>JBAHVQ010000040.1:1332243-1356068 GCA_036872915.1 Nanipora kamurai
CTACCATTATGTTTTGAATCTTTACTCCAAATATCACTCCAAAACTTCATAGTTTCATCTGCGTCAGGTTGTAGATCACTTTCTCGCTCCATACCCTCGATTTTCTCAAATAGCAATTTCTGATTCTTTTCAAATAGTCTATTTTGATAGAACTGGTCATTTCGATCCTCATATTTTCGCAATTTCGCTTCCTTTGCTTTTACCCATTGATTAAGTTCTTCAGTTACTGTAGAGAGACCTTTCTGATGTACGTGATACTTCCTTTCCAGCTTTTGTTTCCAACAGCTACTCTGTAACCGATCATGTTTCCATTGGTTATTTCTCGTGATATCACCTTTCAATTCTTTAATGTTCTTTTTCATTCTCTTTTTCCACCACGGTTCTTCATTTCGCCCATTTCGCCAGTTCTTTTTGTTGCCGTGTATTAAATCAGCAACTACACTAGCACCTGCCAGTAAAAGCATATTCGTCTCCCTAATATCCTTAGTTTCTATTTTACCAATTACCATATTTACCTTCCTTGTTTTATCTTTTACCGATTTTCTGTCATTATATCTCAAATTAACACGTTCCAACTGTTCGGTTGACTCTAATTTTTGTTCAAGCATCTTTAAGATTACTCTTTCTTCTTCATCCAATTCATTTTCATTAACATTGACTTCAAATTGGTAGTGTGCGTTCTCCCGGGTTCTGTGGTTGTTTGCTCCATTTTCCTGGTGATGGATGTCCGCAATTATTAAACTTTCATTTTCTTCATTGCCTACGTTTCGTGCTTCTTCGCTTATTATTATTATTATTATTATTATTATTATTATTATTATTATTATTATTGTTATTATTATTATTATTTTCATCATTATTATCATATTGTGGCTTCCGCTTAGGCAGCACATATGACGAACCTACACCCCAGCTCATCATCTAAGTCTTGAGCGTCTCACCGGTCATCAGCTGACGGGTTCGATTCCCGTCTAGGGCTCAGAAATCGTTTTTCTGAGATAATGAGCTTGGCGCACGTTCACCAGTCGTATGATATATACCAAACTCCCACATAAACCAAAAGTTGTGTTCAGTATTCAGTATCATTAATTACACCTTTTGCCCTTCGTTAAAACAAAAGCGATGTTCATTTGAGCGATCTTCAATAGAACTTTTCAAACGTCAATAACGTCAAAAGGAAATTCATTCACAAGTAATTAAATATTCCGTTAAATTGAAGTTCATTAACGTCAATGTAAAAACCATTAACATTTATGAAATTTCATTAGCGTCAATCAAAATTCAATACACATGAGAAAATCAACAAAATAAAATAAAAAGTCATTGTGCGATAAAGCGTGTATGTTGATATACGTTGTATGAAGAAGAGTGGTAATAACAATTAACACGACTGGCAATGTCTGCAGGAAATAGTTACCCAAGATATAACAGTTAAAACGTCGTTTTTGATGCGTGCGACTCGAGTAAGCGTTACTATCACTGAACAAAGAAAGAGACCGAGAATTTCGCAGGATGACGGGGGGAACCAGAACATCACAATATCTTAGAGTGGTGGATGCTTCTGGGTTCGATCGCTCGACTGCCACAAGGATGATATCGAAATACTGTGCATTCGAGAACAGAGGGTTAAGAGCTCTTATGAACCTTACCTTATCTTCCTGAGATATTCTCTTTCTCCTTGGTTCAGTCACTGTAACGTTCACTCTAGCCGCACACATGCAAAAACAACGTTTAAGTGCTACATGTATCTTGTGTAATTGTACGTACAACATATATCTACACGGTATCGCTAATTGACTTTTTATTTTGTTTTGTTGATTTCCCCATTTTTCTTATTGAATTTTGATTGACGCTGATGAAATTCCATAAACGTTAATATTTTTTACATTGGTGTTGAACTTCAATTTAACAGAATATTTAATTACTTGTTGTAAATGAATTTCCTTTTAGCGCTATTAAAATTCGATTGGCGTTATTGAAGTTTGAAAAGCGCTGTTGAAGATGTGAATCTCTCAAACGAACATCGCTTGTGCTTTAATGAAGGGCAAAAGGTGTAGTTTGTTATTGATTTTTCAATCCTATTGGTCATCTTTTTGTTACCTGATTTTTCTCTCGATAAATACACCACCTAGTTTTCTTGTCACTTTACATTTCACTCCAACGACGGGCCTTCGTTCGAAAGGTCAGTTTTTTTAGATCTAAATTCGGGCAGTTTCCCAACCATTTGGTTTTCTACAAATATTATTGTTGTTTGAAGCTTTTCATGGTGAAGTTAGTCTTTATAATAGTATATCTCATTCTGAATACAGCCCAAATACACGGGCCGAAAGCTCAAGTAAATACTAACGTAAAATCAACATGGTGTAACCCACAAGTTCTTACTACTAACAAAGAAATATTATTATTATTATTATTATTATTATTATTATTATTATTATTATTATTATTATTATTGCCGCCTTTCCTTAGGAAGGCAGCACAGTATTCTTTGATTGTCTGTGTCTATCTTGCATCCAGTCCGTTTGCCGAGCTTTGCATGGCTGCCCATATCTCGATTTTGGAAAATTTTGGATGTTTGTCTCGGCATTTGCTTATTACTATTACTATATACTGTTTACACCCCTGAATTTAGCATGCTGGCACAGAGATGTAGATAAGTGTAAGTACACGAACGAAAACACAACATTGGTGTTGAAGCGAACTGTTCAGTCTGAATGTAGCCATGTAGTGAATGATTCAAGACAAAGCGTCCCGTCTTAAAATGGCTGTAAGAGATAAGATAGCTGAGAAATGTAAAATTTAGACTCGGAATACACACTGGAGCTCTATATAATTATATAGTGCACTCTTGGACTTGGGTAACTACCCAGCCAAATATTGGATAAATTATAGATTAATATTTGATGGATGGACGGACGGACAGACAGATAATTATGTCCTTTGGTTCGGTAAAATTTGTATCTGGGATGTGTTCACACCGACTGTCGTCGCATAATGGTTGATGTAAACTCATTGTTAACTCACTATAATGTCCCTGTACGATGTATAAATTTTAATGAGCATTTTGCTTTTTAACCCTTTAACTAGCAGATTTTTTAACTTAATTAAAAATGATGTAATCTATTCAAATTCTTTTGGAAATCTAATTGGATATCTGTTTATGCATCCATTTTCCATATCTTAGATATGTATAGATATCGGCGACTGGGAGTTAAAGGTCAAATGGAACCTGAGTAAACGAAATCTCTTGATGCGTAATTATTTGAACTAAAATGAATCATAAAGCATACTCTTTCCAACACATTCTTATGAAGCATGTATTTGCTGGATTCTTTTACTGAATGAGAAAATGTATCGACAATCATTCCTATTTGTTTATGCAATTATTTGACACCATTTCATGGTAGAATTCGTCTTCTTTGTCCAATTGTTTATTACCAGCCTGCTTTACCAGCTGCTGCGTGCCGGGCAATCTCCAAGGGAAGCTGAGCTCCACGCAATAAAACTTCAGTGATGTCTTTACAAAACACGAGGCAAGCCTCAAATGGTGACAAACATACGTACCAACCGGCACAAAAGAATCCAATCGGCCACCCAATGACCAATAATAAAAGAATCCACAGTATCGACCAAAGGATATTCATTTTATGTTTTACCTTGTCCTTTTGACTCCAGACGCTGTGAAAAGGGAACAAATTACTATTACTTTTAAAAAAAATTCTTGTATGGAGGAATTGGTATCTGTGCTGATGTATGAGTTAATGTTATACATTTCATGCTTTTTAAAATCAAACATTCCAGTATATTTCTAGATAAACTCAGTACTCTACCCAGGACTGCCCCTCGGGGGGAGTCGGGAAACTGTGAAAGCTGACCCCTGTCAACACGATACTTTAAAAACTCGGGGTGTTGGGGTTTTTTTTTCTTCGAAAGACGTCCAACCCAATCCAGTTGGTCGATTAACGCTTTTCGTTCAATACAGCCCAAAACTCTCCGTTAACAGCCGATGTCCTTGAGTAAAACGTGTCCATACTTTTTCTCACGTCTTGTTTGGAGTAATAAAAATTAACGCCCAGCAAATAACTTTAAGAAAAACCATGACATTGAGGTTTAATAAAATACTTTAATGCTAACGTTTCGTTACAACCAGTAACATCATCAGAGCGATATGATTACAGCAATAATTTCGCTCTGATGATGTTACTGGTTGTAACAAAACGTTAGCATTAAAGTATTTTATTAAACCTCAAAGTCATGGTTTTTCTTAAAGTTATTTGCTGGGCGTTAATTTTTACTACTCGTTTGAGATTTCCACCTGGTACCTCAATTGTCGAAGTCTTTTTGGAGTCGGTATGACGTATAGAATAATCTAGCCGAGATCATCTTTAACTTAAACTTGCTAATGTTGGGGGTGCGACGTCCCCTCTTTTTGTTAGAATCGTCCATAAATCCGATAGCATTCTGGGATAACCTGGACCTGTCGGTAACATGTAGTAAAAAACTGTTACTCTGGTCGACAAAAGACGTTACATTGGTCAGTGAGAAGCGACAGGCTGCGATATTCCTCCTGCCACTTAAAAAAGTACGCCACAGCCCAACGTAGAGACCCTTGTGTATGCAGAGACATGGTTGTGCATGAAATGTGTGCAATTGTTTAGTTTAAGCACTGTGGCGAACCAAGCCTGCTGGAACTTCGAAGCTAAATTCCTTAGACAAAAATCTTTCAATACTGATGGTTGCTCGTTTCCTCAAAAAACGATTTCTGAGCCCTTGAGGTGAATTGAGCGCGCAACCTTCTGATGGCCGGTGAGTCGCTGTAACCATTGAGTTACTGTGACTCCGATGGTGAGGTGCAGGTCCGTTGTATGTACTGCCTAAGTGGAAGTTACCATGAGCTAATGATCCAAATACTAAATGCTGAACGCTAATCTGGTTCATGTGGGAGCTTGGTATATATCTTACGACTAACGAACGTTTGTCAAGCTCATTTCCTTAATAAAACGAGTTCTAAGCCCTAGACGGGAATCGAACCCGATTTTCTAATCGTTTTTCTGAGGAGAGTTTGTTGGTCGTCTGATATACACCAAGTTCCCACAACAACCAGATTCGTGTTCAGTATTTAGTATTTTAATCATTATTATCATATCGTGACTTTCGCTTAGGCAGTACATATGAAGAACCTGCACCTTAGCTTACGATCTGAGTCTGGGTAGCTCAATGGTTAGAACGTCTCACTGGTCATCAGAAGGTTGCGGGTTCGATTCCTGTCTAGGGCTCAGAAATCGTTTCTCTGAGGAAACGAGCTTGACGAACGTTCGTTGGTCATCCAAAATACACGGGGGTAATGCCGACCATTTGCAAAGGTTTGTTTGACATTTTAATCGTGTTAATACTTAATGCTGAACACGAATTATTATTATCATACCGTGACTTCCGTCTAGGCAGTACATATGACGAACCTGCACCCTGGCTCACCATCTGAGTCGTGGTAGCTCAATGGCTGAAGCGTCTCACCAGTCATCAGAAGGTTGCGGGTTCGATTCCCGTCTAGGGCTTAGAAATCGTTTTTCTGAGAGGACGAGCTTGAGGAACGTCCACCAGTCGTCTGATATTTACCAAGCTCCCATATGAACTAAGTTTGTGTTCAACATTAAGTATTTACATCATTATTATCATATCGTGACTTCCGCTTAGGCAGTACCTATGACGAACCTGCACCCTAGCTCACCATCTGAGTCTTGGTAGCTCAATGGTTAGAGCGTGTCACCGGTCATCAGAAGGTTCCCGGTTCGATTCCCGTCTGGGGCTCAGAAATCGTTTGATTAGTCGTCTGATTGTTTTTCCATGCCATAAATGCCTTGTGAAAAAGGTAGAAATTTCTCTTTTCCGGTAGGATCAGACTTTGGGTCTCAAAATATACTATTTTGACACTCGAAAATTTCGTTCATTAAATATGAACATCATTCTATCATTTTAGTCTGGATAACGCCAGGTCATTTTACCCATCAAGGGAAGACATCCTACCGAGAAAGGGATACCGAGATCAGAATAGTGATTTATGACAAATGTGTATTACAAAAGAGGAAAGAAATGCTGAACAACTTGCCGAGGGTTTACAATTTTATGAAGGAATAACTTGTTTGTTTGATGTATTAGTTTCTTTACCCAACAATTTGTAATTCGAAAGTGTTAACATACCACAGTTTAGCGTTGTTTGACTTATATAAAAATCTACTTTATTGACGATTGTTCCACCTTGTATTGTATTAAATCTTGTGATCAGCCGTCTTGGTGACCACAAGCGCAACTTTTAGCATGGAATGCGGTTGTTGACTCAGGAACGTCATGACTGCCTAGTTCGATAATGGTCAAAGATTGTTTCAGTTAACCTCTGCAAATTAATTACGAAGAATTTGCGATCAAGTTTCACGTTTGTTGTGCTAGACTACTTATGATATTAAATATGCGAACCAGCCCAGTTTTGAGGTAAAACATGCAAACAAATTTCACACCAAACCCGAGTCTTGAACTATTTCATATTTACCTATTGCCGAATGTCCAGCGCGACGGAGCGTATAATTTTTCTATACCCAACAAATGTGATAGCGTGGGATAAACAAGATCACGGGATGGCAAGGTGCCGTGCAATTAGAATGGGATGGTTCATTTCACGAGATTAATGCGGTAATTAGACGCAGACGATTATGTAATTCCGCAATGAGCTACCGAGATTTAGTTAGTCCGTGAAACGATCGACTCTTTACTTTCTAGCTGTGACTTGGGCAATGCACACATCATCGACGATATAATAGCGACTTTTTTACCTTTACTATTCGAATAAAATAGCCCTTGGAGGGAACATTTCAAAAACCACACGACGAATTAATCATTTAACTTACATTGATAATAAACTATACCAATATTGTTCTGTCGTAATAGCCTGTGTTCACGTTCGGTGTGCTTTGGGGTCTTTGGGGCGATCACACTAAAAAAATATTCAAAGTTATGTTGAACAAGAGGCGCTAGTCAAAAACCATTGAAAGTTGCGCAAGATTGTCTGGCTCCTGTAGTCTATATAACATTTCAAAACCAACTTCGCATTCTTAAATACACCTAAAGCGAAATAAGTAGAGGTTATGCGGTGATATTAACGTACCTTTAGACTTCAGAGATGAGCTGACTGTGGATGCCAACAAAAAATTAAAGTTAACAAGCAGCGAGGTAAGTATTAACACCTGTGGCGATGTCGTATGTTTTTGGATCGTATGACGTTCACATGAGTTGTGACGCTGTTTAGTCAAAAATTACACAAGACTGGCAATTATTTGCTCACTCGGTCTTCAAAAAAGTTTGTGAAAAAAATGCCTACTCGATCGCATAGCACGGTTCAGTCGAAAGCAATCTCGTTCCCACGACCTTTATCCAGTCTGCCCGTGTGCCACAAGCGAAAGCCCCCGGAATAATCTATCATCAGGAGGGTTTGATTGGTTGAAATAACGGAATTAATTCCTATTTTTTTTTATAAATCCTTCAGATTAGCTCAGCGAGTATCGTTCTTTCTTATGACAGGGAACATTCCAAAAATTTCGTCGGACAAGCTTCCATTTTCGTGATGTTTCAACATGTTTGCAGACTGTTACGACGGTACAAACTTTGGTTTGTTGAATTTTTCCCTCAACCCCAGGTTGGCCTTAGCCCCCAGACTTACCTGTGGAGGAGGGTAGGGTTTGCCAACTCGTGTTGTTACAAACTTTAGTTTGTCGTGCGAAAACGCCTTAAGGGGTAATTTTGGGGGATCATCACATAATTCAGGGCGAAGAATCGTATGGTACAATAATGTTCAATCTCATCGTAGATGGTTTCGTCGTAGAAACGTATTCACTGTAATATAAAACGTTTATCAAGCAGCCTCTATCAACCTCATATCCACGCGATTTTGTTTTCACAGAAGATGATCGCATCGGGCGTTAGTCAACGTCTTAGCTGGCACTAGAACAATTTCGGTGCTATTTCGTTTTTCTCTGGCTAATGCCAAACGATTTTTACTTATCAAGAGACTCGTGGAAGCCTATACATGATTTATGGAGTCGGAAATAATGATTAAAATATTGTCAACTGATCATAAATGCTATTGGCATAATTAGTCGTACATTTATGATTATCTTTCATAAATATCATCTACAAGTGTGTCAAGTACTGTTTCAAATTTCATTGATTTTATCGCATTCTTTTGGCTGCTTTTGGTTTTTTAACAAGAGAAATATATTAAATGGAAAACCAATTCTGATTGACACTGCTTGGTTGGAGATCGTCGTTTTTAACAGCACATTTGCACTCCGAAACTACTGCAGAACTAACTCGGATTTGATATTCTACTTCAAAAGCCTAAATACAAAGTAAAACTATAAGAAGTAGATTATTCTGTTAAAATTTGATGATCATAAAATTTGAGATATTGGCAGTACACACTTTTAACCTCCTCCAGACCAGCAGAAAGAAAAAAGACAGTCTGAATAGGGTAAACTCCCATAAACGTACATGTTCTTCTTTGAACTCTCGTGTGCCCTACGAATCTCCCTTGTTGCTCCCATGATCTTCAGGCGTTGAACTCTTTTAAACTTCCAGAAATCTCCTGTAATCTCATGAATTTACTTGTGCTCCTATCATCTACCTTGAACTCTTGTACTCCTTTTAACTTCAATGAACATCCATGTGCTTCTATGAAATTTTATGATCTAAAATAAGACCGCAAAGCGTCAGACTGGAAAGTTTTGGCCATCTGGTGCCAGTGTGGCACCAACATCGCGAAATAGGTATATTGAGTAACTCTGTCCTTACGTTTTTTCTCATCATTCACTTTTTTTCGCTGTGCTAACGGAAAGGCTTGACATCGGGAAATAGCTTTCTGGATTACAAACTGCTGACGACGATCAAACCATAGAGATCATATAAAACTAGAGGGGGCATGGGGGGGGCGAAAATTGGACACAGATTGAAGACCGCAATTTGGAATAAATTGGTGGGCAAATTGATTGTTTCCAGACCATTTACCGTCTGTCCAAGGATTTACGTTGACGACTATACCTATAATCCTCGTTCGCGGACTTTCTCAAAAATATCATTCAATTTGTTAAAAAACATCAAATTTGCCATAATTAGGAACGGTTTATATAGTGAAAGTAATACATAACAATTAAGGCTTTTTGCCTAATTGTTTTGTATTCTTGTTTTAAAACAGAAAAAGAAAAGGCAAAAGTGAAGTGGTTTCGCCTCTAATCTATTCAAGATGACTGTCTTCCAATTTGTTACGTCGGGTTGAAGGATGTTAGGGTATAATGCCCCCTCTGGTTAAGATTAGTGAGCTCGATATATTACTGGAGGGAGAACCCTTAGTTTATCGGCCAGATAAAAGGTGAACCCGACATGGAGGCCAATTTTGCACGTCAGTTTCAGACTCCTACGCGGCCTCCGAGCCTGAAACTGATGTACCAAATCCTCAGGGAACTGAAACTGACGTGTAAAAATCACCACCACGTCCGCCCTGTCCACCGAGGGCCGGAAGATATCTCTCAAGTCAAACATAGAGTGCACTGGTTAAGATAAGATTTCTGTTGTGTCAGATCTGTCACGAACGGAAGACCAACCTCGTCCCCAGGACACTTAGCCTCCACGGCGGATGGTCGGCAAAATGGCCCTATTATCTGGTCGGTCCGTTTCAAACATTAATCATTTGACCTGGACTATTATTAGGCGCCATATGTGGCAAAATTCATACTTCTGTTTAAAATGATAATGAGATGTTCACTACATGTGTTGAAATCGACAAAACGGCCGTGACATCATATGAAATGCACTCATCATATACACTGATTCTTGAAAAAGAGTTCTGAAGCTCACAAATTAAGTTCAGTTCGTACGTATATTTCAGCACGCTTTGAGCATGTATTTCAGAATATTTTGTATGTGAATCTCATATTTTGCATGAGAATTTCAGTGTATTTTGCATATACATTTTCAGTATATTTTATACTTGCATTTTCAGTATATTTTGTATGTATATTAAAGTTTATTTTGGGAATTTTCAGCCTACTTTGTTTACATGCGAATGTTGAGTCTAATGTACGTAAAATTTCAGCACACTTTACGAGAATGGTTGAAAACCGTATGTAAAGTCGTCAGTTTCAGCTTATGCCACGTTTGACCGCCAACTTGCGTTTGTTGGATTAGCTTGCGACTAATTTGGCCTTGCTCAAATGTTACGTCAAATTTGACATCTTTAAGAACCATTATTAAAAAAATACGACGCGAAAAACTCAAAGAAATACAGGGCAAGGCTCTGATCATCTTTTTACACCCATGAATATTATAATTTATGTGGTCTCAGTTCATTTGTCGTTGCTTTCTTTGTTGACTTGAATAATGAACAAGAAATAGTCAACCGTCGCCAGACTTGCCCATGGAGAGTATTCGTGATAAAAGCTACTGGCTCCCATAGTCAATCATAAGTCTAGACTTTTTTCTTACAAATATGATAAATGAGTTTTAAATGTGGAAAGACGTTAAAACTATAGTTATAGTTGGTAAAGACTATTCCTGTCATTAACTGCCATTAAATCCTACATTTACTTCGAGAAACGCGCATGATTTCCCATTAACACCCATTCATTCAACACCAGTGAACTTCTTTGCGTTCCCTATGAAATCCCATACAATTAGTGGCGTTGCTACGGCCAAGTTATTGGAGGGAGGAATCTAGGACACCCTCCCCCATTAAGGAAATATTTGATAGCTCCCAGAGAATGCCTTAATTGGTTGTTGAAACGACTTGTTGTCGAGGTCTGTAAAATAAGTTAGTGTTTAATAATCCAGAACACGAAGCAATTTAATTTTTGAACAGATTTGATCAACAGGAAGGTACATGAAACTGGTATGAAATTTGGATTTACGTTTGCGGGGCCATGGCCCCCTAGCCCTCCCTCTCAGGAGACCTATGTATACTGTATCAATTCCTTACGTGAATAGCTAATTACGTTCTTCAATACCGTTAAAATAGGCATAAATATTTATCGAAAATGCATCAACGGGTATCATGCAGTTGGCTGGTAAATAAACGAATTTAGATTAAGATGTTTTAACCCTCTCATGCAAACTGTTGTCACACAACAAGATCTGGAAAAAAAACCCAAAAAAGATTGATGTAAAAAAGGGTAGCTGTCTGAAAACGAATGCATGAAAAGGAAGGGCGTGTTGAACTGATCTGCATGAATAATATCATGCAATATGAATTGCAAATTATGGTAAATTTGAGCTCCTATTATTCATTTGATGTATATTGTCAAGAATTACCTGTCTGGATAAAATTTCTCCGTATTTCTTCGACAGCACCTTTAGCCGCTCGACGACGTCGTGAACAAGACTAACAGCTATCGTCGTGCTAACAAGTAAGTGGTCGTGAACATAAATAAATACAAATAAATGAATGTTGTTCCTATCTTGTTCAACGTATTCATTGATGCTCCTAAGCTTTAAAATTAGAATATTGGATTCTACTTTAGAGCTTTCGAATATAAAATCTTAAAGTTGATAACAATTGAAGTATCCTTGAAGTTGTCTGGGAAGAACCTTTTCCAAATTTGTGTTGCATCGAGCAGATGCTCCACTACATGCAAAGTAAACTTTATTGTTAATTCTCGTGACGTCTGTTAAACTCATTAAAAGCAAATGCTAAATTTGCTTACCCCTGCCTAGTAGAACGCTCACAATCTAAATATAAATGTATACCGTACCATATTAGAATTTTAAACTCATCTTTTTGGCTCCGCTTTTTTCTTTCGAGTATAGTCACAATTCAATAACTTATTCCGAAGAGATGAATGCTCTTTGGGCAATCATTTGGTTTTTAGTCCTGATCTTCTTGGCTTGGCCTGTTGGATTTTTCTGTGCTGGTTGGTTCGTGTGCTGTTCACCGTTTGAGGCATGTCTGGATGGGTGCAAACAGATTACCACTCTTCTAATGAAAGGTGTCATGTTGCCATTGGATGTCGCTAAGCATATGATGGAAGGGAAAAGCGGATGGTGACAAGAAATACATTGTGTTTGCTGTACCTGCCGTGCACCATAGCAACTTAATTAATTTTATTCACTAGTAGTTTGTGAAATTAGATCATTTCTCTGTCTTGACCTGTCAAATGCGGTACGCATCATTTCACTGTATTACGTGACAAATGGAAAAAGAGTATCATAGCTAGTCTTTGGAAAATATGGAATGAAATGTAGTGTATAGTAGCGTTTTCGCTCTCCGTTGTTGACTACAGGTATCATTTTTCTGGCAAGTAAGTATACCCACATGCTGAGTAGCTGTGAAGAAGGTATAAGATACCGCTGTGATCACCTCCTTTAAAGATAGAAATATTTTTTTTGATTGCAGTGGAGAGTTAATGGAATATTCAAAAAACCGTAAACTATAGTTCATACATGAAAAATTTCGGAAGTTTATTGAAATGATTAATTCGGTAAGTACAGAAGCTGTATTAGGGGTGCAACCAGGAATTTCGAGAAGTAATTGAATGTCGTAATCAATACAATTTTCATTATAGGAAAGGCAACAGACCCATGTAGCGTTGAGAAATGGAGGCAAATTACAGTCGCCAACAGGGCACACATTACATGTCCCACGAAAAGGACGGGGGTCGCGAACGCTGAATCCCCCATCTAGTTGCGCCACTGTGTATGCGAAGTCTAAGTCTGAGAAAGTACTTTAACCTGTCCTGTTTGATTTCGGATTTTTTGGTTCCTCAATAATTTTAAAATTTATTCGTTGGATAAGTTCGCCCATCGAATAAGTTATCCAGATTTTGGTTGTACGGCGACCGGATAGCTTATCTGGAGAAGATAAGTCCCAGCGGATAAACAGCGCTATGCTTGGTATGAACAAGCTAACTCAGACTTGTCACTCCAATATTGCAATTGTCGCAAGTTATCTCCCTATAATGCTATTCTGCTGTTAAAATTTAAGTTTTGTGGCTCCAGCCCGGATAGTGCTGTTCTCTCTCCACTATCTACACCTTTTGCCCTTGAGTAAAGTGAAAGCGGTGTTCATTAGAGCGATATTCATCTTCAATAGTGCTTTTCGAAATTCAACAATGCCAATCAAATTATAATTGTGCTAAAAGTAAATTCATTTACAACAAATAATTAAAAATTCCGTTAAACTGAAGTTCAATAACGTCAAGGTAAAAAACATTAACATTTATGGCATTTCATTAGCGTCGATCAAAATTCAATAAGAAAAATGGGGAAATCGACAAAATAAAATAAAAAGTCAATAAGCAATAACACGTATATATTGATATATGTTGTATGAAGAAGACTGGTAATAACAATTACCAAGACTGGCAATGTCTACTGGAAACTGTTACGCAAGATATAGCACTTGAAACGTTGTTTTCAGATGTGTGCGGCTAGAGTAAGCGTTACGATGACTAAACAAAGAAGGAGACGGAGAATTCGCAGGATAGTAGAGGAAGGTTGATACTGTTTTTCGAAGAGCCAGAACATGACTAAATCTTACTATGGTTGATACTTTGGGGTTCAATCGCTGAACTGCCACAAGGATAATATCCAAAGAAGGGAGGGTTAAGAGTTCTTACGAACCTTATCTTATCTTCCTGCGATATTCTCTCACGCCTTCTTGACTCAGACATTGTAACGTTCAGTCTAGCCGCACGCACGTGAAAACAATGTTTTAAGTGCTATCTTTTGTAATTGTATTTACAACATATACCGACATATTATCGCTAAGTGACTTTTTATTTTATTTTGTTGATTTCCCCATTTTTCTTATTGAATTTTGATTAAAAATTGTTAAGATACAGTACTGTCAATTCAGTGGATGTTGACACCAAGGCAATGACAAATTGAATTATCGCTTCATGGGAAAGGTATTTTACTTGAGCAACGTACTCTTATGCCAAAAACAGAATATAAACGAAATATCACGATGTGAAAAAAATTGGTTTGCACAAATTTGACACGTTGCAAACTTCTTGGCAAATTTACTCCAAGTTGAATTTGCATTTAGTTTGCCACGGTAACAATCTCAAATTTGCATCACTACGGTTTTGAAATATATTTACACACGAGTTTGCAACCCAGGGAACTTGATAAACAAATTTGCACAGGTTTTGCTATATTTTTTGCTATATTTTTTGCTATATTTTTAAAGCAAACTTGATCCCATCATGGTATTTGAAACTTTGCAGTGTTTCGCAAATACGGTATTTGCAGCTTTACCTTAGGTGCAAAATTGGCAAACAAAGCCTTTGCAATAACTTTGCATCGTTGCAAACTAGAATGTAAGAAGGTCTCCTGGTTGTGGAGCCCCTGGGCAACTGCCCAGCTTGCCCATGCCAAAATCCGGCGCTGTCGAGATGTGTGACAAATAGTAAATAATTCGCAATCAATCCCTGAAAGTTTAAAAGACAAAGATACAGCTGTCTCGTTAATGGAACATACAAATGCTGCTAATGCGATTGTTGTCACAGTATACACAAGATGGCTGTTATGATGTCACCGACGTACCGACCAGTGGCGTAACGGATCTAGTGGGGGGCCCCTTAGGAGAATTTTGCTCGGGGTCCCCTGACCCCCTTAGATTATACATGCAATTCAAGAATTCAATGCACTGCTGGAGAGTATAGCCATATGCAATCAGAACTCTGACTCAGGTAAAAAAATTATTACATTTGCAATTGAACCTTCACAAGACACATGAAATTATCTATTTGATGAAAGATAAGGAAAATGCAAAAACAATAACATGTACATATTAACATTAGCGTGACATGTGCAAGTTCTAGTAAATATACATTGACAATTCTGGCAAAGACCGCTGATCAAAGATCGGGCCGGCGATCATGGTTTATCATGTGATAAGATATAATTTCTTCTTATTAATTAAAATTTTTAAAGTCATGACGTCATCATATATTCATCAGGGGCCACTTTGAGGTTCGAGGGCCCTTGGGAGTTGCTCTAACCCTGTATAGTCCGTTACGCCACTGGTACCGACTAAGAATATACCAATCCTCAGACTTTTGTACCTAAACCGTTTTGTTATCTCTTTACCCCTAAATATTTTTTATTTTTGTTCTTTGTTCTCCCCTTATTTTTGTTTTGTTCTCTCTTTGTCTTTGTTTTATTCTCATTTGTTCTAAGTGGGGTGATATACAGCCCCATAACATTGAAACAAACTTCCGATTCCAAACATAAATAAAATTTCATCCTTAACCCTTTCTGGCTGGATGAGTAAGATCGTCAGGCATACCAGTTGGAACTCTCTCAATACGGATGTCAGAGCTATGCCACAGTATTGTAGATTGATTTCATTGTTATTTAGATACTTGTCAAAATTACGTCGGCTTTGATTTTCCTAATACAATTTTTCCAATAGCGTGACAAATGATTATAATTTTAATAGTATTAGTAATACTCAACAGACTTAAATTTAGGCATATATAAACAATGTACAGTAATATCATCCTTTTCATATGCCTGTTGCATTGCAAGCCATTCTTCAACAAATTCGTCGATTTTGTTTTGAGGGAACGGGAAATTGAATCAGTTACCACCCTTGCTTTCCTTCGACAAAACGTTTTGCGGCTTCAGAAGGTAGTTTGACGCCACGCATCAGGAACTCATTAACATCCTTGATCGGTTCCACACAAGCTTCAAATGGTGAGAGACAAACATACCAGCCGGCGGCGAAAAATCCAATCGGCCATGCGAGAAACAAAAGGACGAGTAACCAAATTATTCCCCAGAGTACGTTCATTCTAAAAACTTAATGATTTTTTTAAAAAGAAAAATGCCTCTATTAAGATAATAGTCAGGTTTATAACAAGAGAGATACTGGGCCAGGCGTGTCATAACTTATGGACATAGTGCAGAAATGGCGAGTGTTACGAGATATTCCAGATAATTTCATTACAGAAAAATTACAAAAAAAAACTTACAGAATTTACAGAATTTTTTACAGAATTTACAGAATTACAGAAATATAAATGATTGAAGAGGGTTATCGAGCCACGACAAAGAAGAAATGTTTCTGCGTTCCTAACTTACAATATTTCGATTTTTAAACTGAAATATTACTCTATGCATATAGTTGTTAAAGTGTTTAAGTTTGGTTTATGTTTCATTGAATAAAATATTAGGTTTCACGTGACAAAAAAATGTAGTTTTAATGCCAGATAGTTGCCAACATATGATTACATATTGACAGCACTTTTATTATAATTTTTTAGAACCATTTACATAGATATATCACGCCATACGGCTCGACATTTTCTTTTGCTTTCTTTTGGTAGGTTATACTCCAAACCTTTTTATCCTTGCTCCCATAGAAGCTATAAAAATGCGGGTGTTTGTTTAACTCTATGTAAATATTAGTTGCTGTTATGGAACGATTCTATTTGCTTGTAGTATGAAATGCTCATGAGTCTGGAATAATTAAACAGCAAACGTGCATTGAAACATGTAAAATAATTCCATATTAAATATATGCTGAAATATTTGGAAAAGTAGACAATGTAAAACATTATTTGGAACGAGCTGATATTAAAGCAAAAGAATATTTTGAGTATTGTTAACGGCCGCATTCAAAAGAAAGGAAATTTTGTTGAAATAGTGAATACCAAAGTATCTTGGCCGCTGCAGTACACTTATATCAGGACGAACGTCTAAAATTAAAAGCGTCCCTTTTTATTTGAATGTACTACGTAGACACTATCTGTCGGGATAGCAAAATGTTGATTTTACACAAAGACTCACTTGGAAAGGATTCCTTGCAAACCTTTAAGATGATCCTCTGGTTGCAGTTGGAAATTTAAATTAACGATACAATTCCCCGATCGCAGATTTACATAGAACGTGGAAGCTTGTTGTGTAAAAGTGTTTTAGCGTGGTTTAGAACTGGAAACAAAAATAGCAGGTACCATGCAGTAAAGCGCGCATACAAATGTGTAATCAAGGTAAAGACTTGCTGGAACTTAAGGTTACTCGCATGATTTGCCAATTGGGCCAGCATCATGTCCAACGGCATATCGCCATTTCAAAAATCGTTGCTTAAATGGTTTTACATGGCAGAATTTTTGCAGGAAAGGTTTTACATGGCAGAACTGAGTATCTACAAGGAGGGAGTTAAAAATGAATTTGTTGGGGCGTCTGAAGGCTCTTGAACCTAGGAAGGTTTACTATCCGACCGAATGTACGGTCTGACTTGAGTTGTTAGAAAATAAAAAGGGTTGGGAACTTAGGAATAAAAAACTGACGCTCTGTACACTTTCAAAAGATTTCAGATTCAACGAATTTGAAGAGTAAAATAACTAGGGTCGGATCCTAGCAACGGTAACCGCCGAAAAGCCTCGCTTTCATGAAATCGTCGCCGTATTTGCGACCGGTCTATTTTATAGCATATTTTAGATCCCCTAGTGATGGACCTGTATTGAAATTCCAAGGATAACTCGCCATTCCGCAGATAAACGTTAACCTCGGCTGATCAAACCATGATCATGGTTCAAAAGCAATCATCACATAATCCGAATAGAATTTCTTTATCGTCTTTTTTTCATCTTTTTTGGGCTTTTGTTAAAACAATATTTAGCCCCGATTTTTCTGGAAAACAACTTTCAAAATCGCTATGACCACGCTGTTTACAATCGAAGATTCGGCCCACTCCTTCGACCACTCAGCTCGCATGTTGCTCGCAAGCAACGCCAATTTGGCTTCATCCAACCATAGCGCCTCGTAAATGGAGTTAGCGTTCCAATCTCTTTACGGTTCACTGTTAGACCCCATTGCGGACGCCCATAATTGTGCGATATTAACGATTCCCGGTAGAATAGTGAAGTTGCTGTCATATTACGTATTTTCCTTATAAACATTTCATTAAATGTCCAATGCCGGGAAAAAATTCTGAATGTGAAATGTGGATCACATTTATGTTCAAGGAAATCTTCGACAAGTGAGCTGAGACAGCGTTCATACTAAGTCTTGATCTGAACCAGGTAAAAGTGACTTGATTTTAAAAAACACATAAAATACTGAACGAGTGATAAATAATGAAGTGCTAATGTCTAAAAACGTGACCAGAAGGATTATATTTTAATAGAAAACGGCCTTCTGACCGCAGAGTATCTTACGACTTTTAATATTTTAAGACATCATCCTAAGTAATGTTAATTTTCATATCTTTTGACTATATTTAAAGTATAATGAGGAAAGAAAAATATCCGCATTCATATGTTGATGAGTTAGTCGATTGAAAGAAGTGGAATTCGCATGGAATTCACCATTTTTACAATACTCTTTGGAAAGTGCAGAGCAGGAAATGAATCGCTGGCTCCGACTAACGGAGCGCCTGACGAAAATTAACCGAGCAGATGTCAATGGTTACAATTTGGTGAGGAGATCTGATGTGGGAATAAATTTTAGAAAAAAACTAAAAATCTTAGCGGAAACAAAGAATAGCTATTGAATGTTAACATGGGTTTCTTAGTATCGATTTACCTTCAAAAGCAACAAATAATAATTCTGCACAATATGCCATTCGGAACATCTATTAAAAACATTTTATGAAAATGAGTTGTACAAGCTAGTTTAACTGAAAATGTTGACTACGAAAATTTCACAATGTTACTTTGTTACTCATCTTGTCCATTTCACTTTGATGTAAAGACA
The DNA here is from genome assembly GCA_036872915.1 of Nanipora kamurai. NCBI lineage: Eukaryota > Metazoa > Cnidaria > Anthozoa > Scleralcyonacea > Helioporidae > Nanipora > Nanipora kamurai. The sequence goes on from JBAHVQ010000040.1 coordinate 1,350,982, forward strand.
AAACAGCAATAAATTGATGGGGGATATTCGTTGAGTGAACAAGGGCAGAAGAGCTTTCGGCAGTTGAATTAAAAACCTTACATATTGAAGAGAAGCCAACAAAAGAGGTGTTGAAGCAAACAGGGAGATAATCTGGGAAATCCAAACCTACACGCACATGTACATGTAATAATATATATACACATAAAAAGTTATATTTCATATAACTTATGGACAATTTGTATAATGAATGAATAAAATATAAGGTTTATTAATATATCGAAGCTTACCGTTAACACAACCATTTATTGCATTCGTAAATGTCATATACTGCTACAAAATGAACATAAAGTTTTTTCATCCATGTAGATTTGATGCACAGAGAAAAATAACTGCCATTCATATTTTTGACAAGTTTATCTTTTGTCTGAATATATCGATAAATCCAGGGGCTTCGTGGGACAACTCCAGTACCGAGAAGGGCCAATTTTCAAATTTACTTACGATTAGATCGTTCTAGTGGGGTTGCGCATATTTCAAGAGGCATTTTGCCACAGATTTTCTTAAAATTTTGAGTAACCGAAGATCTCTTTAATACCAGTATATTACATTTTATAATAGATTCTCATATCATTGTTCGACAGTGACACGAGAAGTGAATGATCAAGTCTAACCGACAGCAGTAAAAGTTCCGACAGTCTCAAAATATCGGACAAATATCGAGTTAGAGGAGCCTTGGCCCCCTGTTCCCAGTCAACACCACACGATAAATCTAAAAACATAGTCCATGTAAATGTGAGAAAAGCGGAGAATTCTTAAGCGATAACTTGAGAGAACAGGAACTTAGATCAACATGACTGGATGGAAAAGCATAAACGCGTCTCATAAGGCACGTGGCGCAACAAATGCTAAGGACTATCTTCCTAGGACAGTCATGCGCATTGTTGCTGTGAGTTATCAATTACGCAGTGAGCTGTTTTATCGCCCCACATACAATCTCAGTTGAAAACAAAGTTATCATTTCCCTTGAGTCGTGTCCGTGGTTGGGACATTGTTTTTCGTTGAATAATAACACGTCGGACGTAAATCATTGTTTATTTGATCTGATAGTACTCAAGGAATGATCAAACGATATCCCGCCGCTACTAATTGCATCAAGGGTTTGCCATCCATCTACTAACTCACGCAGCTTACGAACATCGTGAAAACCTTCTTAAGAAAACCAAAGGTCTACCAGAATTTCCTTTGATCCATCTAATTTTGCTCTCAAACTATTTTAAGGATGAAAACCAAATGCCTGTGGTACATTAACGACAAAACATTGTTTCGTTTAAGTAGAATTCATTTCAGTTGCTTACTTAGGCGGGGATTACGTCTCGGTGAATTTTGGTAAACCACAGTTAAAATTCAAATCTGCCAAAAATTATTAAAAATACAATACTAAAGAGAACACATAAGCTAATTCTTGCCGCTTATAAGTCACTGACATTAGAACAGCAGTAAAATCATCAAACCAGTTCGAATCTACAATGAAGTGCACTACCGTAAGAACTAAGAAAACTAACTTTTTAACTGTCTTGTTACATCGCAATCGAGAAAGATAAATATTTTAGTATTGACTTTTCATTCGATATCAGCCTTGAACAATTAAAGACAAGAAATTGTTTGGCTTCGAATTAATCGTATTGTCACAGCATAAAACTGAAAAATGACGGTACAGTCGCAATATAGTCTGCAGGGATGTCACACATGTTGTTCCTAGTGATACCGATATAAAAATTTTCCGAAAAAATGTTTAATGACGTCAAACCTCGCCCTTTGCAGTAAAACAAATTAAAGATATCTAGGGATAACGGCCATATAAAACTAAAACATGGTTGAACCATAGTTCAAAGTCGGAATACCTTCAACAGTTTCTGACTGAGAATAATTTATGTCTAGGTAACGTTGGAACTGTTATCGATTATAAAAGTGCACCTATACTGCATGTGAAAAATAAAAATACTAAATTAGTAATGATTCTATTCTTGGGCCACTGACAAAAGAATCTGTAATTGTGGCTTGAACACCAGGGAAGGCAAGTGTGTGTTATCTCATTGTGTGATTAACGACATGATGAGACAAGCAGTACATTTCAAGTTTTAACAGAAGAATCATGTTGGTGTGCGAAGCTGGTTGTTGCAAAATTGTTAAATTCTGAACTTGCGATATTTGTAACGTAAAGTTTCCAGCCACCGTCGCCGTTACAGAGGGATACTGAAGCTTCTGATAAGTCGTCGACATTTACCTAGTTGGTCAAGTTGAAGAATTCCAGCCGGCTAAACACATGAAGACATAAAAAATCCTGTTTTGGAATACTGTCAAGGAACGCAAACAGGATGAACGCAACGAGTCCACCCATAACCTTGACATTGTCTGCGAAATTTTGGGCGTCACTGGTGTTGATCGCGTTAAATGTGCTCACAATTATTGGAAATTTGTTAGTGATTGCAATAGTTCTGGCAAATCATCGTCTTCGTAGATGTTCGAACTACCTTATTGTAAACCTAAGCGTCGCGGACATGCTTTTTGCATGCACCTCGTATCCTTTCATAATCGGCTCGATACTAAATCAGAGCAGAGCCACCAACAATGCCCTCTGTATGTTTGTAGGTTTCTCCGACTCGCTGTATGCCACCTCGTCATCATTCTCAGTGGCTATAATCGCCTACGAGCGTTATTACTCCATAATCCACTGCTTGCACTACGAACAATCGGTGATGAACAGAAAGACCAAGCTCGTCATTGCAAGCGTTTGGACAGCGTCTTCGCTTGTCTCGTTACCGCCTTTATTAAACTGGGGCACATATTATTTTGAGACAGCTCAGTACAGGTGTACCTTAGCTTTCCAACAAGACAAAGGATATTTCTTCTTCCGGCTTGTCGCTGCGTTTTTGATTCCTCTAACTGCCATGACAGTTTGCTATAACTGGATATTTATGGTGGCCAGACGACACGCACACAGAATTACTAAAATCGAAATTAGGGTGCAGAATAATCTTGTTCATGGAGTACAGCGCAACAATTTTAACACCAAACATCACACCGGTTCGGTCTTTATCACCATAGCGGTTTATGTAATTTGTTGGCTGCCCATTCACATCTTGTATCTCGTCAAAAATCTCAATCCGACAATCTTTATTCCCACGGACGTCCTCACCGTTGGTAGTATCTTATCATTGCTCTCAAGCACCATTAACCCGATTGTGTACGCTTTAGTGACAGGAAAGTTCAGAAAAGGTTTCATTCGACTGTGTAACAAAATGAGGTCTCAGAAAAATCGTGTGATACCAAATAAGAGAACGTCTCCCGGAACATGGACGTTATCCAGCGTGAAATTTTCGCGAAGAGGTTCAGTGTCGCACACGAGGTTCCTTCATAAGAGTGACATTAATGTGGATAGAGTAACTGATTTAGAAGGGAACGCAATTCCTAAACAGTCAGGTGTTTTACTACAGGTGCAAACTTTAGAAAACGACCCAAATTTCCCAAGTTCACCTCGAAACAGAAGTGATTCTCTTTTGGCAGTTCCAAAAAACGCAATCGAAACTAAATCACGATTTCCGGACCTTTCAAAGAAAGAAAAGAATGACGATAACGCTCGCCCTGATGTTTCTTAGAAGTGATACGCAAGAAAAAAGTTCCCTTTATTTTCTCTAACGCTTTTCTGATTAGAAGTCTCCGTAGGTTTGTAAAATCTTCTGGCATTACTCAGAGTAAAATAATTGAAGACTTATAAAGTTAGGAAATAATTACTTGAGAGCTGGTTTACTTTCCTTGGCCCCGAATTAGTTTGCCAAAAGTACAGAAATCCTGATATTGAAGAAAGTTCTACTGTTATTACATTATTTTCTGTCCGTAAGTCTCCCTGAACTTGTCGAGCATCTGACCGACTTGGACAGGAAAGATCTAAACAGCAAAGCCACAGTTATAACTAGTAATCCGTCTATGGTATAAGGAACAATTTGATTGATCCTCCACAAAATTGCAATGATTTCACCGATTCCACAGCCTTGATGCAAATTACTATATAAGTAGTAAAGAAATAAATGTAAAAAAAAGCAAAACAAAAACGAAGATATTTTGCACCGCATGACATAATAAAAACAACCTCCTGTTTTACAACTCGTTCCTCAAATAGTCGGAATGTGTAAATTTCATGAGCATACCACTGGCCAAATATCTGGGTGAAACGAGTTGACTAGTTCATTATGTCAAGCGACATTTCTTTTCGGGCATTCAGAAAGGAAAGTTAATCCTTTTGCCACGCATGAAAAAATTGTACGTGGTAAATAGTTCCATTATTTATGAGCTTTTTATTCTGACAATTCATCTCGCTTTCGGTTGTGAGAATACGCCGCAGGCAAATGAAACTTGAGCACCCGGGTAAAAAATGGTATTAATGAAAGTCAAGCTTATATTGTCGTCATTCTATTTGTCTTTGAAAGTAATAACGTTCCTTTGCCATTCAACATGGTAGCTCCTGTACCCGTTTACCGAATGCTACTAATCCATTGGAACAATGGGGGATTGAATACTTTTAACCCTTCCCCGGCAGTACCTCTCCCTTTGACGAGTAAAATGGTCTGGCGTTAGCCAGAGTAAAATAATAAAAGTCTGAGACCGCCGGGAAAGAGTTATTTTTTTAGTTACTAGGAAACCAAGGAACCTGTGATGCTAAAGTTTTAACAGTCTACGGCTCTGTAAGATTCAACGAAGTTATTTATCAAGATTAAGTAAGTCTTGTAAACGTTAAGTAGTTACCCTTTTTCACAATTAGTGGAAAATTGCTGACTAAATATTATCCAGAACCTGGTCACCTTCATTCTGACCTTAATCGTAAGTACGAAACCACTGTACGAGATAACTACTGTAGTTTATCAGTATTGCATCTCGTGCTACAGGTACTTTCTTTAAACCACTGTACGAGATAACTACTGTCGTTTATCAGTATTGTATCTCGTGCTACAGGTACTTTCTTTAAACCACTCAACGAGATAACTACTGTAGTTTATCAGTATTGCATCTCGTGCTACAGGTACTTTCTTTAAACCACTGTACGAGATAAC
>JBAHVQ010000040.1:1366650-1392123 GCA_036872915.1 Nanipora kamurai
TTGTTTGACTTGGACTCAGACTTTGACGGGTTTGATAAACATGATCTTTAGATTTTTATACCCTATAAACACGTGTTCTAAAATTCATATTTTGTAATATAGTTTTGTTTGTTTCAACATATTAAGAGTATTAAAATGGTTTTGTTCGTTTTCATATAAAGTCAAAGTGACTGTATACATATAAAATCGCTTTTTCGTGTAAAGCACATTTTTCTTGTGTAAGGGCCCACCCCCTTCTTTTGATGAAAATTAAAACATTGTGATGGTGGGCGCTTACCCGGTCAACTACAGTAGATTAATGCTGATTAGCAAATTGTAGCCAATTTTGATCAGTTCACTCAAATTGTCTAATTAAAACTTGCCAATCAAGTAGAGTTCTGACTAGTTTCCACACAATTGAGCACACACATACGTTTTGTGGCAAAATTTGAGGCATGAAAACTAAGAGCAGGCTCAAAAATACAGTAAATGAAAGGAAAATCAAGAGACTTTTTTTAAAAGGAACTTTCAAGAGCAAGATTTTAGGACGTATAGTAATATGTGTTATTTAATACATATTTCCTCAACATTTTGTAAATTTGACTAGTTTCAGGAAACTAGTTGAACTAGTCTGGATCCACTGCTGTCCGCTATGCCAGGTTTTATAATCAGCTTTTTTAACATATAATAGCTGATAGGGTTAGGGAACTGCGGAAACATAAGTATCTAAAATACTGATGTTTCCTGCTAAGGTCATTTGTCGGAGAGACAAAGAAACATCAGCATTTCCTGTTCTAAGTTTCCGCAGCTCCCTAAGGGCCCATTCACAAAGGATGTCCGAGCCAGGGGAGGGGATGGGAGGGGGTTGGAGAAATCCGACAAACTCAGACATAAGGGAGGGCATACTATTCAATGATCCAGACATCCAATTTTCTTAAAAAAAATCAAACAGAAATACTTATTTTTGTTGAATAAAACAAATATTAAATGTAGATCAATAAAATAAATATTAAACAATATAAATATCAAGTCTGTTTTACAAAATGAATATATTTAGAAATCTAGCAAAACACTTAATTTTGCAGGCCGCCTCAAACACGGTAAAGAACCCCAGAATTATGATCCTTCATAACAGAGGCCTGGTTACTAAGTTTCGAGCATTTCTTTATAAAAAAAACAGTCAAGTCTGTGCGAAAAAAAAACTTTTTGAATTAAAATACTTCCTTCATTATTACATAAAAGTTTACTATATAAATACAATATAAACACATTGTTGCTCAACTCATGCTCCTGTTTTTGCTATGGATGAAAAATCAAAAGCATACAATCAGCTTTTCAAGGCTGTTAAAGATTGCTACTCCCATGAAAATGCACAAGTTTGGCTCAAAAAGACTATGGATCTGTGGACACAAGCAAAAAGTGATACGACCAATATAGTTAAACTGCAAACACACGTTAGTTTAATGATCAAAAATCTAAATTCCGAATCAAGCTGCAGAAAAAAGACTGTTTTCTTGAAGTTTTTTGCAAATTCAGTAGAGAAGCAAAGATCACTTCCCGATAAAAATGAAATTGCAAGTCTATTGTTATTGCATGAAATAGCCAATTGTAAATTTCTCCATTGTGCATGTTTATCACGACTGTAAGAGCAAAAAAAGAATTATACAAACATACAACGTTTCTCTTCAAGGATTTTTGTGTTATTTTGGGAATATTTGACCATTGTTTTTGAGAAATAGGACCAGCATAGTCGTGTTTCAGCATAGGGAAACATTTACTCTTTCTTTTACATTATGGAAAGAAGGTGTTTCTAATTTCAGAGTGCCTATTGAAATAAAAATTCATTGTTACAAAAATGCAAAGTGAGATTGCTATACTAGAAATCTACAAAAAGTATAATTTTCAGTGCTTATTGTATAGCAACATCAGCTCTCTCTTTCGAAAAAAAAGTCTGCTGTTTGAAAACTTCGGTATTATTTCTGCATATTTTGACATATAAACCATCTTTATGTTTTTAAGCATGGAGTTTATCACGTTCACAAAACTTTTTTTATACGTACGTTTTTTATAGATTATCATTTTATAGGGAAGTCTGATTTAGAAATTGTGTTACCAAGAGACCAGTCCAAGTGTTCATTAAGTAGCAGTAACATTAATCAAGACCATGAAGGAAAAGGGGATCAAGACCAAAATGCTTTAACAATTTCTACTCCTTTAACTACAACGTCTACTCCAGCCCAAGATAAACTGAGTGCAGAAATTGATCAGATGACCAAAAAAATAGAAGCACACAAAGCCAGTTTAGAAAGTGGTATTACTGAGAACAGAGAAAAAAACCTTAGAAATAGTCAAGACCCTTACACAGGAAAGGGAAAAAGCTTTGAAGAGAAAATTGTTGCTGCAGAAAGAAGCTGAACTAAGAGAAAACAGCCAGGCTATTCAAGAAAAAGAAAGTTGAGGAGGTGATGGAGGAAAGACCTGAGATTGCAAACAAATTGTCTTGCCTCACTACAACTTAAAACGTTGGAAGACCAACATTTGCTCAGAATGACCAAATTCTTCGCACAATTCAGGAGATTGCTCTCTTAGGATGTGGATCAGATGATAGAAGACATATTGAAACAATATGGACCATTCGCACGTTAGATGATCTGACAGAAGAATTAAAAAAACATGGGTTCACCTTAAGTGGTAGTGCTGTTTATCTTAGACTTCTTCCGTCAAGACACAATACAACTCAGGGAAAACGACACGTAACAACCGTCCTAGTTAAGTTATGCAGAGCCTCCAATGATAAGAGAAGCAACAATCCTGATCGCTGGTTTGCTGCAAAGTCAATGGAGCATGCTGAAGAACTTGCCTCTCTTTTTGGACCTGCCTTGACATCGTTCACTGGGCAAGATGATAAAGCCCATGTACCCATTGGTATAACAGCCACAAATAAGCAGGCAATCACTGTTAATGAGTGTCAAGTACAAAGTACAACTTTCAGACCACAACTTCGTTATAGTACTAAACACAAGCTTACCCCAAGTGTCATAGGTTTGTGTGAAATTCAAGACACTTCTCTGGCTAGTAGAACAGCAGTGAAGTACTCAGGGCCTACTGTGATTCAGGTAAAATCACTGAAACATACTCCATCTTATGCACCTGTACAAATTGAAGCCCTTGATGAAATGCTAAAAACTGAGACGATGTGTAAGATGGAAGATGGTTCAGCGAAGCCAATTTTAATTTTAACCCGAGATGGACACGATGGACCAGGTTTTCCTTCCACCAAAAACACTCTGGCAAGTATCTTTAAAGAACATGATCTTGATTTCATATTTTGTGTTTGCAATGCTGCTGGTCTCTCAGCATATCACTTTATTGGAAGAAGAATGGCCCCACTGAGTGCTGCTTTAGCAGGGGTGGTACTTCCTCATGATCACTTTGGTTCTCATCTAGATGATTCTGGCAAGATGATCAATAGTGATCTTGAGAGAAAAAATTTGGAAAAAGCCAGCGAAATATTGTGCAATATCTGGAACAATATATCTATTGATAACCACACTGTGAAATGTTCCTACCAAAAGCCAACAGATGAGCTAAAGGAAATCCTTCCTCTAGATCATGACTGGCTTGAGAAGCATTGTAGGATATCAAAATATTGTTTACAGATTTCTAAATGTGATGATCTTTCTTGCTGTGGAAAACTGAAGTCAAATATTCATGCAACCATGAAAGAGAGATACCTCCCGGCCCCACACCTCATCAAAAGAAGCACAGAAAGTGGTGTGCAGTTGGCTAGTACAGGGAAGCAACCTGTCAAAGATAAGAAGATCTACACAAGTCTTCTCTCAATGGCATTGTCTCACTTGAAACCTAGTGGTTATGAGGAAGTTGATTTACCATAAGACTTGTTCTGCCCATCTGTTCAGAAAAAGATTGCAGAGGAAGGTGGTAGTAGATACCGATGTGAGTTCGTGAAATGCAAGAAGATCTTCACTACCATCGAACTTGCTAAGTTGTACCTCAAGGTAACTGGTCACAAAAAGTTGGCAATGCAAGCAACTAGAGAAGATGAAACAACTGATGAGGAAGATAAAACAGAACTTAGCAAAGGAGCACCACTTGTGAACGTTGAAACCTTCATGGAACACCCATTTGAAGAAAATAACGACTTGAATGATGAGTAAATTGGGGATAATATGCATTTACTTAATACCGTAAACGTTATGCATGATTTGTCAAGCTGTTTCATTGACATTAAATAAACCAAATGTGCTTTTGAGAAGATTTATTTAATTATAATGTCGACAAATGTAAGATTGGATGATTTTTTTCAAGACATATCGGATGTCCAGAGGGGGGAGGTCACTAAATTCGGACAATGGCGGAGGGGGGTGAAAAAATCTATCATTCTGCCGGACGTCCTTTGTGAATGGCCCCTAACCATTTCAATCTGCTTTTTACACATCGTTCTATTTTCCCACGCAGCATTCTACTTTTATATCATTGTTTTAGTATTTTTCACTATGGTTTTACAAGAAGTCTTGCTTATACATAGAACGTGAAATTACATGTAACTTCATGTATAGAACTGCTGGAAGATTTTCTGTAAAGAAAAGTTTAAAAACGCCTCGTTTAGAAGAAAGTCAGTAACATCCTTACCGGAAAATTTGCCACAAAGCTGCTTCCTAAGACAGCTATAAACCCCAAGTATAAACTCCAGCGGTTCAAGACCATTGTGGCTCGGTTTCCATCCAGCCGTTCCACATCACGCTTCACTTGAAGGTAACGAACGTAGACCAAAATGAAGCCAATGAAGCAGGCAATATTCACCATTTGCCCAAATATATTGCTCTCTGGAGACTTCGTTGCTGTGTCACTGATAGCTGGAAACCAAGGAAAAACGTCGCTGTCTATAACAGCTATGGTGAAGGAAATCGCCAAAGAAACAAACAAAATGGTTACAAAACATACTGGAAGAAAATCCACGCCGCAAGGGCACCCCTCAATCATGTTAGTTATTGTCTTGTTTAAGGAGCTTTTGATTGAAGTAAGACCACAACGTTGTGTGACACTACGAGCAAAGAATAAGGAACTCTCACGAGTTTGCGTTCTAAGAAATCAGATGACCATAACTAGGAACGCGTCACGGCCGCCACTTTGCTACAGTGACGCAGATTTGCCAGATGTTTACCTCCAAAGCTTATCCTAGTTTTCCTCCGAAATCCATCATCATCCCTTGTTTGGCCCCCAAATTTCCTGCTTACCGCTTCAAATGTTTTGATTCCCTTTACTTTGTAGCTGTACCGTGGCGGGAAAATTGTACCGCGTTGTACCGTGACGTCCGTAGTGCAGCACCAGTTAGCTTTTCATGGCTAGTTCTTGTAAAACAGGAGAAACTAGGTGCTCCAGTCCATGTTCGTTAAATCCCCGGTATCAAGAGCCGAATTATTTCAAGTTTCCATTCACTCCGTATGAAATTCAGGTGGAATTCATGAAAGAATTATATTCTCTCTTGGCAAAAGGTGGAGTGGGTATTTTTGAGAGTCCTACTGGAACTGTGAGTGGAACTGTGTAGAGTATAAAGTATATGTAAAAGTGGCTATGAATGTTTATTCGTTACAATATTACCAAATATTGGTTTGGATGCTAAATTAGTCATATTATTTTCACACACTGTTAGGGTAAATCTTTAAGTTTGATTTGTGGTGCCCTAACTTGGTTGAGAGACTATAATGAAGTATACAAAAGAAAACTTAAAATTGCAGAGGACGAAATAAAATCTGAAAGGTAAGAAATTTAATTTAGGATTGTAAATATAACCCAAATGGCCACATTGATACATCAGTGACCCACTTGGCTGGTGCCTCATGGGCCACTTCTTTGTTCTAACCATGTTGCGATGTCATCTGTGCATCTGTAATTGAACAATGGAAAAATGAAATCTATTTGTTTTCTACAATAAACAAATAAAACAATACAAGAAAAATATTTAAAATGGTGATTGAACACATACAGGGAATTGAAAAACACAAAAACAGTTGTCTGACTTAATCCATGATCTGTACAAATAAAGCAATGTCACTGGCACATGATAAATATGCCAAGAGTTGTGATTGGTTTGCTGATTTAGTGACACTATCCATGTGTCAGTTCTTTAATAGATCATGGCTAATGACCAATGAAAATGCATGAAGTATGAAATTTATTGTTTAACACTAATTAGTAGGCCTTAAATCAAAAGGCCCAATGCCTGTCAGACATGTTAAAAGGTGACAAGCTGTGATTGGTATGTCAATTGGCTTTTCTAGATTGTTAAAGTACCAGTGACAGTTTCTCTTACTGGTTGCTCATTGTAAAATGGATATTTCTACACATTTTAGAAAAAGGTTTAGTTTATTTAGTTATATACTGTGAAATGTATGTGTTGGTGACAAAATGGCAAACCTCTCAAGGAGGCTTTGGAGCATGCTCCTCTGTAAAAAATTTTGTATTTTAAAAAAGCCCAGGAGTATATTTCTGGCAGTTTCTACAAGGGTTTCTTGAAATTCCAAGGCAATCTCTAATTATTTCCAAGGCAAGGGTAAGTATAATAATGGAGAAAGATTTCAGAGTTTCAACACCAAATTAAACATTGAGTTTTTACTACCATACACTGGTACTAGAAAAGTCCCTGAAAGTATTGCTGTGTAACTAGCTCATGCCAAACACTAAAGTACTTTGATATGAGGTGTTGGTGACCCAGTGACAGTGTACATGTCTCTTACTGAAGTAACTAGGGTTTAATTCTGGCTCTGTGCAGTTTCCTGTTGAGGTTACCGTGATCATATGTGAGAAGAGTGTTGTCCAGTTTGACTGTACCAAGTACAGTACCACAGGTTTTACTCCAGTACACTGGTTTCTTCCTGTAATTGCATTGGACCCATGACGGATAGCCTTCTCTGAACCTCTACAGAGAACAGCTTACCTAGGGTAATTCAGTATAAATAGAGACATTTTTTATTCACAAATTACGGGCATGACCAGGATTTCTGAATGGGAGGGGTGGGCAAAGTAAAAACAAAAAAATTCTAGCAAGATGGAAGGTTCTGTGATTGCCAAGGAAAACTTTTCAATTTAAGAGCCCTGAAAATGCTCCAAAAATCCATTTCCTGGACAAATGTAACATTGGGACAGAATTTGCTCAAAAAAATGCAATATTATGTCAGGGACAATAAATTCAATGCACTTATGTTACAAGCAAACACTGAAGCATCTTTGCAATATATATACAGTATCCTACTTGGAAACTCAAACACTGTGAGTCAATACAAGACAAAACTATTGTTGTATTGATTCATACATTGACTTTTCATATTCTGAGTTTTCTTCAGAATATGTTTTATTTTATACTTTTTGAATTTGTTGGCTGGTCATGGTTTTTAGTATCCTACTTTTTTACATATTTTATATTGATTGCATCATGTTATAATTTGAGAAGGATATAAAAAGGACACCTTAGGACCAATTTACCGTAATGTAAATTAATACTAAATTAATACTACATCTGATTAATCTGGATTGCTATTAAATTAACTACATGTATACAGTTATTTTGTTAAATTAACAATCATGGAAATACACATGTGGAGACCCTTACCTCATGCAATCTTCTGGCTATACTCTGTGGGGAATGACATAACAGAACACAGTACTATGTGGCAGCTTGGCCAATTTGTTCTCTTTGGAGAATGTAGCCCAGTCATAAAGGGTTGGTGCTAATAGCTGCAGAACAGTTTACAGGAACAAGAGATCCACCAAGATGGGAGAAGCTGCAGGAAGACCAAACTTCCCAAACAACTTGTTGCAATGTTGCTGAAATTTACTCTGTCCAATGCCACCCTCCAGCTACACTGGAGAAGAGATTCCAGGCATAAACTCTGGTCTGTGGCATCCCTTACTAGATCAAGACCCATGCACTGGCAAGTACCTAAGTGTAATACATCCAGATGTACCGAAAGTACCGGTAGGCTTGACCAACAACCACCTTTAATGAGGCGATCTAATGTATGCCACAAAAGGCTGCTGAGGTAGCTGCACCAATGTGGAAACTACTGTGTGGCTGGAAAAGTTTCCCAAAACGCCAGCGACGGAAAAGATAGACCACAGCCAGTTATTGACTTGCAAGGTGAACAGTAGCAAACCATCCTGGCAGATGAAGGGACCTGTACCCAAGCCATGAAGCTGGAGGTAACATGTCAGGACAGCAACTATGCAAATTGGATGGTCCAAAGGACCTAAAAGTTCGGTACGGGCACCAAAAAATTAGTTGATTTTTGATGTTTTAAGGAAGACCCCATTCAGCTCCAATGCATCCACATATGTCCAATATAGGCATCTGTTGCCCGATTGGCACAATTTTTCATAAATTGAGGAAGATGGTCTATGACACTTGATATGCCAATTAACTTATACATGCCCTGTCCAACACTAAACAAACTCTTGTCTGGCGGTACACGATGCTTCAATTTATCGTTACATCCTGTGGAATGGTCCGCATCGTGTCAGATCGTCAGGTGCTTTACGCCTTACCGACTTCCCCCTCATATTTCATTTTCGTAAATGGTCATGTTTCTTCTACCTTGCTTATATGTTGTTATTCGTCCATCCATAAAAAGAATTCCACGTACACCGGCAATTTAAATTAATTTAAGGCCATCTTAAAACCCTGTATACGTAATTTATAAGCTTAATATCATGCACTTTGCAATCTTTTAAAGTTCATAATGCAATCCGCGAACAATCATGACGCACTAGCCTTCACAAGCCGCTCATTTATTCTAGGATTTTTTCGAGGATTTATTCAAGGATCCCATGTAATACCGTAAGTTATCTACCATTAACATATGCTTGCCTCTAAAAAATCCTGTCACCTGGGAAAAGCCTACAGTTCACAAACAACCTGTAACAACCATTCTATTTGCATACACATAGAACGCCTATAAATAACATATGCTTTGTTCTTTAAAAACCCCATATCTCCTCCAGTGGTATATTTATTTCATTAACAACCACGCACAACCTGTGAAACGCCTTTATTTCTTTAATTTCCCTGTCATTAAGATATGTTTTCTTTTTTAAAAATCTTCGTGCTATTTCCAAACCCTTTTTTTTCTTGACCTCGTACCGTGCAATGGCTTTTTTCCGTGCCGGCTACATTATTCAATGATATTAACCTTCCTCATCATCCAGAGCGCATTCGCTGTAGCTCCTTCGTACTTTTTGTGTTCGTGCTGGAATCTCCCAGCCGCTCACCAATTTCACCAACGTCCACACATAATCGGTCTACTCACGAACATAGTACATTTAAGTAACGAGTACGTCATAATGATATCCTTTGGTATGCTTCGTCCTCTAATAAGTCCCGTATATCTTGGTAACATCTTTTGTCATACATCGTTATTTAAAAAACCATGTCTATCAAAATAATATCATTTGCTGGGGTTCATTCCTTAATAAACGCCGTCTGTCATCGTTATTATATCGATTGTTATGGTTCGTTCTTTAAAAAAACCGTTCTGTATTTGTCTTAATGTCTTCGTTATGGCTCCTGCTGACTCTTTGGTCTGCACATTCGGTCATTCGACCACTCTCGTACACATATAACTACATACGGTATCGGTATTATATCCTTTGGTATGCTTCATTCTTTAATAAACTCTGTTAACCATACTGATATCCTGTACTCTGCTAAAATACGTCTCTGTCGATATTTTGAATCAATAAACGTTTTCTCTTGCTATCAAAGATTCACTACGACTACGGTTGAAGGATTTAACGCCTTTGGAACTGGTGATATACAGATAAATTTTAAATTATAGATATCATCGCCAGGATTCGGAAGCCCCACGTTGTCTCTAGCATGTTAAAATGTATTTTTATGTTGAAAACAGTCATGACGGCGTGAACATTTCTCTTGGGACTAATTTTTGGTTGCGTTCATTGTATTTGGCGACCGTGACATTCTATTGTCTAAAGACGTAGCCGAACTCGTAGTCGTCGTGTTACCTTAACGTCGCCAATTTCCTCTTCGGAACATCAGCCGACAAATCGCTCAAAATTCTAAACATCAACACTCATTTCGTTATCTTTCGATAAACCCACATATATTTGATAGTCTACCAACGTTTCAACTTTCTGCGCTGTTTTATATACTGCCTTCGCAGTATCCTACATTTTTACAGACTCTACCGTCCGACAATATGAACCATGCCTTTAGCGTGTACCATCCTACCGGTTGACTAAGTCTGCACCATCTGAAATGCTTTTCCCATATGCCATCCTAAACTATCTGACAAACTCTCTACCGTCTGACACCATCTGAAATGCATTCCCCGTATACCGCCTTACACTATCTCACACCTTATGACGAGATTCTCTAATGGTATACAGAACCATCATACACCATCTTACACTGTTTAAAACCACATTTCACACTCTGACTGGCCTTAGCCTTACTTTTTGTCATTGGACACTATCTGGTACCAGCATAAAACATCTGAGAACAGATGCCTATATTGGACATTATTCGTCGAAAGGAATGTCTGCGCATGACATGTGATGGGAGGTCTCGTAAGTGCCCGAGCAAGAGAATTGGGAGACTCGAAGGAAACCAAAAAGCGCAGTACAGCAGGCAGCCCAAAGTATAAAGTGATCGAACGATGGCAACGACAGAGATCTGCACAGGACTTGAAGTAGACGGTTAGTGATGGAAAGACGTAGGGCAGTTGGAGATGACTGCAATGAGTTAATAATCCGGATTAGTCAAACGAGGAGATCGGCCCTTGGAATGCGATCTTGGAAATCCAAGTTCATGTGTAACGACCGGATAGACGCCAGGTACTGTACGTGGTGATGAACGATGGAGCCAGATGTTTAGAGTGATATAAACAAGTAGCAAGTGGCATGAATATCCACTTCGATACTAGATAGGATTAAGGCATTAACTAGAAGCAAGGGGAGGCCGAGGTGTTAAACAAAGGTTTGGCAGATGGAAGAGTTAGGAGGACCAAGGGTTTGGGAATCGTCCAAATAGTGGAATAAGAGATGGTCCGAGTAGTGTGTACGAAATTTGCTCTACCGATGCCCCCACTGAATTGAATGATAAAGGGGTGGACCGCAGGCCAAAGGAAAGGGCGAGATCGATGTAGAACCGGTGCTCTAGGACGTTGGTTCACTAGGGACGATAATGACGTCGGTAATATAATCGGGAGTTTACACAAACACGACGGCAACTTCCAATACGACGTGTCCTCACAAAACATTTTTTCTTTCAAGAAAAAGAAAAAGAATACTTTTTAGTCCCAAGAATATTTGTCGACGCCGTCCTGGTTGTAAACGCGACGTGACTGGGAGCTTTTCCAGGTCCTCGTGACGACGTCAACACTTATGGCCTAGAAAATGTTTGGAATTTTTCATCGAATAACGTTATCATACAAACTACAATGACTTAAAAACATTAGAGTGGTAGAAAAACGAACATGTAAAGTTGGTAATGATGCACGATTTGCACTTTAATTACTTCGTTTACTTCCGTCGTCGTCGCAGCTTGCGTAAGCTCCCTAATAGGGAATTTACGAAAACACAACGCTGACGTTGAGGCCGACGCGGCCTTACAATAGGATTTCTCTTCCAAAACAAAAGAAATTAATAGTTTGTGTTCCCTAGAGTATTCACGCCGTCCTGGCTCCAGACATGACGTGAGGATAAACATTTCTACGTTTTCACAACAACGTTGGTATTTGAAAACACTTAGAGATTTGAAGCTTATTGAACGAAGAACATTAGCTGACGATATTGAATTGCTTGGAAATTTTTACCCGATAGAAAACGAACATCCTGAGTTAAGGATGTGTAGTTTTGTTCTGGGTCTTAGAATTTAAAGCACTTTGTTTACCGGCTTTGGCATCGCAGCTTTCATGAACTCTTTAGTAGGGAACTTAAGCAGTGATGTTCACGGTGGCGACGGCAACGTGAATGACCGAGTAGGGCTGGGAAGAGTACGGCACTGTTCTTGCCGAACCACGGAAGTTAAGCAATGCAAAACATCCAATAGCAACGGCTATGAAAGGATTAAATTTATTTGTTTCGTTCAGACCGTGTCACCCTTTTCGACCTATGAGAGTACGGCGTTTGTTTGTTTTTTTGTTTTGAACAATGTCGAACTACTCGTTTGGGAAGTGGAATCGCAAATATTCTCATGGCTTCTCGCGTCATATTACATAGAAGTTTAAGATTGTTCCCAAATTAAAATATAACCCAAATATAACCCAAATTATAGCTTAAAAATTGTCAAAATGTGAACTTGAATTATCCTCTCAATGGGGCTTAAATTTACCAATTTATAATTATTTATGGATCGGAAACTATCCAACGACATACGAAAACGAATAAGAAGCGTGCCCGAACTTATTTTATTTTCGTGCTCAACGGCAAAACGTCTATTTTGACGTTGGCGAGGAATGCGACGGCAGACTAAGAAAGCCTACAACGTCATCCGGTAGTCAAAGTAACATCAGCTTGCCATCATTAAGTTCCCTAATGGAACAAGGAAGGGTATATAGGTATGGCGTCATGAGCTAACACTTACAAGGTTGGTGGTTTTCAGGAATAACTCTGAATGGGTTGGTGTGCAAGTTTGGCCAAGGCTGGGAGACAAGCGACCAGCAATTCGGTGCATGCTAATTCGTTGGGGAGGTACTCATCGATAACTTCCGGATGGTCAGATGCGGAGCCCATATTGGAGGCGCGCAAACAATACTAAATACCAGCAAGTACATAATCTTTCTTATCCCGGGGATAATCAGCCAATTCCTGGATAAATTCAGTGAGAACAATAGCCGAGGCAGTTGTCCATAACATCAGTAAACGGAATTTTGGGGACAGCGTGAGCTCAAGTGTCTGAGAGTCGTCCTGGGTCCACGTCGCAGATTAGTCGCAGATGAGAGGAGTGGCGGGTCGGACAATGGATACAACAATGGGCTCCGCGGCTACGGGGGACATCGCAAATATGCAGGTGTTACCCTTCCGGGCAGCAGATCCGTGAAGTCCAAAACAGGAATCCACAAAACCATTTTCGTTCTTTAAACCTTTATTATTGTCATTGTCAATGTTTAAGACCTGATTCTTCTCGTATATTCTACTGTCTCACTGCTTTCAGACACACCCACACATATATAACTATATCTCCTTGGTCACATGACTCGCATAGGAGACTTGATTCCGATCATGTGAAACTTCAGTTTACAACCGACATTACACTCTTACACAGATAGCGGCAAAACTGCCTGGTGTTTATGCGCCGACCAATGTTCCAAAACCTGCAAATGGAGGATCATCTCAAAGCTCTTGCACTATATGTGTACGAGTCGAGCCTGAGGCTGAAGCGGAGGGCAAATAGCGGTTGGCAGCAGCGGAGATATGATAATTGCAGAGTTCGTGGTGGACCAGTTCTCGATGTTGCGGGCCGCGGCGTCCCTGGCAAATGCATTGTTTTAGTTGAGCTAAGCTAATCCCTTGAATTGGGAGTAGGTGTGAAGGATCAACAATTTATACCTAAGTGGATGACGTGACCATAACGATAAAGTAAAACGCAAGCACCTGCTCTTAGTCAAATTATATCTGCTAAGCGACGCTGCATTGGCGGTTATACTGGGACATAGCGATACGCCCACCCATTGAAACTGTCGGGCAGATAGGATCCTCCGTTGGCTTAGATAATAAAGAAGCCAACCCGATATACACTCCCAAGGTTGATGGCTACCACAGTTTTGCACGCAATGAGGTGAAGCCCTGTTTTAAGAAATGCCACTTTGTAGCAACTAGACTGTGGCAAAGGCGGACAGCACTCCTGAAATGGCCACCGTGCTGAGGGAGTGAGGTGGAAGTCTGGAGAGCAAGAGTCCATTGAGGAAGAAACTGTGGAGGAAGAGATCGACATCGAAGATATCACCGAAATTAAAATAGGACGAGGGACAGAGATAACGGGTCATGAGATAGAGTGTACCATGGCGGTGGAAGAAGCTACCAACGGTAGACCTACTGCTGCGGAAGTAGCCCAAAACGTTCTGTGAACAGACCCAAATTTTGGAGCTCTGAGAGAAGGCGAGGAGCTCGTTGTATCCTTCCAAAGACTGTCAGCATCATTTGTATTTTAAACTGATACAAGGGTTGAAGTGGAATCCATAGTCAACGCTTCAATTTCCTCCACAGACAGAGTCGACAGACTGTTGTGGGTACGGCGAGACATACAAAACGTACCAAGTATCCGTGAGACCTAACGTTGAGTACCCTTAGCTGCCTGGACCTCAGTGCATGACGTCCTGTACGGCACGCATTTGCCCACTCCACTCGAACGGTTCTGAGGGAGGATCACACTTAGTATTTGCAACATTCCTTTATATACAAGATTGACTAGGTCAAATATGACAGAATTTAAGTGTGGGGTTCCTGAAATAACCTCAAGGTCAATCTAGTGAAGTAACCCTCTTTCATGCACATAATTAGAAATATAGATGCAAAACACGTACAGTAAATGGGAGATAATGCAGAGTCAGTTTAGTAATAGATAAAGCATGAGCAGCCGATCTGTATCCAATCTTGCCGATCCGCCTTAATAAATTGAGGGAAAAGTTTATATAAATCAGGACGATTCTGTATCCGATTTACAGATATTGATTAAACATTCATTTCTTTTGAATTTTCCTCCTGAATTATTGATGAGTTTGATAAGATATATATAAATACACACATATACACCAGGTATATGTGTATATAATTAATATGTCAATTGTATGATGTTAATTTCTTTTCATTTCATAAATTCATTTAGTTGTTGGTTAATCGAACGAATATGAAATTTTACAATTTGCATTGGTAAATTGCATGATTCATTTCCTATAATAAAGTATTGGTTGAATAATGCACCCAGTTTACTTTCATGAACTACCGGTATTCTGGACTGCTCGCATGTTACAAGTTTTATAACTCAATGGTCATCTGGCTGGTCATAAAGGAGCTGAAGAGTCATTTCATATGACTCATGTGACATATGGAAAATTTCCTTTGTAAACAAGCTTTTTTTAACCCTTTGGGTTCTAGTTCAAAACAGATAAGTTATCTGATCTATCCGAAGGTGAATTATTTACTGCCTATTATTCACTGTTTCTTAAAATGTCACGTTATTCGCATGAAATTGAGCTTAAATTTCTTACTGTCACCATATTTATATAAGGAAGAACGGAAGCAAAAGTAATCTACCGGATATGCTTGTGAACAAGGGTTCTGAATGTTCCTTCTAGATCTACTCATGGTTAGTACTGGCAGCTGTACTGTCAGGTAATTTTGCTCGTGAATCTATGAGCACCTTGAATCTCTTAAAGTATTTTGCTTATTTGATATCAGACTTGGAATGACTATTACTGGCAACCAATACCTGCGTGAACCGACTACTATAATACTCTGGATACCACAACCAGCCAATAACTTCAGAAAGTACTATACAAAACAGATTCCGGAAAATACGATCATTCGTTTCATAAACAAGACAAAATAAGTGAGACTGTAATATTTTGACTTATTACGCAGTCATCCTCAAACAGAATGATTACAAAAAACAAGCCTAGGTCATTGTATACAATATGGTAGAGACATCACAGGAAGAGAAGAAAGCGTATACGATACTATTTACATGGCAAAATTCATCAACACTAACTGCCCCGACATTATTAAGATGATAGATGAATTTCAATTGTCATTATGGCGACAAGCTGAATGAATTATCGTAAGTCATTATGATGACAAGCAAAATGGTATGGATGAGAAAATAAAGAAAGGAAAATAACTAAGTAAAATGTGACTTTGGTTCAGGTTCATTGAATTTAATGTGCAGCGCTTCTAAAATCAGGTGATTGATGTACTGGACTTGTTTTGATAAAGAATTTTATGGTTGTTAAAAACAAGATTTCTCTTACAATAAGTTCGATTAGACGGGAAGTAAAGGTTATTGAGCAGATCATATATCTGTTGTAATTCGAAACAATACTGTACGTGTTCACACTCTAAAACATGGTAGGCGACCGCACTAGTATCGTGTTGAGTAGCGTGTTCTGAAAGACGTTTGTAAAGGCAACCAGCGGTTTTTCCTTTTTCCGAGAGCATGTCCACGAGTCCTATATATGTTTTGTTACAACCGGGGCAGCTAATTTGGTACACAATATTACTACGAGATATCTTCGGAATCTATCTTTGTTGGAAATAAAGTAGGATATTTTCTTAGTGCCAAGGAAGTAGAAATAAATTTAACTGGATACTAAAAGATAACGCTGAATTTTTGAAATACAAGGTTTAACGAGAAATTCATTCTCTCCTGCCAAGATATTGTATGCGAATTAAAACCTTCGGTAAATTGTCATCATCCGATAGTTTATTATTATAAACAAGGGAGGCGTTATATTTCCGTATCAGTTTGTTAATCAAAAATTTTACAACGATTTTAGGATATCCATTCCAGGACGTAAAAGATTTAATGTTACCAATTTGATTTTCAAAACGTTTCTTAGTGCCACATATTTTGAAAGCACGATGGAAAAGAGATTTTATCCGGGTAGTTTTGTGCGAGAAAATTTCAAAGCTTTAAAAAGCATGTGTACTGACCATTGAATATATAGACTTAGCCGGGTTTTTGTTATCATTCTGTCTGTAGATGACTTTGTAATAAAGTCGAAATATTACAGTCTCACTTATTGTGTTTTATTCTGATTCGAATTTTGAGTTTACAAGATGGCACTTTTCGGAATTTGTTTTGTATTATACTCGGCATAAATGGTACAGTAGTTTTCGTATCGTAGGTATAGCATCTACAAGACTAGATAAAACTTTCAAACCATTTCTTCCTGGATACAGATGGCCTTTTAATTTTGCTTTGGCTAGTACCAGATTACCACATGATTTACTCATCAAATAGAAGCTTTCACTAGGCATGACTAGATTAGTATGTAAAGTGACATGGAAAACCAGTTGGAAATTGATTGTAATAAGAAATAATGTACGGAATTTTAAGAGTCTTTCTTACTTTATTTCAGTCTAGGCATTACATCAGAAAGATCAACAAGCACCGATTGTTCAGGTACTAGTATGAATTTTTCCTTACTATTTAGGACAGTAACAGGCTACTGTATATTCTAAGTCACAATTCTCATAATTAGGGGTTTCGTTATGTTTCTTTAAATTTTGCTCAACTCTGATTGCCCATCTTTTTCTTGTTTTTAAGTTTTATGCCCCAGACAGCCTTTTAGAATTGCCTAATATTGATGATTTTATTGTAGATGATTTTATTTACATGTGCTTAGTTTCTAGGAAATAAAAGGTCCTTAAAATTATTACCTAACATACTATAAAATGTTCTTGCACTGAACCTTTTATCTTTTAGTCCCTTAATCAGTCCACTCCTCTGGCTTTTACCACAGTAAAGCAAGTTTCGTCTGGGTATACTCAAAATAGATGAAGTCTACACATTAATTTTCCTTTTTAAAGATTAATTGCAATACTTAAACGTTCTTGAATCCGGTAAAACTTGTAAATACTTGTAAGTTTACGAAAAGTCCTGCCATTTGATTTTCCTTGTGTCTCTCAGTACTGTAAATGATATTTTTTTCAAATGTCTTAAGTTTTCCTAGAATTGGCTACCAGAAGTCCTTAAAAACAGCGGTCGTAAAAAGTCTGTCAAAAATCTTTAATGTATGTTTTGGGTTTAATTGGTTAATCCTGCAGTGGAGATATGTTAGAGAAGAACTGGTAAAATTTCTTGCAGAATTTACCCTAAACTTACAGTGTGTCTTTGTCAAATATTCAGGCCTGTGGCAACGTTTAAAACAATAAGGATTCGAATGTTTAGGATTTGTCCAGCTGACATTGTAAATCGAGTTTATTCAACCTATCGATTACTCATGAAGAAAAACGAACAAAATTAATATGTAATCAGTGTTTATAAATAAGGTGCTATATCAACGTGATTTACCAGAAAATCAACTTTTCGGTCAATTTTTATGGTTCAAACTCCTTTTATATAAGAGTTTTGACGCTTGGCTTGTACACATATGCACAAAACAGCCTGTAAATATGCCCTTACTTGCCCTGCCCTAAATCTAACCTTGACGTTTAAAGTGCATATGGAGCCCTTTTGTTTTAAATAGAGTAAACAGACGCTGGTTGAGAAACACGATTTTCATTCGCAGAATCCAATTTGCTGTTTTTATTTTCAATATATCTTTTGTTAAAGTTAGCAAGAACGGATAAATTTAGCTTCTGATGATTTACAAACCGACAGCCTGTTTAAGGAGTCTGAGCCCTAGTTGTGACTTTATTTAAGACAGACTTTCCAATACTCTTTATAGACAGTCTACCTTAAATGACATCAAAAGCCACTCGTCCCAACCGTTTCCAATGGTGCGGAAATATTCATTGACTGAAAAGTTTTGAGCGGCAATAAATCGGATTTAATTTGAACTATTGAAAAAACAAAATATCACTGTTTTATTTTCAGTAACTAAACTTCCAAAATCATAAAAGTCTGAAAAAGCTGCTTATGCACTTTAATAGAAGTCTTGATATTAATCTCATAAGTAGTTATGGGGTTAAAAGGGTTTATGTGATTGCTTTCTTATCTGTTTTGTACGTGAATAATGAAAGATGGAATAAAAGGCGTTAATTGTAGTTCAGATTGAATCATGTTAGAATAATATTTTTTTTTGTAGAACCCGCATGGGTTTCTGAAGTAGCTTCCCAGCGAGCCAAGAAAATGCTTCGCGATCAGATGAAGGTAATGTTGTGTAAACCGCTTCGTTCGCTTACGCTGCGCCGTTCGTTTCTTCAAGCTATTCAACAGAATCACGAATCACTTTCGGGACTGTATCTTTCGTTTGCGTTTTGAAAATCTTTTATAAAATCTGTATTAGCGTCACTCAGTCTGTCTCTCCTCCCGACTTCTCTTCTCACTTTTAACTATATACATAACCATAACGTTCGATCCCCTATCACCAAGTCTCCACCAAGCCTAGAGTCGCGACGCTTAAGGCTCGGCTTACAATAACTCTTTGTGCAAGGTGTTACATGATACTTCCTATAATTAACCAAGTTTGTCACTGTCAGTTCTTTCCCAATAAACAATCAGTGTCCCGATTACCATTTTAATGTTAAATTATTCTAAATATTGTACTATAAACTATTCTACCACAGGTAATTTTGGTCGACAGGTAATTTTGATGAGGTCTGTAGCAGGTGGATAAAGTAGTTGTCTTGGTTTTCAGGACATCAAATTGAACTTGTAAAGGCTATCTCCCATATACTATTTGACGGTGTCTGACAGTATCTGGTATTTCACTTTTGAGAATCTAGATGCCTTGCAATACTCTTGGTATTTGCCGGTAATTTTGGCGCGAATTTGTTTTAATAAACACGCACCCTTGAACGAAGAGTCTGTGCTCTGCATACCTTGTTGCTGCTTCGCCTAAGTCTGAGGAAACATAAGGAAAGGCGACACCGTATGGGCGTTAGGCAGATATTCCAAGGAAGACAGCATTACTGTCATTTTCATACGTTGGTAAGCGAGCTTCAATAGACTACTTTAGCTTCGATGTTTGTTTACACATTTCAGATTACGTGATGTTACTCAGGAGGACTCTTTCTTTAAAATTTAATGATAATCAGATACGTATGAAAGCATAACGATTAGAATGATGGAGTGTTAAAACATTACGTGGTGTGAAATGGGCAATTTACATACGAAGCTAAGGAGGTCAATTGCAATACGGAGAATATTTTTACAACTGGATCCCAACGGTTTTCCACGAATTTAGCTTTACATATTTTTCTCTAAAACTCTTGATTAACTTGTCGTATATGCCAAGGATATTTTTATAATTCCTCGATAAAATCGCTCTTGAAAGAGCTCACTCGTCATGTTGTTTATCAAACCACAATGAATACTGGAGAATTTGAGCATTCGTGATCGCCGCCAATATCCGGTGGTATCCAGTGTATTCCCATATGGTTGCGATCAGCGGTACCGTAAAATACCATGAATACCGTCAAATACTATACGGGAACTAGCCTTAAGAAAGCTAGATGATGATTATTGCGCTGTCTTCAACCTCATAACCTGACCTAACCCACTTTAGCCAATGAAATAAATTATTTTATGATTATGGTTTTTTATGTCTTCAAATATAGACTTCTGTGACAAGAGGCCAGCTTGAGGTCTTAGGAAGGGCAGATGGGGCCTCTTGAATGCCAGAACATTCTACCTCTAAGTCCTACAGTAATGAATCTAGTAAACGTTTACCTTTGCAGCTGAACCATCTATGCAAAAAAGGGGCTTTTTCCGACAATATACTCGTATAGAAAACCTAATAGGTATGGAAACTTCAGAAAACCAGGATCAGGGAACTGCTTTTCTGTAGTCAAAACCCGACCCCTTCGGTATAGATGGTCAAAAGCGTCAGGGAACTCTCGAAATGTCAGTTTTACTACCTTAAAAACTGGGCAGTTTCCAGACCCTTTTTGCTTTATACATGTGCCTACGCAGTACTCTAATCTAATAATATACTGGTACAGAAACGACCACCGTGGGTTTAGATTACCAGTGACAAATCTGGATTGTAATACAACTAAATTATTTGTCGCGAGCGAATGCTTTGAGTTCCCAAGAAATGCCTTTTTGTCACGTTAAATTAAAAAATAAAAACTTTATTATTCATTTATATCTTCATTTTAATTTAACATCGAGCAGTAAGTCCCGTGAAATGCTTTCAGCTATTCAAATGGTCACAGGTACTGTCTCGAGAGCATACTGTACGTGCTAGTATTTGGGGTTTTTTCTTAATTAAGGTGTGCTTAGATGTAACAACTAGGCTTTCTTTTCTAGGCTGATCAAGAACAGGAAGAAAGATATAACGAAAGACTTGACCGGCTGAAAAAACAAAAACAAAAGATTTACAAAAAAGGAAAAAGAAAGGTTAAGTACAAATATCAGATGATCCTGTACAGTAAGCACATAAACGGACAATTCCAAACTTAATCTTAAACACCATATTTGTAACAGCGTTATTCAAAACTCTTAAACCGTTGATTCGAGTTAATGAAATTCTAACAACCACTTTTGAGGTAAATTGTGCGAAAGATGTTGCTATCACAACAGTATGTAACTTGTCTTACAACTTATTTATCCCAACTTTGTAACAGCACAAGTTTTAGGAGAAACCGCGTTGCGTATTAGTTTGCAATCACCGAGCTTTCTAGCCCAGTGAGCTCTATATATGGAGAGAGAACTCCAGTCTATCCTCCTATAACTCCAGTCCAGGGAAAAGTGAAGCCAAATATGGCCGACATGGAGGCCAATTTTCCATGTCAGTTGCAGGCCCTTACGCGGTCTTACACGTCAGTTCCAGTCTTTTACACGACTTTTACTGTTTGGTTCGGCTTCGAAACATTTACAACTGCGGAAAATTAGTTCTACAGAAATGATACCTGAAGAATTTTTCATCATCGAGTATTTAAAAGATTCAGAGATGCTGTGCGCCCTACAAGTGTGCTAAGCTGTCTTAAAATAGTAAACAACCGGTAAAAAGAGATCGTTTACCGTAGTTTCCTCAAGTGATTTATCGGGACTTTTTTACGAGATTTGTTGTTAGTTTTACCTTTGATTTTCATGAAAATTATACTTTGTAACTCGCTCTGATATTTTTTGAAACATATTTCAAATTGAAATATTTATTTCTATGTTTTTAAGTAATTTTTGCGTGTGTTTCAACTGGAGATAATGAGAAAACAGTGAAAACTCGCGTAGGAGACTAAAACTGACGTGCAAGACCGCGCAGAGGTCTGAAACTAATGTACAAAACTGACGTCCATGTCCGCCATGTTTGGCTTCACCTGAGGGCCGGAAGTTCCCTCTTTATATGTAGAGCACACTGTTCTAACCTATTTCCTAGGTCTTCCCGATGCGCGGGCTGGGTAACACCCGGGCTGCTTGCGTATCGGATGACAGCCGAAAGAACACGAGCGGGAAGGCCTAACAAAATTCATAACCAAATACAATGAACAACGGTGATGTCAAGCAAAACGATTTTCTTAGTACAACGTGTGGCAATTTCACACTGTAAGATAATCATGTGTTGATACTAATTTGCTAACAATTCGCACGAATTTCGATTTTCTTATTACATTTTTCTTGCAAGTATCAAATGGTTGATTATAAACCATGGCGTGCAACATATACTTAACCTCCATCGCAGCATATACAGAATATAATAAAGACCTGTAGCCAGTGATGGTCGATCAGATGATGTCAAGATGGTTGTGGATTCGTCTAACGGAGATGACAGCATGAAAGATATTTAAAATACGAAGGAGATTTCAAGGCGGAAGCGAAAGCCTAAAAAACTAGATTACGAACTCTCTTATTGTTGCTAGAAGTGTTGCACTATAAGTTGAACCGACCTCTACTTTTTACAATGTTTGCAACGATATTGCGACTAATGGGGCCTTGCTTAGTGTGTTAACCTTCGTGAGTTTGCCTTTAGACAATTTTTATGATCATCTAATGAAAATCAGTAACAGGCTCTGTCTTATTAAATCATTTTTGCATGGTGGCCAGTGTATGACACATTACAAGGAACACTGCTAGGTGTAGCACTACTTTAAATATTAGATATCTGTTGTTGTTGGTTGGAGGTAGGTGCTTTGCCAGTGCCACCTATGGCAATTAGTTGCTTTGTTTGAGTAACCAATAAACAATCCCTGGTTGGGGATAACAACAGAAGCGGTAAGAGTTCACCAGTACAATCTGCCACGACAGATCTCCCATCATCTTCCACACTGAATGATCGGTGAAATATCAAATAATGGGAAAATGTATAAATATATATATAGCATGTTGAACACAAATCTTGAGCATGTGGGAGCTTGGTGTGTATCCGACGACAAGCGAACGTTCGTCAACCCCGTAATCTGAAACAAATTATTTCTGAGTCCTGAACTGGAATGGAACCACCAACTTTCTGATGAACGATGGGATCCACCAAGAGTCAGATGGTGAGCTAAGGAGCAGGTTTGTCATATGTGCTACCTAAGCGGAAGCCACGATATGATAATGATGATGGGAAGACTAAACGTTGAACACAAATCTTGTTAATGTGGGTGTATATATCAGACAATAGCAAAGGTTCGTCGAGCTCGTAATCTTGGTCATCCGAAGGTTTCGGGTTCGATTCCCGTCTAGCGCTCAGAAATCGTTTTTCTAAGATAACGATCGTGACGAACGTTCTGGTCATCTGACAATATATATAGCACTTGGTTATATGTGATTTACTCATCTTTAATTGGGTGGGGTAAGGAGTGAATGATAGAAGTAAGTAACCAAGCTGTAGTAGCAGACTGACTTTGGCCATAAGGGCAAGCGGGTAGGAAAGCAGGACAAAATTACAACGACCCAACGGGAACAAGAGAACGCTACACAAACATGCAAAATATGTACATCCACGGGACTTTATTCTGTGGAGGCTCCCCACACTTGGTAACTACCAATGGCAAACTAGATCTGTGGTAATTAACCTAGTCCCCAACACATTTTGATGTCCTTGTAACTGCTGTGCATTGGTGCATTCACAGCTGCTTTGAAGTATTAGAACTGATTGCCTTTCCATGCACTAGTTTGTTTAATTATAACAAGGCAAAAACCACATCCAGCCAATACCTCGAGGAAAATCAGTGTAATTATTCGCGTACTCTGTGCTCTTTATTATGATTACCAAACATTTTTACATAAACAAAACGGATACATCACAGGGCTGATCCTTGCCGTACAAATCCCACTTAACTAATACATTTTTTTGTTGTTTATCACTATTATTATTGATATTTTTCAAACACAGCATGATGAGGAAAATGAGCTAGACATGTTGGAAGACCAGTTAACAAATGAATTAAATGAAGTAGGTAATAAAGAGGAAGATTCTGAACTAATTCTGATGGAATATCACAGTGATGGTGACAATGACAATCGAGATCCAAGGCAAGTTTACTGGTCCATTTTGTAACCCAGTTAATGGGATTGGAATCAGGCGAATCTTCCCCCAAACAAACAGTTGAGAAACCCTAAATTTCAAATCATTAATAACTCAAGTAATAGAGTGTGCTCATCTGACGTCGCTAAACCGCGCGAATAATCCTGCAAGTACCTTGGTTTACAGACGTTTACTGCTCCATCAGGGGAATACACAAACACACACCATTAGGAACGATAAATTAGTTGAAACGCTACACGTCCATCCTCGTGGATAGCGTTAAGTTGTCGCGAGAATATCTTGTGCACTTAAGGTTTGATAGCTCAACAGGTAAAGCGGCGGACCGGATTCCCGAAGCTGCGAGTTCAAATCTCGCTCGTGTCAACTTTTTCAGTTAACTTCAGCAGAGTAGGTTAATTGTGAATATATCGTTTCGCACACTATTAGACCTAACGGACTTCAAAAGTCATATTTGTATCAACTCCTTTTATGTTGGAAGCTGTCAAAAGTCTGATTAGGTTTACTGTAGTCCTTTGTAGTACTGTAGACCTGGTGCTCAAATATATCAAATCTATGAACAGTATCATTGAAAAGCTTGTGTAATTGGCTGCAAGACTGTAATAGAATGGGAAAAAAAATCACGGCTCTTGTTTCTGTAAAGCTCTCTCTGTATTAAAAAGGATTTATTGAAATCCTTGGAAAATTCGCTGGTAGATAAACATACTAGTGATGAAGTCGTGTCTTGGTTTGTTACAGTGTCCCTAACCCCAAAAATTGTTTTCAGTTTATCGAATATATTCTTCATTTCTAGTGTTTCAGTGAAAAAAAAATTCAATTTGGATAAATCGTTGGACTTTTACGAGCTGATGAATTTATAATTTTATGGTCCGTGAACGTCGGTTTTCTTGGCAGCCAGAAGCCTGAGTCTACCTCGTCTTTATGACGCTTTACTAGTACAATTAAACGCCTTTTAGTTGTGTTTCAACAGAAACACAACTAAAAGGCGTTTTCTCACAAAAACTCCAACACTAGCAGCAGCATACCCAACATATGCATGTATGATATTTGGATGTTAACGCTACGACTACCTTGCCTGACGTTACCTAAGGAACTGTTTCTAGACTCCTTGACACGAATTCTTTTCATGGAAATGTAGCGGCCGATATTGCTCTTTTACGGACTTTAAAAGGCCTTCAAAATCAAACAACTACTCCAAATCGAAAAGTATTTTTACTGAAACATTAGGCATGAAGCGTATATTACATAAGCTGAAAATCGTTTTAGAGATTAGGGGCACTTTCATATTCTGACTACCTTCTAATTTGTCATATCAAATTGATGAATAATTAACGAAAGCAGCAAGCAATCAAAACGGAGCATTCAAGTCACATGTATACCTTTGTAA
>JBAHVQ010000040.1:1392223-1416010 GCA_036872915.1 Nanipora kamurai
TAATAAGCTTCATTCTTTTGTTCATTTGATAAGTAAGTTAAAATATTCGCGTCCGATCTTTATGGGCATTTACAACGACTCGCCATTGTAAATGCCCATAAAGATCGGCCACTCATATTTTAACTATTACAAATTATTTCTGCATTAACTCGTTCCTGTCCGTATAGGTCCTCAGTGACCCATGGAGACTTTAGTATTTTAGTCTGGGCAACGTCAGACGATTTTACTCGTCAACGGGAAAGTCCTCGGCCAGGAAAGGGTTAAGCATCGTCCACAATCACTACAGTCATGCAAAAGACTGGCTCTAAATGAAAGCATTGAACACTTTAGGTCTGAAACGCATTAAACCTATGAGTATGACTGCATGGGGATTGAGTTTACCCTTGCTGCTATCCTTTGTATGTGCTGTATTGTTTTATTTGTGTGTGCCAAAGAATTGAAATCTTCAATCATTGAATCTTAACTTTTAATCTACAAGAGTGGGAGTTTTTCAGAATTAAGATAAGCCTTCCAGCCATTGATATAAACATTTGAATGATCTATAGATTTTATATGTTTGAATGACCGATGGAAAGCTATGATCTTTTTGTAATTAATTACTGCATGATTTATTGTAGTTCTGATGATGAAGATCTGAATGAGGTTCATGTGACCAAGGTAAAGAGTTTAATATCTTTTTAATTTATATTGAGAACATTATTTTTAATTTCACGTGTACGTGTTGGTACAGTATGTAAAATTAAAAAGGCAATAGAAATTTACATATACTATAGCATTGCTATGGCTTGCTGCTACTATATTGGACAAACTTACTATACATCAATTTAACCCCAGTCCAACTTTGTTCATAACATACAATCAAGGCCAAAAGAATCTGGGACACCTGAGTTATCTTCAAGGTTTTGTTAATATATGTAACTACTGTAGTACCAATGAAACAAAACCCACCCACCCGCTCTCCCAATACAATGTTGAGTAAATGTGAACTGCAGGAGCGCATAACATAGACAAATATGATTAAAATCACAACATTGTTAGGGGGACGGAGGTGCTTAAAATTTTGATGAATTTATGATAGATGTCCCAGTACTTTTGGCCATGATTACAGATTCTAGATAATGGTTTTAACTGGTTGGGGCTTGTCGTCGTGCTTACTTACCCGATGGTAGCAAGGAAATGTCAAATAACCAATTAGAAGCGTTCTAAAGTTTTGTAATTTTGTTAGGAAAAATGTTTGCAATCACAAAATTGAAACTTGTTTGCTGTTATTTCACGTTGTATCCAACCATAACTTTACTATACGTACGCGAAAGCAAAACCGGTTCTTAATTGTTCAACTTTAAATAGCGCGATAAACTGGAGCATGTCTTGTGCAGTGTTTGTGTTATAGAAACCCAGAGGAAACCTGGGTTTTCGTCGCGCTTTTTGTCACTTATCTTTTTTAAAACTTTTGACGGAACTGGCTAGTATATAACTCGCTGGACAGCTGGAACCTCAATAGTGACGTAGCCAGGAAGTTCCTCAGGGGAATAGTGCCCGGCCATGAGGAGCAAACAGCCGACCATAAGAGCAGATAGACCTGTTAACTGGAACTATGTTGACCCGGGTTTGTTTTTGTAACTCATTCTAAAGGAAAGGGCTCCTGTGAGTAACAATAATTAGTGTATCAATCTAAGATATACGTAAATTTCTAATTCTACAAAGTAAGCAAGCGAGACCATTATGCGAGGGCCCAAATCCCCCGTAGAAACACCAGTTTACTTAAGATCGATGACGGCACGACACTAGGACGGCGACAATATCCGTGGTGGCATGCTACCGAGGTTACCGTGCAAGCGCTATTTATAACTATCTCAGTAATTCGAGAAGAATTCTTGAGGAATTCCTTTTATGTTTTTGCTTCGACTTTGAAACCGAGAAGCTGATGTACAGAGAAAGCACCTAAAAAAAGCCGTAAAGCTGAGTTGAGGACGGCGTACGGGAAGTTAGGGTTTCCCGGCGCTGGTCTGGGCCAACCTGGCACTAACCTGCCTCCGATCTTTTTCATGTTGGCAGCAAGACTCGAGACAACTTGCAATAATAATTCATTATCTACTTTGAAAACTAAATAATAGTCTGAATTAGACTTTAAGAAGTCAGCTGGGGGCCAGGGCATTCAGTCGATTGTTCTCCAGTTGATTTTAGCCGGCACTCATTTTTGGCCGGGCAGAACCCTGTATTGATGAATAGTTTATGCACGATTTTTATTTCCGTCGGCACGTTTTATGCCCAAAAATCCTAAATGAAATTTCCTCCTTTTCATCTTTTCTCTTTAAAAAGATATATTATTGCAGTCGAACTCATTCTCAACTTGATCAGTTTGTTAAAGAAGTGAAGAAAAGTCCTTTTGGAAATACCACGAGGGTTGTCTCATTGGGCTCGAGACTTGTAAGTCGTTTTAGAAATATTAACATATGGTTTAGTTTTTACAAAGTCTTTAATAGTTCGTAAAAATTTATATTTATGAGCTTAAATTTTACTAGAACATAGAAAGTTTGTGGAAACATCATGTTGATTAATAAATAGCTAGGCGTTTGTCCGTTGATTCCGAATTCTACCGCTACAAAAGCTTACCTGTAGATCAACCTATCTTTTGTTTCCACAAATTAAGGTGCAAATGTGGCAGAAATTAAGTTTGTCTTATAATCTTATCTGAAAGAACTGATGAAATGATAAAAGAACACTTACTACTGATTTTGCGTCTACTGTTGCTTTTTGACCCAGTTAAAATCTGGGTTTTGGGAAGCAAAAAAGATGACGATTTTTTTGAGGTCAGCCGATCCAATAATGAACGCCATTGTAATAGTTAATTTGAAGTGACACTGAAATTCAAGGAGGTAAGGGTTATCCCAATCCAAACCCTGACCTAACCTAACGGGAACGCTAACCCTACCGAACTGGGGTGCTAATCCTCTCGGAGCCCACTCGGGGCGTGCTCGAAGGCTGATAGAAAGTCGTCTCACAAGGCTTTAAACATAAAACGAAATCAGAATGCCTAGAAACCAGATGAATGTGAATGGTTTTGGTTGCAATATTATGAAGCAGGATAAAAGTGAAAGCAAATTTAACCCAATTAACTGAAGAAGATGAAAGAAAATATCCTGTAAGAAGACAGCGTAGTGTGAGTTGATTGTTTGTCCAATATTTACTTGTAGTTACTAAATAAGTTAAATAAGGTATAAAACTTTAAAGGATATGAGCAACAAAAAACCGAGTTCCAGGTTTCTATCTTTCCAACAACCCAGCTAGGTTACGAATGTATTCCAAGGAGTTAAAACAACATCACTAATTTCAGTAGACAAAAATCAATTATCCAGCATCTTGCTTTAATAGTTTACCTAATTAACTTGAAAATTGGTGACGTCACAATCTGGGTGAACGTAATGAAACTTCTGATCTGATATCTAAATTTCGCCACACTTGCTTGTAATATATTATCAACCCAAACAAAAGGGCACTACTTTTTTCCACATTGGAGTTCTCGACTTGAATACGCACAAAATTGACTTACAATTCACTTTGATTTACCTAGCTTGTGACGTCATGAATATCAGCAGTTTTATCCAAGGTGGCGGACGTCAATTCGGTTCAGTAACCTTTCAATCTTTCAATCAAGGTTTTATCTCAATCTTTAGACCCAAGTGACAATTCACATTGTAATTTGAGCTCAAAAAGTCGCGTTTCGCGACTTTTGAGTTTTATTGCCCATCCCCTTTAGGAGGAGTCGTTAATGCTTAGCTGACGTGCTTTGGCATTTTACCCTTGTACGAAATGGATAATTTAGGTTTACTTAATAACGTAGAATCTGATTTTACTTTTCTTGAAGCTATCGGAAATAGCTGTTACAATTTTTTCGAAGGAAAAGTAAAGATAGATGTTGGAGCGTTGGCAGTTAAGCAAACAAATACTGTAAACTGTATTTAGAAGTGATTTTGAATTTTTTTTTATTCAGTTTTCATGATCGTATTTACACGAGGAAAGCCACAGCAGGGTTGTTATGCCCTAGCAAAGGTGTATTCCCCTGAGCAAATAATATTTACAAATTAGACATTAAGATAAATTAGTAATATTACATACATCATTAAAAGTCATATTCTTGAATGATTAGAGAAGTGAAAGAACAAACTATAAAGTATAACTAAGCCAGAAAAAAATGAGTAAATACATACAAAGCACACCCTAACAGCAAACTCTGAAGTTGGGCGAATCAAGGATTCCTGGTGACGCACACTTTACGCAAATTGAGCGCCAGGTAGATGTTATTTCCACGTCGAAAATTTTCTGAAGAGCAAGAAAGTACTTTGATTTTAAATGCCTACACGATTTAATCCCTTTTGTTTCGTTCGAGAGACTGTTCCAAAGCCTAGAAAGCCTTTTGAAAAGCTATTTTGAAAATGTTTTGTCCGATTTTTTTGAATTTTGAAGTTATGTTCGTTTAAATGACGAGGATTATTTTCCGGTTTCCAGTTCTGTATTTTCCGTTCAAACAACCTTGTAAAAAGAGAATGCCCTTGATTTCATGCCAGAACGAGAGAAGAGTAAGTGTGGTTTTAAACGGACGTATTTTGTACGAAACAAATTACTTAGCCCGTCTTTGAACGTCCTCAGTATCCCTCATTTGCTACAAAGATTGACCACACCACGTTTCAGTTGCATAGCCTACATGGGGACGAACGAAAGCCAGGTAGAGCATTCTCTTTGAATCAATACAGAATGACTTGATGTTACGGTTTATATCTGAAAATATATCTGAGTTTTTAAGTCACAGCTTGTGGAGTGAAAAAGGGCCCAAAATTTAGTCATACTCAAAAAACTGAAATATTTTCTTGTAAACATTCAGTTTTCTCCGACGTCTATGAGATTGAACTGCTAAGTTCTAGTGCGTAATTGTTGTTTATTTGTTATGCAATCGTATCATATTATTTTTCAGAATTTATGTATCAACGAAGAGGTCAATAAATTACGGAGTATAAGTCGAGTTAATGACAAGTGTTTAGACCTACAGAAACATAAAAAAGGTAAGTTTAAAGTGCCTATGCAACGAAAATTCACTGTGGTTTTTATAACTGTATTAAAAAGAACACTTAAAATTATGAACATTGGTTTTACATGACTTTTATTTTTTGAGTAATTACCTATGCAATGTGAGCTCAGATGTCATAAGTTTAGTACAGTCCAAACTGAAAATCAGCCATAACGTTGATAAAAATTTAAAATCTGATAAACTACAAATGCTGCAA
Source organism: Nanipora kamurai (assembly GCA_036872915.1). NCBI lineage: Eukaryota > Metazoa > Cnidaria > Anthozoa > Scleralcyonacea > Helioporidae > Nanipora > Nanipora kamurai. Next base: position 1,397,503 of record JBAHVQ010000040.1, read on the forward strand.
ATAGCCATTAATCCGTTTTCGGCGCTGATATTATACTTATGCTAACAAAGTCACTTATCCCGCAAAGCTGTAGACTACAATCAACGACGAATATATATTAATACTTATTATATGGCAACGTTGGTTTTCCGGTCTGTCCGCAAAATGACGCACGCCGTCTGGCTGCCTAGCTGTGCGATATGTTTTTCGTACCGACCGGCTAGCAGTTTGAGGCGCGAAACGTGAGTTTCTTGTCCGATTTATACATTTTCCGGCCATATAATAAATTCCTCATTAACCTCGTTTGTTTGGTCTGTACAGGAAAGTATTTGCCCTCGGAATTTACGGACAGACCTCGCCACTTCGTCGCTCGGTTTGTAGGAATACATTCTGGCAAATACATTCCCCGTACAAACCTCACACCCGGTTAATAAGTAATCAATATACTATTAACTGTGTATGAGCGGATGAGGGAAGACCGGATTTTCCTTCTGTCCGAGGCCCAAAGTGTTATCAGTCCGCCCCTGAATATGGCTTATTTTCTGAGTTGTGCTGTGAACAACCTATGACGTCATAACTGAAACTGCATTCTTAATAACTCAAGAACGAGATATACATACATATACATCACTTTTATTTCAACACGCTGGCCCCACTCAACTATTAGAGTTGGTTTCCAGGAGGGGCGTGCTTCTAACAAATTACAAAAGGTTATATATAACAATATTTATAAAGAGAAAAGATAAGAATAATAAAACTAGTAACTAACTAAGCATGCATCTCTCAATTAGTTAATATGTAAAGTTGTAAATGGGAAATCCGCTATAGAGCGTTTAAAATGGCTAACTGTAGTGGCTTTATAAGATATGAAAGGCAAGATATGAAAGTCATGTAAAAGTCAATTTTCGTGATTTTAAGTGTCCTTCTAAATACAACAAAAAACTGAGCTGGATTTTCATTGCTTAGGCACTTTAATGGAAATAAGTTCAATTGGATTTGTAGAGGTCGCTTTGAACAATAATATTGCAGAGTGATCAAAAATTTCAGAACTTAAATGCTGAAACTTTAATCCCATGGACACGGAACAGCGAGATGATAAGGTGGTATACTGATTAAGGTTAAACGATAAGTTAATTGGTTCTGCCAGTCAACGTTAATGTTTTTGTAGTATGATGTCACTATAATCATTATTAATTGATTGGTATTAGAATTCCGAGGCGGGCAGACCATAGTCTATCTGCGCGGCGTCCTGGCCACGTCTTTCGAAATAATTTTGAAATTAAAATTTATTGGAACAAAAGTTTCGCATTGTCGGATGCAATCGATAGTCTACTAAGTTTTTACGAATACTGTTTCCATAATAGGTTTTTCATGCCTTTGTTACGTTACATCTGAGGTTGTGCAGTGCATTTTCAAGGTACATTACTTGGCGCTTAAATTTTTCTTATCATGAACTCGTAACATCCATGACAGGGCAACTCACAGTCACATGTGTTCCATCGGAAGTTATGAGTACAAAAATGCTGAACTAAGTCATGTGTACGTGTTAGGAATTGGTTATGTGAGTAGAGCTGGATCGATTAACTGGACTGATTTGTTTCCTCTAGATCATACCATAGCTGTAAAATACACTCAATTTGGTTGCAGGAAAAGCCCAAAGTTAATTTAAGCAATTTTTTATGGACGTGGACAAAATTTCGGGATACGAGTCCGAAAGCTGTGCTGGCCCGGTTTTTATGACCCATTATTAGCATGTGAGAGGAGTCCGGCAGCGGTCGCTCAACATTTTAGGCGAAAACTGCTCAATCTGTCGATCCATTGCCTACTTGTGGACTTAAATCTGCTTACTGCTATGACATACATGTTTTGTTAGGGAAACAAAAAAAGGAAGTCAAATCACACAAAAGATCAAAGACGAAAAGTGGCTGTCCCTTTTACGACCAAAAGCGGCTACAGAATTATAAAGATTTTGTCTTGGTAAATCTAATTCTTTCTCTTGTCTCATCCATTAGTTTTATTTCTCATACTATACGCTGTATTTGTGTGACCTTTGATTTTTAGTGTTTAAATAAAATATACGTTTGTAAAGTGCTAATTAAACACGCCTGGCTGTCCATTCCTCCTCCTTGGTACCTGTTCAGGCGGCCGGTGGTGCGTAGTAGCAAAGGAATCCAATTAAAACGTTAAGGCCTCATCTACCGATAACGCAAGTTACTGCAAATTAACATGCAGAACTTGCAATGCCACTAGTCAAGCGGTGACACAAGTTGCCACAGGTTCTGGACTTTTGCTAGCTTCCATGTTATTACAGCAAAGTTAAGGGTGTAAATGGCTCATTAGTTCCTTACCTTGATTTTCTCTGAGTTTTTCTCTTCGATATGTGTCTGAGAACAGGAAGTTTACGAAAACATGACGCCAACGTCAAGGAAGACGCGGCCTTATAATAAGATTTCTTTTCCAAAACAAAAGAAATTAATAATTTGTGGCGCTTGGATTATGTATTCTTTACGCCGTCCTGGCTCCATACGAGAGCTGAGAATGAGCATGTCTATATTTTGCCGACAACATCTAAAATTCGTTGATAATTCCCGAGCAAAATACAAAGGAAATCACTGCCGACACATTGTTTGAATATCTGAGGAAGAAATTACATAAACTAAGCCAACTTTCACCTTGATTTTCTCCTCAAATACCGATTCTTTTGAGATGCAATATGCACTCGAAAGTCGTGTTTCATCAGATATCCAAACACCGAGAAGTTTGTAAAAACAAACGTCTCGGTGTTTGGATATCCTGATGAAATAACCCTTCTCGTTTATGATATATTACGTCAGCATTTGAAAGCACGTAAAGCTTTGGAGCTGTTTAACGAAGAACGTTAACTGACTAGCTTGAATTGGTGGGAAACTTTGATTCGACAGAAAAAGAACATCCTGAGTTAAGCATCTGCAGTTTTATTCAAGGCCTTAGGCTTAAAAGCACTTCGTTTGTTGGCATCGGCGTTGCAGCTTTCGTAAACTCTCTATTGGCTCTTAAAGACGTGAAATTTAACAAACAAGCTCCAATTAGTCAAGAGTTAGCGCAAAACATCGAAAAACGAAGCACTAGCTAAAGCGTGCGGTGACTTGCGTTCTTGTTTGAGTTTAGGTACTTCAAACAAAATCTGTGTGGGTATATCGAAAGTCTACTTAGGCTGTGTGGAAACGTTCTAAAATCAAATGCTATACCATTCATGGGCAGATAATAGTTAGAACGAGTTGTAAACACACGCTTATACTCTCAGACGTTGATACAGTTCAGATTTTACCGAGGATGCTGTACATATACTATCGACAACGGATTTTATGTTTGATTAAGCATACACAGCTAAAAAAGGATTTTTGTTTTTGAGTAAACGTACTCATTTGTTGAGTCAAGGGATTTCTAGTCGACGACTTGAGTAACAATCACTCCTCGCTTGAGTTCAAATATCAGTTCAGTTAATTCTACTCAACCGTGCTGAGTAAGATTTAGTCACACGGGGAGTAAGTCTTAAGTTTTACTGATTTAGTGTGTAGACATACTCAACTCAATATTCTAAGTAAAGCTTAAATTTTACTCAGACTTTGAGATATCATACAACCTACTCAACGATGAGTAAATTCTACACAAACGAAGTCGAATAAAATTTATTCATAAACTTGACTTTTATCTTTACTCAAATATTGAATAATTATGCACAACTCAGTGTTCTGAGTAAAATAAACATTTTGACTATAAACACAACAGTTTTGATCTTAAACATTTTTGCGACATGTTCCGGAGGATACTATTTCTTACTTCTAAGAAAGTAGTATACTCCGAAGCATGTTGCAAATAAAGTTTCAGATCGAAACGGTTGTGTTTATAGTCAAAATATTATGCCCATTTATGTTACGAAGACATTTGGTAAAAATAAAAATTCCACTCATGTTTTGAATAAAAACATAACCAACTTAAAGATAAGTAATTTGTAGCCACTGTAAGTCGCGTAAATTTTACTTACAGTGAATTTTGGTATAAAACTCCAATGTTATAATTCCACTATCATAATTTACCTGGACTGGGTAATTGAAAATTCTGAGTAAAACTAAAGTTTTCTTCATATTTGGAATAAATTTCTACATAAACTTCTACATTACTACATTGTTACGAAGTTTAATAGTGACACGATAGGTGACATACTATATTTTGTAGTCGCTTTCTTTTATCTTGTGAGCTCTCAACTGGATTCCTCCAGCCGATGGCTCCCATTTCAAAAGAATACAATCGCAAAAAGTCGATCAGACGATACGACCTAGCGCTTCCTTCGCTGGCTATATTTTGGGCTGAATGAAATCTAGCCTCGCTGTAAGGCAACGCGTGGGCACACGCGAGAATATCCCAGGATGGCTTTGTACGCACTGCGTCCAGTGGGCTCTATCTATAAGACTGGAGAGAGAACTCCAGTCTATCGGTCAGGGAAAAAGTGAAGCCAAACACGGCCGACATGGAGGCCAATGTTGCACGTCAGTTGCAGGCCCTTGCGCGGTCTTGCGCGTCATTCCCAGTCCTTTACACGACTTTTATTGTTTGTTTCAGCTTCGAAACATTTACAACTACGGAAAATTAGTTCTACAGAAATAATACCAGAAGAATTTTTCATGATCGAGTATTTAAAAAGATTCAGAGATACTGTATGGCCTACAAGTGTTCTAAGCTGTATGGAAATGGTAAACAACCAATAAAAAGAGATCGTTTACCGTACGGTTTCCTCAAGTGATCTCCCGGGACTCTTCTACGAGATTTGTTGTTCGTTTTGCCATTCATTGTCGTGAAAATTGTACTCTGTAACTCGCTCTGATATTTTTTTGAAAAATATTTAAAATTGAAATATTCATTTCTGCTATAGCAAGTGAGTGAAGTATATTCATTTCATCTGTTGAGAGTGAGGTATTGCCCTTGGCACGAGGGAATAAAATCCACATCTTCAAGCCACCATGCATGTGTATGATTTGGAATAATTTCGAAAAGGTTGGCACAAGTTGACACATCGAAAAAGACACCACTCGGTCATTGGATGCAGTTTTTATAGATCTCACGTGTTTTAGTTCGTGCCCATAAAACAAGGTGGCTAATGTTCGGCAAATTCAAGTAAGCTGTTCTGGCATGCGGCTCATTCATGAAAAAAATATATACAACGTCGTATATGCAGTTAAATCAGAGACGAATTAAGGCTGTGCCGATTGCCGTAATATAGTTTATATTTGTCCTAAAGTACTATTTTTTTAATGCACTCTTTGTCTTCGTTTATAACGTCAGGCTGATGTAAAAGATGTAGAAGAAGTGATTTCTCTGGGACAAGAAATGGAAGCTTGCCCTTACTACGGAAGCCGGTTTGCAATACCTAATGCTGAGGTAAGAAGTGATGATTTACCAAGAAAGATGCATCAAATATATGCCCATTTTATATCATCGTGAATGATGTCGTGTATTGGGCATTCGAAATCATTATGACTGTTGCGATTGGTAAAGCACATCGTTGGACTATTAGTGCATCGTGTAGGGATCTCCAAGTAAAGCATTTTTAAAGGTTTAATGGTATATACATCCAGTCTTGGTCAAGTTATCGTTCAGGTGGAATGATAAACACTGATTGTTTAGTCGTTGTATTTGTGTTTATAGCACAATTTTGTTTCTTCTTATCTAGCTTGTCGTCTTGCCATACAACATGTTACTTCACCAATCCACTCGAGAAGCTTGCGGAATACAATTAAAAGGAAACGTGGTTATTATCGACGAGGCGCATAATTTAATTGAAACAATAAGCAACATACACAGTGTAGAAATTACTGGGGTACAGGTTGGTGAAAAACGTATTTCTCGATTTCGTTTGACTATCTGAAGTAAACGGCAGTATAAAACGGTTGAAATTAAATGTACAGTAATAATAAGGATTAGACTCGTATTTGACTCTGACCTAAAACTTTTTCTCTAACTCTATAACCCTAAAGCTACCTTTTTTTTGTATGGGTTCAGATACCAGTACACATGGCCTTAAAATCGCGATCATTGTGAATAGCTTGAACATATATGAATGTAATTTTCTCCTGGCAAACTGGAGGGGTTTTCTGCGTAAAGTGGCATAATGTTTTCAGACGTTTTCTAACCATAGGGATTTTGCTTTTCATTTCTAACTTCTGTTTCTACAGATATCACGCGCTCATTCGCAGTTACTTCAATATTGGGATAAGTGTAGGTAAGTCATAATATTTCTAATCGGAATAACCAAGAATAAGCAAAGATGTATAAGACCCTAGACTCTTTTAGACCCAACGGATAACTGTTGGGAAACCCAACACCCTGGGAAAGTAGCCGAGTGCTTTTCCGACTGAACTACGGGGGAGTCATTGATAATCGTGATGACAATGCAAATATACCATTGAAGTTAATTGAGTATGGTATACTTATTAATATTCGGGTTTAATATCATCAATGAGGGAAAAAGCTAAGGAGTTATTTTCAAGTGTATGCTTACATGCAAAAGTCATTAAAACCGAACGGAAACTTGTTGCGAAAAATGCAATGTAAATCCCATTCGACGTGAATCTAACCCATGACCCCGCGGAACTAATCCAGTGACCCTACCTACTGGGCAACGAAGGTCATTGCAAGTAAATGTCGTGAAATAATGACCGGAGATGAAGAAAATAATGACGCAAGATCGAGATCTGATCTGGTGTCTTCTAACCAGATTTTCAAAAAAATTCTGTGTCAATTTTGACGGCCGTATTTTATTTCTAGGTCAAGATTAAAAGCTAAGAACTTGATGTATATCAAACAAATTCTTCATGTTCTCTCTTGTTTTCTGAGCTGTTTTGGTAAGACAATTATGCAATGAGAAATTCTTACATTTATTTTGTGAATATATTAAATAAATAAACCTGTGCAAAACATTTCGTATCTTTTGTTTATTAGTTTGGCGTTATTTTTTCTCCACATCTAGACAAGTCATCATTGAAAGAGGATGGAAAACAAGAGAGCAAAAATTGCAAAGGTACTGTTGTTTTGCAGTCGCAATTATCCAAATGGCAAAATTTCAGTCGAAGTAATTAATTTTTTGATGTGGATATAAATTAGCCTCATTTCAGAACAACAATTCTTGAGTCTAGTTTTAAACAGCTTGGTATTTTTACATTTTCGGCAGAAAAAAATGCCTGGTCATATTAACTGGTTTCCTGAGAAATGTATTAAATGACCTCATCGTTTTTTAGGCTTTGCTGTTTTAATCACGTAGTATCGTTTGTTCATTGCCGTAGGTAGTACAATTAGTCATTTTGACGTCGCACGAGAATGATCGTTGAAGTGAAGTAATACGTTAATGTCCATATTTTACTGTACTTATTACTTGCTCATGTCCCATCGCAATCTGACGTTTTGACAATTTTTTTTGTTAAAGTATCTGATGTCAAGCTTCTGACTATAAATGACTTTTTATTTGCTGCGAAAATGGACAACATTAACCTTTTTAAAGTAAGTAAACTGAAAAAAGTGTCTCCTTTTTGCAGATTTCTGATTAACAGTTACAAAGTTACATGTGAGAAGAGTGTTGCCCAGTTTGACTCTACTTTGTGTCGCAGGTTTTCTCCGGGTACACCAGTTTCCTCCTGAAGTAGCAATGGACCCATTCCTCACGGGAGTTACTAATAGATAGGGATAACATTAGACTCTTCAAATTACCATGTCCTTGAACCTAAATGTTGTTCGTTACATATTATAAAACCCTGCTCTTACCATCCAGTTGAGTTCTGTGCAGTAGGTCAAATGTGGATATTCAAAGACCATAAACTGTGAAGAAAATATTCGGTAATCAGCTTGGGAATGAAATACTAGCTTTGACTGTTTGATCTAACTTCTCAACCAAATCCATATTTTAAGAGAAAGTCCGACTGAAATCGTAAAATTTTAGAGGCCTTTAACTAACACGAAACCTGGCTAAATTTTTATGAAAACGAGTTTTTATTTGCATTTAATTAAATCTAACTTTAATATGAAAAAGGTTCCTTTGTTTTGATGCTGTTTTGATTTTACAAGTTAAGGGAGATAAATGCTTCGATGTATTTTGCTGTTTCGAATGTAGTAAGCCAAAGACTGAAAACCTCAGAGCTAAATACGGGATTTGAACCCGCCTGAATCGTCTGAATGCTTATCAGACGCTCTAATCACTCGGATGGCAGAGCAAGATTTCTTTGGATAATTAAACCTGGGAAGAGTCAGTCGGCAATATGTCTTGTTGGATTGCAAGTCGTTAGGTGAAATCACACAACGCAAATCAAAATATATTTGTATATTTTTTTATTGGTCGTGAGCCGGCGGTATCTGGGGAATTCCTGTAATTTAATTGCCTATAGCAGCGGCCGTTTTTTTGCGACATCTGACCGCGATTTATTCTCCTCCTCAGCGCCCCTCGCTTCTCTTAGCTCGTGCACGAGAGATCAAGAGGCTTCGGAGACAAATATATTGGGCAATATTGTGATTGGCTAACGGACCTTTCGGTAATTGTGTTAAATATGTCACCATCCACCAGGTTTTGAAGTTCTCGATTATCTCGTCGTCCGTGTTCATGGAAGAAGATGGCTAATAACTGTCAAACTAAGTATTGTTAAACTACACCGTGTACGTATGTTAGAAATTTCATGACTTTCATTTGATACATTGTTCATGTTTCTGTGTTTTGTGTAACTTATAAATTGTCCAAAATGTTCTGGCTATTGCTCGTTAAATAATAATGCATGAAAATAAACGTCTCACAAGTGTTACCGAATTTCTGGTTTAGTTTTTAAAATAGTTAACGCACAATCTTGGGCTATATATCAAACAGAAGATACCGTAACATACCAGGGTTACCTAGTTTGCACCCTTTTGACTTTGCAAAACTCGGATTTCCTAAAATCTAGGGATTCCGCATTACGTGTCTCTAGAACTCCTTGCCCTTCTCATGCGCGAACCAAGAGAAGCGAGGGGCGCTGGGGTCGAGAATGACCTCGGTTCGAAAGTGATATTTTTTCGCCGCCATATCGATGTCAACTTGGCATTTAAATTTTTTAAAAACGGCTATTTGTCTAATATAATTTTTGTTTAGATTAAAACAATATACTCTTACTAAGGTTATCACGACAAAAACGAACTTTATTATATTTTTGAATTAGAGAATAGGAATATTTAATCTATAAACAACGAACATGGGGAATCAAGCAACTGATACAACAAAATTGAGCCAGAATAAAAAAAAGTTGTCATTTTTGACCGATCTGTATAGAAAAATATTTTCTCTCGGTCTCAGTGCCAACACTCGACCTACGGCCTCGGGCCGCTATTGAGACCTTCAGAAATTTAAATATTTTACGTTCCTCCCAACCGATAAATAAAAATTATATATACTTAACTGGTCCAGTGTGCGACCTTGCATTTTCGAAGTGAAACTGCACAGTGAAATTTTGCTTTGCGATACAGTTTGAACAGCAAGATACATCAAAGTATTTAACAATATGAGACTGCGATTGTGGAAGATAAATAAACGATGGGGAAACATACTTTACAACCTGTGTATTGTCCATGAGATGGACATACAAGAGTTTCCCTTAGTTTCAGACGTCTAAGTTTTCTGATGTTTTAAAATATTGATGCAGTGACTCGCAGTTTTTTGATACTTTTTTTTATTTAGATAAAGCGATACTGTGAACGTAGCTTGATATCTAAAAAGGTACGTTGCAATAACTTGTAAAAGGAGAGAAACCTAATTAATTAAAAGTTAATAAAAATACGAACTTTATAAATAACAAAGGTGAAGCGAATGTTACGATGAAACTGCCAAATACTTGCAGTGTCTATGACATGAAAACTAAGTTTGTCTTGTCTGAAATTACTTTTGAAATAAAGGAATAACTTTTATACTTTTTCCTTAACTCACTTCGTTCTTGAGGTATTAAGATTTGTTTGATATATAAATAATACAATGCATACGTCACACTGCATAATGAGTTGTTGTAAAAGTAGCAAAATTGCTGAAGTTATTGAACAATGTCACCCATGGGCACACTTGCCACATAACACTAAATAAAATAGTGATTTTCAAATAGTGATTTCATGGAATAATTTCAAAGATATGTGCGATTTTTTAATAACTCATTATGCACTGTGACGTACGCAGCGTGTTATTTACATCTTAAATCTTAATATCTCTAGAACGAAGTGAGATTCGGAAAAGGTATCAAGGACTTTGGGTTATAATTTCAAGATTTCTTTTAAATAGGCAAACTTAAATTTTTATGTTGTGGGCACTTTAATAAATGCTCTGAAAAGACGCCGATAATTAGGGTAAAAAGGAGTAGGAAAGTGATCCTGTGACTCAGTAAATCTCTTTCAGTTACTTTTCACAAAACGTGATGAACTTGATTTGATAACAGCATATTTTAAGAAACAATTTTAGTCAGTTATTCTTCTTCTTTTACTAGACTTAAGGCAGGAATAAACTACTGAGATTTCTATCCAGTGAGTGATTGCAGTGTTAACGTCCGTGGGCGCACTTTGTATAAATTGTAATATCAGAACATCTTATACTTGTATTAAAAATTCCATTTTTCGAAGAAATCAAACTTATATCATAGAACTTTGATAAACGTTGGTTGTGCAGTAAACATCGAAGAGACCCTGGTGGCTTGTCGGTCTTTGAACATTTTATTCAAACATCTAAGTGTATATACATACTAGTGTTGACGTTACTTCAAACAATATGTTTGGCATAGTATGTTTTTTACATGTTTGGCATTGGCAACATGCCAGTAAAATGCGATTGGCTGAATAAGGAACCGAAAATTCATTTTGGCCAATCGCGTTTTGCTTTTGAGATTGGAGTATGTGACTTCGGTCTTCAGCACAGTTTTATTTCGGAAACGCAAGATCGCCCTGTAGGCTAGTTAAGTATAAAAATTATTATGACTTGCCTTGTGTGATTTAACGCTTTGCTGGCCACTGTTGCCATTTATCAACATATAAATTTTACTCTGGCTAACGCCAAATGATTTTAGTCTGTTTAACTCAAGACGATTTTACTCGTCAAGGGGAGACCTCCAAAAAACCCGTCTTGTAAAGGAGTGAACGTGGCTTGGGCAACTTAGCTTGTGTTAATGTATACCTCTGACATTGTTGTTATTCTTGTTGATATTGTTGTCATTGCGATTATTATAAGTTCTATAACTCATCAATCATACCTTTTTTAAAATTTTAATAAGATAAACAGAACATCTCTATTTTCCTCCTTTTTTTCTCTTCTCTCTACAGTTGAACGGCTTTGTTGATAAGTACAACTCGACAATTTCTACCAAAGGTATGATTTTTTTTTTTCGCATTCTTTTAATCTTGGAGTTTGCATGTTATAGTTGTTTCCTCATACGTTAACCTTTGGTTATACCATGTTGTGGTAACTAATTTTTCGCAATAGTTTTTATAAAACATTTTGATACGGTATGCAATCATTCACTTGTCCCCTGATGAAAGAGGTAGAATTTGCAGACATCGACTGATGGCTGAAACGTCGCTTTAAAGTGACTCGTGAGTCAAACTTATCAAGTAGGCAGGCCCTTGTGCAGCAATGATTGATTTGTAAAACATTTTTGTTCATGCATTCTGTCTTATACGGTATACGAAATGCAATAGAGGATTTCCTTAAATTATAGTTATCGGATGCGTCAAAAGCTCTAACCATCTTTGAGTGCTTTTAGAGTTAATCCTCGCGCAATTTTAAAAGTAAGCATAGTTTAAAAAGGTCTCTACGTTAACTCCATCCAAGCATATTGAAAACCATCGCAAATAGATCGTGTAAATTTTTTCTATTTTTGAATAATCTTAAGACGAAGTAAACGGCGACGAAGAGTATACTCCAACGTCATCTCCGCTACAAAACATAGAGAACTTCATGGAATGTTTGACTAACGCAAATAAAGATGGACGAATTTTCCTCAACAATCAAGGTATATGTCAAATGTCAATTCTTGCGTTGCGCAAAGAACGGCCACAGCGACGTACAAAAAAAAATGGACGAGCTGAATTACAATCGTAAAATGCAGCATTTTTATGTCATGAAAGAGTTCTATGAGTTTCCAAATTACCTTGGCAAAGAACAATCGTGGGTAAAACTGGAGATAACGTCATTAATGGTCCCTCTCGTAGATTTTCTAATTTTGTAATTTGTTAATTTACTTGTCCTGTGTCCTGATTTAACGCTCCACTCAGTTTACAAAAGTAATGAATAGAGTTTGGTTGGTAGAAAACATAGAGCTAGTGAAGGGGGGTTTGCTTGTTAAAACGTAACACGGGATGAAAGTGCCAAGTGGTACTTTGGCAAAATGTCATAGCAGTTTACTCCAAGACTGAATGAAAAATTTGTTCGAAGCCACCATTCAAGCCCATCGCCTTCAGCTAATTCCGATGTTCTATCTACATTTAACCAAAACATTGAAATGAGGAAACAAGTCCATATATCATAATTAAGCCTCTGTTAAATTATTTCTTCAGTAAAAGCAGGGTAGAACTTAAGCCGAATATGGTGTGCATTATCTATTTAGATAAATAACTATAGTTTCTTTCAATGAATTTTCGATACTGTGGTTGTTTATCTAAATAGATAATGTACACTATATTTGTCTTAAGTACATGTATATATATATATATATATATATATATATATATATATATATATACATTGTTTCTTTTCCTCCAGTTTAGACCACCTTCCTCCCCAAAACATAAAACATACTCCACTACGACTGTTTTTACTTTGCTGTGCATGTTTAAATCTTTCTCGACTTTTGGATCTATCTACTTATAGTCCAGAGCTGATGAACGTCTGCATACAGATAAAGGTTTGGATTCTTTACTTGTAATGGCGTATCATTTTGGAACACGTTCCACAATAATGGACCGAATTATGGAATATGTTCCAAAATGAAACACAATTACAAGTAAAGAATCCAAACCTCTATCTGTATGCAGACGACCATCAGTTCTATGCTGTAACTAGATTGATCCAAAAGGCTGAGAAAGATTTAAAAGAGAGTGGAAGCTATATCTGATTGGTACAAAGAAAACTTATTAAAAGCTAATCATGAAAAATATCAGACAATATTAACTGGACCAAAGGAATGCTCCAGTGACAATACTGTCTCCTTAAACATTGACGGAGATCAAATACTTACTACACGAGATCTAAAAATATTGGGAGTAAACACAGATGATGTTCTTAACGTCAACAATCACATCACCACTGTATGTAAAGAGAGGAGCCAAAAAGTAGGCGTCATTCTAAAACTTCGGAAGCTTATTCCTGCTGAGCTTCAACTTTACAAGTCAGATATTCTGCCATATCTCATATACTACCACTTGATGTGGCACTTCCGTCGTGCTTTTGATGAGAGAAAATTAGAACGCATGCAAGAGAGAGCCCTGAGAGCAGTGTTCAACACAAATTCTCTAACATATCAGGAATTGCTCGATAAAGCTCAGCTATCAAGCTTATGTAATAGATGACTACAAGGGATTGCGATATTCATGTACAAAGTTAAACACAATTTAAGCCCGCAACACATAACTGATTTTTTTGGTAATTCCAACAAGCGGAATAAGCTACGAAATGCTGACTTTGATTTACCAAGATATAACTTCGTAAAATACGGCAAACATTCTATTGGGTACTATGGTCCTTCTGTATGGTCAAAACTGAGCAAAGAAGACAGAGAAAGGCCTAGTGTAGAATCTTTCAAGAAAAACATTAGAAAATAGGATCTAGAAAGTCTACTGAACAGCAATTGCAGAAATTGCGTCTTATGCGCCAGTTAACATTAAATTTTAAACATGTGTGTACCACTTTTAGCTCTCAGTTATTTTATTAGACTTCTGAAAATTTTGATAACTTTCTACTAATTTTAAATAGTAAATATTTAGGTTTTATATGTAAATTATTATTGATTAGTTATGTAAATTTTAGTGTCCTCAATTAGCTATATTAAGCTAAATACCCTGACATTTAAAGTCATCATCATCGGGTCAGCAACCTAGACTTCCCATGGGTGGCACGCTATCAATTGTTATCAGTATGTAGCGGCGAGAACCCATTTAGCCGGGCAGCGGTTTGATAACTAAATGTTTTGGTTTCAGCTGCCGTTTGTAGTTTCGAATTGTCAGGACAGTCAATGTAACATTAACATGATGTGATATCTTTTCGGTTTTTTAGCACGGTTAAGTCACTGCAGTCTCAAATTTCTCCTGCTTAATCCTGCTGTCTACTTTAAAAGTGTCGTTGAGGAGGCCAGAGCTGTAGTTGTGGCAGGTGGAACGATGCAACCGGTATGATACGTTACGTAGTACAGTCGTTCAGAGAGGAAGATCGAGCAAACTAGGTCATGAAATTAATGAGTGAAACTGAGTTGTGTATAATGAGAAATATTAGGTTTTTTTGCGATGGGTTAGCGAAGGGTATGGACGAAACGAGAGGCGTCCTATCTAATGTAAAATTTACAACATAAATTAATTGTTTTTACTCGTTAGTTAAAAAGAGCTTTCCAAGCATGCAGTTTACACAAAACCCCAAATTTTTAGAAGAGGTCGGGGTGTAGCACCCTGGATGCTAAAAATGTGGTCACACCTAACATTAGTCTTGGTGATCTCCTAAGGGGTAGTAATCCTTAAAAACGACATAGGAGCTGGGGTTGACGGTCCACAAGTAGGGTATTCTAAAATATTCCGGGGATTAATGCCCTATTAGGACATTCCTAGTGTACGCTAATGATTATATTCAAATGAATTACTGTAGTATGGGCCTACGCGTGAGAGGGTGATCTTAACGACGCACTTTATTTCCGATCAAATTTCATTCCAAATTATATAACCCTACAAGAAGCAAAGGAATTAGAGTACAACCATTTAGTCAGTACAACTTATAAGTCGTGCCTTAGTTGGAGTGTAACATCGGCACAAAACTGACCTTTAAACGGGAGTGGCAGGTGGAATTTAGATCGGAAACAGAGCTATTTATAAGGCTCAGAGATGCTAGTGGTATGTGTGCTGTATGGTGCAGGCTTCGTACAAACCTTGAAAATAAGTGCTTCAAATTCTTTGAATTTAATTAATGAAACTTCCGTGAAGTTTTCGTATCACTTCTGACAACATTTATAACATTTTTCGAAGGCAACAATTTCTGCTGCATTTTGGCTAGTTTGTTTCCTCACAGGTTTTTTGTTATCTCTTCAAGTGGCTTTTAAAGTTATTAAAATGGCAATTGCAAATTACAGTTTTGTATTTTTCGTGGTTTCCCACTGCTTTTCAAAACTTGTTTTTCAATCTTAGTCGAGTTCCCTGATCCTTAGCCTTGAAGTCCTTGAAACGAAAGACTCCCTCCCTAACGTATACGTTCCCTGATGGTGTGAAGTTACATTGTCATCTCCGCAAAGAGTGATTCGTAGATTTTCCCGCAAAAAAGAAGAAAGTTGAACGAATAGTAGATGTATCACCTTCTGATTTGCATTTGGTGGCTATGCTACTATCAGAGAGTGACCTTTATACCTAGTGTAAAGGGTTGACAAATAGATAAGATGGCTTACATCCCATCCAAAATCCCACCGTTCAACAGGGCCATTTTTAATTGGGATCGGTTATTCAAAGCTTGGATAGCTTAACTGGCGCTGCGGATTGGTCCCGGCGAGTTGACAGCTTTTCGGCTGGTAAGATTTAATTTCGGTTACTCACAACATGGATAGGGCTGTTCGCTTTCTGCGATTTACCAATCGTGATCTCTGCCGCGGCCAACCAACCCGTGCCCCCAAAGAATTGAGCCGGTGTAGAAATCATTGAACGAAAATCGAAATGCTAAAAGTAAACCACAAGGTATTCATCCAAGTAGAAAACTTTGCTTTGAATACATGGCGCCAGATTGGTATTCAAATGCCCTTCCGCCGTAAATTTGCTTGATTTTTTGTCCGTGTTGTCGGTTTACTTTCTTATTTTTACTTGTTTTTACTGCTAGTGCTCGTAAATCAAGGTAATTAAAATTCTATGACATTTATCTTTAACGTACGTCTTTTTGGTAGTTTATATATCTTTGTTGTATTTTTAGGTTTCGGAATTTAAGCAGCAGCTTTTATATTCATGTTCTTTATCACCGGAAGATATCTGCGAATTTTCATGTGGTATGTACTCGAGTTTTTTTGTTGTTGCTCGAGGCCCACAGTAACTGGCACGTGATCACTAGTTATCCGGTACTTCATCGCTTCATCTCAGAAGCTAAAAGACTAATGAACTACCTAAAACAATGGTATACAACAATCATACCGTGTAGATCAAACCTTTACATTACGTACGCAATATTCTGCATTCATATTACTGTTGCATAAGGTAGTCGATTTAGAGATGGCCGTAGTAATGCAATATCAGGTGAAATTTAAAATGCCAGTTTGATATGACTTCCCTAGCTTTTTCTTCAATTCAGGGCTAGTTTTACACTTAAGATTACTGAAGTCTATGCGCTAGTTCAAATGCCTTGCTTTTAGACTAAATAGATGTCAGATTTAAATAAGAATAAATATCCAATTTAAAAATCCGTCGAGCGCTACACTGTCATTAGGATCATTTTCATCGATTAAATTATGTTGCAGATACTGCTTTAATGTTTTGTGTTACTTTCATATAAAAGCTAGTGAATATTAAACACTTTTTTTAAGTATTTAGTAAGTGTATCTTCATTTATAAAAATACATCTGTTTATGTATATATAAATGTGTAGATGTTGATGTAGATTATAGTTATAAGATACCAAGTATAATGATGTTAGATGTTACTCCGAGTGACGAACAACTTGACCTGTAGCTCAGTTGGTAGAGCGTCGGACTAGTAAACCGAAGGACGTGGGTTCGAATCCCTGCCGGGCCAAGTAGAGTTTTCTCTACTTGTCCGGTATGGTTCGTCACTTGGAGTAACATCTAACATCATTATTCTCTACCCGAGTTCATTCTTCTACTTAAGCTATACCAAGTATCACTTGCAGCCTTGCACACACTGACGGGACGAGCCTCATGTCTCATCTGAGTATAGAATCGCACGGATGACGTCATTCATTTTATATTAAAGTACAAAGGTGCGCATTACGTTACGAGAATTCGTAAGACCTTGGTTATCTTATAAAACAGAATACCTGAAAACGCTCGGATACATCTCGTGTTTCCACTTGGCATTCTCCCTGTTGAAATGACGTCATTGATGAATATGGATATTAATACAGATATAGATATATCTATATTGACCAACTCTACATGTTAACACATAGGTGTATAGGTGTACATTCAGATACAGATATGGATGTAGATATCGATAAATTTCTCATTCTTGACTAACCAGGACACGTTATCCCTGAAGACCATTTGTTGCCTATTGCTTTGACGAAAGGACCGTCGGGTGTTGACCTTGATTTTACATATCAATTCAGAGATGGAAAGGGGATGGTAAGGCTTTTATTTTGTCAGATAATACTGGTCTCTTAAATTATGATGCGCAAAATTTCCAGTCTTATGTCACATTTTTTTGTGACTGTGTGCCTGTGATGCCCGGTAGACTTGTCATAGTCCATAGACGTGTGTAGTTGTTAAGCAAAAGATATGCATTTTCACTTAAATTGTACAGTTTTGTAGGCGTTGGCAAGCTAGAAAAAAATTCAAATAGAGAGAAACGTTTTTCTTGAAATATCGCTGAATCTTTACCGTTATTTCACATTTTTATTTTTATATTTGAACTTGTTTAACAGATATCGGAAGTCAGTAGAGTGCTGACGAATCTTTGTCCAGTTGTTCCCGGTGGTTTAGTATGCTTTTTTCCTTCCTACGATTACAAAGAAAAAGTTGTCAAACAGTGGTGCGAAAGTGGTGCTTTTCAGAAGATTAATGCCAAAAAGAAGGTGCCCAAGAGTATTCTAACTCTAAAATTTAAATTAGCGTAAATTTACTCTATCTAAAAATTATGCAGCTTTTATGGTAAAATGTATACCAAGTATCACATTCTGTTTACATGTACTGAATTGGTTCGATGCACCCGTGTAGCCAAAACAGGGAGAGCAGTAGCGTATGGAATTGAAACAGAACGGGCTGTTTGTAGAGTAGGAATATTTAGAGAGCAGAATTTAGCATTCTTTTGGGTATAGAACTTTTAAACTGGTTTAGAGGAGGAGCGAACCACATGGAATGAAGTACTTAACTTAGAATAATATGCGTTAAGAAGGTCTGGTTAGAAATCACCGGATTTCCCATCAACGACCCAATTTTACTTCCAATTAAAAGTTGGAAGTTATGGATCTACCAAATTTTTCCATAGCATTTTTGCTTTGAAGTTTTAAAAGTACTCTGCCAATCTATTTAACTCTTTATCTGGCAGGTTTTCTGGAGGTCTCCCCTTGACGAGTAAAATCGTCTGGCGTTAGCCAGAGTAAAATTAATAT
>JBAHVQ010000042.1:452-12014 GCA_036872915.1 Nanipora kamurai
TAACCTTTGGTTTTTGATCGATTTTTGGGCATTTTTCAAATTTTCTTACATACTTAAAAATACCAAAATCTACTTCAAATAAACTACTTTGGTACTGTTTTTACTTATTTTACAGGAAAATATAAACCAGTTTTTGAGGTGAAAACTTTCACAAAAAAGTAAAGGGGTTAACCTTTGGTTTTTGATCGATTTTTAGACACTTTTCAAATTTTCTTACATACTAAAAAATACCAAAATCTACTTCAAATAAACAGCTTCGGCATTGTTTTTACTTATTTTACCTAAAAATATAAACGAATTTTTTGAGGTGAAAAATTTCACAAAAAAAGTAAAGGGGTTAACCTTTGGTTTTTGATCGATTTTTGGACATTTTTCAAATTTTCTCACATACTTATAAATACCAAAATCTACTTCAAATAAACTGCTTTGGTACTGTTTTTACTTATTTTACGGCAAAATATAAACCAATTTTTTGAGGTAAAAAATTTCACAAAAAAGTAAAGGGGTTAACCTTTGGTTTTTGATCGATTTTTGGACATTTTTCAAATTTTCTCACATACTTAAAAATACCAAAATCTACTTCAAATAAACTACTTTGGTACTGTTTTTACTTATTTTACAGCAAAATATAAACCAATTTTTTGAGGTGAAAAATTTCACAAAAAAGTAAAGGGGTTAACCTTTGGTTTTTAACCGGTTGCCAAGAAGCAGACACTAAGCTTTGCTGAATTTGTCGTTGGAGTGGTTGGTATGCAAAATTCTACCTGGTGGAGTGGGGAATTTAATCCGCTAAAACTTTGAAATAATAGACTTGGGTCTTCAAGAATGTAGAAAACGTATGCTTTTTAATTTTACAATGATTGGGACTTATAACATTATTTGTTTCTCTTTGAACACTGTTTGACAAAAACTACCAATTTTGCGAAGAAATTTTGGACACTCCCTTTTCGAGACAGCACGAACGACAGAAGGAGGAGCCCAGCCTCCAGGATTTACTAATAACAAAAAGATAAAAAAAATTGTGAATTTCATGGGAAAAAATATTCCAACAAAGGACATCACACAATTAACCTTTAAAAAACTCTAAACGCAGAGTAGGTAACGATGAGAAATGTAAAGCAAGCAATTGCATTGCATTTATTTTTACTGCCCTACTCAGCTGCTTTTGGGAACAGAAATTTTGGTAGGAAAACTTAATCTACAATAAACACGAGTTGCCAAAAAAATGGAGTTCGTTGAAAAATTTCTAATGACCTTGAAAAAGTATCTGCCTCCTTAAGCAAACTTTTCATCAGAACATTTTGTCTCCAGGCTTAACGACGTACACAGATATGACCGGATTTCATATCGAGTGAGAATACTGACACTGCCGGATGGAAGTATAAAATATCTGGTAATGACTTCCTGTAGATGTTCTCTGAAATGAAATTGGTTTCCTGTCACCATTACTTTCCTTTGGTTTCCAAAGTTACCTTATTGAATTTGCAGGGACTGGATCAACGCCGTATCTTAGTTTAGGCCACATAATTTTTTACTTCCACATGGAAGTGCCATTTTCCTGCGCGATACGAAATCTGGCAATTGTTATAATTTTGTTGAGGTTCATTAGGAGATTAAAGTGACCGAACACTGTTTCACTAGTTTTTGCAACTCGTGGTTCCCATGATCATAACTGTGGGATGGCTACGGCGCGTAACTCTGATATGCGATAATGGGAGTTTTGGCTGGTAGGGAAACTTGAACTTTTTCTCCGTTTGGAAACAACCCAAAATTAATTTTTGTTAAATCACTAGAAAATCTAGTCAGTAAAATGTGGGGAAAATGTTAAAACATCGCAGTTCATTCGATGAAAACTTGCTCACTTACCGGTGCAACTGTACGTTATTCGACAAGAAACATGATCTCGTGCCAATGTTTCGCCTTCCAACCGAGGTGCAATAATTGTCTGGCAGAAAAAAGCTACATTGCAAGTAGCACGTACGTATTTGTTAACCTAGAAGTCAATGAAAGTAGTCCTTAATCAATAATGCATGGTTAAAAGTACGTATTTGTTAACCTAGAAGTCAATGAAAGTAGTCCTTAATCAATAATGCATGGTTAAAAGTACGTATTTGTTAACCTAGAAGTCAATGAAAGTAGTCCTTAATCAATAATGCATGGCTGAAAGTTTGTATTTGTTGACCTGGAAGTCAATGAAAGTAGTCCTTAATGACTAATGCATGGCTGAAAGTACGTATTTGTTAACCTAGAAGTCAATGAAAGTAGTCCTTAATGAATAATGCATGGATGAAAGTACGTATTTGTTAACCTAGAAGTCAATGAAAGTAGTCCTTAATGAATAATGCATGGCTGAAAGTACGTATTTGTTAACCTAGAAGTCAATGAAAGTAGTCCTTGATCAATGAAATAGCTGAAAGGATTTAAACGTATACAACTCTTTGTAATGTTACGTAGTGCGCGTGTGCTACTCTGAGATAAGATAAGTTTCGCGCCTTCAATGTTGATTTCGAAACGTTGGTTTCAATCAAACTATCAGTATCAGTAGTCAACGACACTTTCTATTAATGAAATAATGGCAATACGGATACAATCCATCACTCACTGGTACATCCGGGTGCTCTATAGAATAATTTATTGACAACCAAGGATTTCCTACTTCATATTCCAAACGTTCCAGCGATATCTCGTTTGAAGGTATCTCTTTAATGTGGGACATGAAAAGGGTCTCACGCTGAGAAGAGGGCCACACTCGTTTATAAACTTGGTGAAATATCACAGTGCTGTCTGAGAAAGCCTCTATTACTTTGCAGGACTCCAATGTACCTAAATGTGGAGTAAAAATATTAACATGGTAGCGTCTATGGTAGAAATATGGATTTTTTTGCGAATGGTTTTTTATCGTTTAGCGATATGTTTTTGTGACATTTTGTGACATTTCTGTTGTATCACTGGAATTTCCCGAGACACTTATTGCGCACAAAATACCATACGTAATTGCCCTTCACGGAAGATTAGCCGTTCACCGAGGTGAACCAGTGCAGGGCTGGTTGTATAAGAAGGTGATTAACTTTAATCACGATTGGTGCTTGTAGTTTTAGCCAATCAGGATCAGAGGATAAGAATTTAACTTAATCTTAATTAAGAGTTTTATACCACAGGGCCCAGGAATTAAACAAGCTTTTATAGCAACCTGATTGCAGTCGGCAAAATATAAAACACTTACTGTCCCAATCCATACGAACGTCTTTGTCAAAGAAGTAATGAGCCATCTCTCGTCCTGTAACTCCCTATAAATACCCATGCAAAAGCTATCATCTGACGTTCTTTAATTTGTCTTGGATTACTAAGAATAACTATTGATGAGTCTGTAGTTAATAAGGTATAACGTTAATCAGCCGATCGAGTATTGATCAGTCTACACAGTGTTAATCAGACTATAGTCAAGTAGTCTTCAGATTTAGTGCCAGTCTATAAATTAGCGTTAATAAGCTGTTAATTTTGAGTTAATCATTCTACACGTGTCAAATCTAACCTGCACGGTATGAGTTGCTTTTAAAGGATCGCAAACCACTCCACCTTCTTCATAATCTCTACGATAAACCTATAAAAATATTAGTTAAAATTAAGCAAAAATTAACTATATACACAGCAGCATACCACGGCTACGTGACTTTTTACCATTGCATCTTGGCTTCTCGATCCCGGCAGTTTATACTTTCGAATTATTTAATGACCTCGAATGTCGTTATTGCGTCAGATACATCCTCGGCATTTAACTTTTACGTATCTGCACTTTAATATAAAAAGGAAATTTCGTGGTAATATAAGAATGTCAATAAAAAAGTCTAACCCTAAAGCTTTCAGACAGCCGTTCTAAAAATTCAGCTATTAAAAGAACTGCTACAATGTGTCAGGTTTTATACTTTAAAATGTAGTGAATACGTTTGGAATTATTCCGATGACTTCAATTATGTTAAATCGTTAAAATATTGTCACCAAACATTGTACAGTATTAATTAACAACTGTTTCTAGTTCGGTATACAAAATATGTTTACGAGCATTTCGGTCTAGTAAGGTTTAACCTTCCACCTTAGTAATGGAGCCAGTATATGACTGGGAAAATCACAGGGTTGATATAATACATACCTTCATATCACCATCCTCGTAGACCAGAGCCCAGTTGCTGTCAACATCTTCCTGGATGTACCGAAGACCTTCTTTTACTTTCAAGTAAACCTTTAAAACAGGGTTTAGAGAAATACTTTAGTTTTCAATCCATAATGTTATTGTACTCCTGACAAGAAGAGAAAAAAAACAAAGGTCGAAGTTATTACAAATTTGGATTGTAACTTTTCAGACAATTTTATGTGATAAAACTTCATTTTACTCATGATTTGTATGTTGGCACTCCTTTAGGGATTTGGCAAAATACGACATGCGTCGTGATAAGTCCAGCAGGACCCAGCAAACTCACCTACAGAAGTCCAGTGCTGCATGATGATACTACTTTACATTAATGCTACAATAAATAATGATTCTACTTCAATAATACTTCAGTCAACAATCATTCATGAGCAAAACACACAGGAAAATCATAAAGTGTCTTTAAATGTGATGAAAACGGGCTAAAAAAGAAAACATTGGTTTTCAAAAATTGCTTCGTCAGATAGGGTATGAAGGTGGTCGTTTTTGTAGCCAGATAAAACACTCGTGGTATGCGTTTTATCAGATCTAAAACACTTGGATTCACCTAGTTTATTGGTGGGTTTTAGCACCACCATCTACAGTAACGGTCAGTTTAACCAAAGAATTCCACCACTTCGCCCATGGAAAACTTTGTCTTTGAAATCTCCAGGGATAGATAGACACTCCTATTGGGTTTTTACATAGTACTTACTTAATACTCCACAAATACTCTAAATACTCTTATTATTGAATCCTACGGCCGTCAAAATACCTCATTACTATGACCTCATAATTATACATTAGACTTACCACACAATTCTCATATTACATACTGTAGCACTAATCTCAACTAGCTTAACCTGACTTCATGAAATAGACTCATATAACATATTGTCATCAACCCTCACCTCACTAGAGAACCGATGTGATGCTTCTGAGCCTTGTTTTCCCGTTGCTGTCTCACATGGCTGGATATCCATTACCTAAATATGGAGAATGCTTAACAACAGAACCAAACACCGTATCGTTACAAATAGTGAGCTAAGTATCAATTTGGTACAAATACTGCATGTCTGTTGTTTTAAACGTGATATGTGATCTCTTTCATCAGATTGTTCGTTACCAGTTCTTCATTTTTATCATCTTCATCATGTTTATCTAATGCAGTCTCAACAGCATCATAAAACTCCTCTTCATTTAGCATCATGTGTGGTCCTTCCTGGCAAAAACAAACCCAAATTTAAATATCAGACTGAAGGCAATCCACATAATTTTCAGCTCAACTCTGACCCATGTTCTACTTGTGACTCCTCTTATTTAGGCAAATAAAGTTTTTTAAGAATCAAGCTTGGAACAATATATTTTTCTAGTTGTCAGTTCAAGACCACATATCTTTATTAACAAAGTGTTTCAAATTAATGTGAGGTCAAAATAGTGGTCCAAAAATTGAGGAATTTGCCAAAAACTCAAAAAATAAGTGACTGATGCTTTACTAGAAAACCCTCACTATTGAACATAAAACTGCAAAAAATGTCTAGATCTAAACGTATTCAATATGTCTATAATACTCAAAACTGAAGCATCCAGTAATTTTTCTTAATGACACAGTGAGTTTATGTACACTGAAAATTGAAAATGCTTACCACAAAATCTGGTCCACTGACAAATGATCTTTTTCTTGCAATTAATAGAGCTTTTTTATATTGTTCCTCTAGCTTTTTGCGTTTCTCAGATTCCTGTAAGTTAAAAACACATTAAATACTGTACCTCTGCTACCCATTGAGGGTTTTAACTATTTTAATATCAATGAGAAAGACTGATGTAACGGTAAAAACATTTGTAGTGTATAGTTTTGAAGTGCAAGTGTTTATAACAGGCTCCCCTTGTGGATATTCAGCAGCAAATTAGACTAGCTCGAATTCAATGGCTCTCACTATTTGACTTAAATTATTTATTTCTACAATTTCATAGTTGGAAAATTTGAGAAAATATATTTTAGCATGCTCAGCATAGAAATATATTCTGAAGATGTTCCTTGAGCTACATGTATTATACTCTGAAAAATTTGCAAGCTCTGGATTAAAATCTAATCTGTAGCCTTCTGATCACCAGCAAGATGCTCTAATGACTGAGCTACTGGGACTCAGATGGGGAAACTTACATTGAAAGTTGTTCAACTCAGCTACTTGCACATGTACAGCTACTTATACAACAAGTTGCTAGTACTGTACTTGAAAATGTCAGAAATGTTTGTGTTGTCTAGTGCATTGTTTGTAAATGTGTATGCTCTACTGTACCTTATGTACAGTGATTTTTCCCACACTGTCTTTGAACACTTTCCACAACATTTATGTTTCTTAAAACAATATTTGCATGGCAATATTGTTTCTAGGATAGTATTATTTTATACAGTATATATACTTTTTCATATTTCCTTTTCCAATATTCTTCTTTTTTCGTCAACAGATCAATGCAGTGTGAAAGGGTTGCCAGGATTCCTGATGTCGTGGCCTTAAATGTGAGGGCTTCACCTTTAAAATCTATTGCATTCTTGCTGTGGGAGGCATGGTTAATTGGACCAGTTTCAGACATGGATCGTCGTTTAGAATTCATGAGCCCAGCAGGAGTAGGGGTGGATGACAACTCATCCATTTCATCATCTGCATCGTGGTCAACTAAAAGAAGAAATGACAATGTTTTGTTCAATGAATAAGCAAACTAAAGCAGAGACAAAAGAAACTGTCATCCTCTTCATATCATAAATTTTACCAGACAGTGAATACCATTGTCATCAGGAAAATCAGTATAAGAATCAGTTTCTGGAATGAGCAGACAAATTGTTCAGTTTCATCTGCTCTTGACAGGTGCACACTCAGCCAGGATTTGAAAAGTGGGCATGCATTGTGGGCATGGTCACGCAAAAAAATTTTTGCTGTGGCACTGAAATACTGTCATGTACATGTCCATAATACATGTACATATAGAACAGCAGTTTATCAAATGTGGTTACATCATATTAGAACCACATAATGGCTAGCATAGACATTGTGCTCACAATCAACCCTCATATCAGGATGTTTTCTACAAAAAAGCTATGTCACGGTATCTACACAGTAACTAAAATAAACAGCAGCTGACAGAAATCAAAACTTATCAGGAAAGGGGGAAGCAGTAAGTTGTTGCTGGAGGAAAATATTTTGCTATGGCAATCCATATTGCTCCATTACTAAAGTGGCCATAGAATGTCTGGGCCCATCTGGCTAAAATCCTACTAGTGCAGACTGCTAATGTACATGCTGAAAACTGGGGGTACAATATTGTCCTCACAGTTTGGTACTGTAAGTATTAGAAATTTTGTCTTATGGTTTTGTGTCACTGTAATTCCTGGAATCAGATGGAAAATTATATAAACTTATACTGGATTTTTACTCACCAGTTAAATGTCTAAAATTACATTTTGAAGCAGACACTACATGTTTAGCATACACTTACATTAAAATGTAACAAAGCATGTCTATCACTAAATTCTGCCAACACATATTAATATATGTAACATACTTATAAAAGAAGAGCAACAAATCATATACAGTAGCCAGGATGAAGTTTAAATAATTACTGATTAAATACTGTAACAGCAAGACAGAAACCTATCTGTCAATTAAAGAGATAGTTTTTAAGATCAAATGCCTCATTTATGTCCTAAACCAAATCACCTTACCTTGATCATCTTCAAAAATATCATCATGAATTCCCTGATCATCATGAACAGAACTACTGATAGCCATTTCAGCACAACTGTCAAAATAGCTCTGTAAGGTATCAACTTGACGGCACAAAATGTCACGGAATGTATCCATCTCCATTAGTTTTTCTCGCAAACTACGACCCTTCTAAAGATACCAAATTGATGGCTGCTCAAGCAGATTATAAACTACTGTGTAAATGAAAATGTTACAGTCTGTATGGCTACACCATTTGACATCTAATAGTATATACAGTCATGTACATCAAGAAATGTCAAGTAATGCAACGTGGTAGACTTTTTCCATAAACAATGCTCGTTTAACAATTGTTATTATACAGTGTATTATTTCAATAAATTAAATTTGTCTTAAGTTACTAGATAATGTCTATCAATTTCTACAAATTGAAAGTCGATCCTGGCTTTGCCCTTATCAACAATAACATGATAGAAATTTCAAGGTCATAATCTAATTATTTAAATAGAATTCCTGGGAGGCATCTACATACTAACAACTTGCAGCTTAAGAAGGTGACTAATATACCTTAAATGATGAAGAGGAGGTTGTTGATAGTGTCTGACTTGTCACTGATGAAAGAGACAACAGTGAAGCACCTTTGCGGAGGCTTGTCTCTGACCCATATCCAGAATCTGATGCCTATAATAGACAAAAGGTAACTACTGTACATTAAACCAACAAATGTAACAACATTGCCATTGCAATTGCTTTTTCATGTTTTGGTCTACTCTGAAGTGTATTGATTCAAGCTTACTTTCATTACATGATTACTGTAAAACATCTTGTTATCAAATCCATTGTAATAGTGACAACCACCAAAGAAATTATGCCCACATTTAAAAATGTTATTTTGACATTACAACAAATATTCACTACCTTGATAGCTTCTAAATTGTCAATCCAAGATTGTCTCTCCTGAGGCTCATTTGTACGCAAATAATACACAGAATCATTGACTCGCACATCAAACCTACATTCATCAAACTCATTGGGCTGAAGGAAAATGAAAATAAAAATAAATTTTAGTGTTTTTCCAAGAATGAACTGGGCATGAAACTTGAAGTTTTTGGCAATATACCAATTTAATACCATTTTTCTGGCCTGGTATCCTTGATTAAAATCTAGCATCCTATCATACAAATATGTATTGCTATCTTTCTATAAACAGCCATATTACTTCAGTACGATACACTTCAGTAATATGAACTTTGCCAAATTATATTGAGCTGCTAATTTAATAAGCAGCTAGTGTTGACAGATTAATACATGTACGAAGATGTGGGATAATTCTTCAAGAACTGAACAATTAGGCAACTAAACTATCTGGTTATTGCTCTTCTTAACTGTGTTGACCAAGATCCCCGAAACTGCTCCCTTCTACTATTTTTCTTCTATATGCCTTATGCCAGACTCTTTTATTCAGTCAAATAGAGATGCTTTGTTAGTCAATCTGTTAAGCAGAGAAGTGGTACCTGTAAATTTTGGGACAATGGTGCCTGTTTTGGGTGCAACTTTCAGCCATGCATTTTTGTGTATAACTTTCAAATCATTTTTCCCCTATGGTTATGCCCTGACTACTGAAGTTTCAGTTGGGCACATGCTAACTATACATAAAAAAGTGGGTTATTTGTCTTTGCATAAAGCAAAACTAGGTTATTTTAATCTAAAATTTTATAAATCTAGGGATCAAAACTCTCTGTTACCATTTTTGCTGTTAGTTGATTCATTTACTAGCCATGAAAACATCAGATATAAAGTACTGCAGCAGTCACTTTAACCAAAAACTTAACAGTTGTTGTATTTTGTTTTTACACCAAACCTGTAATCCCTTTGACCACTGCAATAAAATTTTACTGTTACTTTAATCTTGTTTACCAAGATCTTATTAGATCATCACTCTACTGTAAAATTGGTGCTTCATATTTTATACATATTCTACTTATATATATATACATATTCACATAGACTTTCATAGATAGTATCCCTTTTAATAATATTAGTCTTCTGTAACCATTCTTTGTATACAATCAAATATGCACTATATATATATATATATACACGTATTATAGTAAGTATACAATTAAAAAACAAAGCAATAAACACGTTAACTCGACCGCCATTCTTTACAAACCAACAGCTAGTCTAAATGGCATGTGGACTATAGGCTTAGTCATACTAGAGGAATAACTTTTCTCTGACAAACTGATACCTACTAACTTTAAAATGTTGATTTATATAACATTTCAAAAGTATATGGTGTTACTGAATTACCTCAATGACTGCCTTTCCCAAACTCAGAGATCCACGACAGCCCAATTCTGTGTCAAACTCAGACCTGTAGTATGAGATTGTACCATTTTGAAGCTGTACATATCTGTCTTGCCAGCCGTGAATATAATTTGTCCATTTTGACAAGTATCCTTCCTTTACAACCAAACTTTCCTTCGGTTGGGCAGCTCCAACTTCTTCGTCGTCCTCATCACTTACACTGGGACTGTGATCGTCTGACATTATACAGGTATTCGGAAACTATGTCTTAATGCTTAAGATACATAGGGAAGAAGTTGAATGAATCCAAAGACCTAGTAAAATTACGGAGTTTTATTCCCGAGTCCACATCTAAAACTGCACTTGCCTAGCATTATTATTCAGTTTTCACAAGCTGTTCCCGGCCAACCATTCTGGAAACTGGGAACAAAATCACCAGAGACCTTTTAACCCTAGGGAGGAAGTTATTAACCCTAGAGGGTTTGAGGGGTTATAACTGAGAACCAATGCCAGGTGACAATTTAAAAAAAAACACACAAAAAAAGACATAATCTAAATATAACATCTTGAAAACTCAGGATTCGAGTCAAATCAGGACAATAGTGTGAATCAGTGATATTTCGATTCATTTCCAAGTCATCATCAGGCTAAGTGATGAATAACCACCTTCAGTAATTAGGCAAGCTTTTATACGCTACTCTGGCTCAAAAAGTTTTGAACGTAGCTTACCGAATTATCGTTCATGACCTAACGTTTCGACACTTCTGTCTGGTGTCTTCGTCGAGGGATCACCCCTGATGCGCGTTCCAAACTGACGTTTAGACTTGCCGATGTGATCAGGAAGTTTTGAACAACAGCTCCATGGAGGAGGACAGCTTTAAAGTTCCGACACTAACAGATCGAATAATTTATGAAGATTTTTTTGTTAATGAGCATTTTTTTTTCCAACAGCGAAATCTGTGCAAGTGGTGCATTAGTTTAAAATTTTCCTTCGAGGACTGTACACAGCAAAAACAAAGAGAGAACAAAGAACAAAAGAAAAAAATTCATGAACTAAAAGGTTAATAGTTACCCTAAACTTCTGTGATTAAAAAGCAACTCGTGTGTACTAGTTACAATATAGGCGCAGAAAGTTCAGACATAGTGTAAATTACTCATCCAATGATTGCATCTGTATGTATATATTTACCTACTATCTTGGACGAAGCTGTATCCCATATTTACAATATTGATTAAATATCTATTTGCTTTTGCTTTATGAATTATTAATGAATTGGGTAAGTAATGTACAGAAAGTGAGTGGTCGTTGTGTATGGCCGTTGTGTATGGCCGTTGTGTATGGCCGTT
>JBAHVQ010000042.1:14760-24828 GCA_036872915.1 Nanipora kamurai
CCGGCAATAGCAGTCTTTGAAGCCTTATTATTATTATTATTATTATTATTATTATTATTATTATTATTATTATTATTGTTATTATTATTAATAACCGGCTAGGAATTGAACCCGCGACTCTGTGAATCTAGTGCATGTGCTCTGCCAACTGAGCTATGAAGGCCGTTGCCGAGAGCCAGCAGTTATGCGGTGAATTGAAGGGTATTTTCAAGGAACATTTGGCCTTTACATTCGACATCCTGAAGTGGAGTCTACTGACTCCATTGCATATTTCCAAATGTAAATGCCAAATATTCCATGAATATTTGGTAAGCACTCATGAATCGATTCGGTAAAGACGTCTTCATGTTGGATGTTTTACCACACAAGGTATACTTATATTGCACATTTCCTTACTTCATGGCGCCTTTTTAAACAATAATTGGGCCCTGTACCAGACTCTGAAAGATTAGCAATAGAGAATTCACCGTACAGAGTAGGAAGGAAAATTTATGATTGACGAAGGATGATAAACGTGATGATTCCTAGGATTAATTTGAGCTAATGTTTAACTCGTATAAATGAACGATGCAAGAGAAACACTTTTACTTTCATGGTTAACTCTGATGTAAAACTATGACATAAATCCAGCTTCACAGCTACAGTTTTACTGTAACAGTAAGCTATCATAGTGTATGCTGTTTTGTTTTTTAAAGACAAAAACAACAATTTTAAGTATTGGTTTGACTGCTGCATAATTTTCCCATATTTCAAGTGTTAAGTCCCAATTGTTAATTTAGCTTTTCATTCATGATAGTCTTTTAGTGGGGAAAAAGGCTTAAATAAAGTAAGAGGACCACAAGGATTTCGAAAATACAGAGCAAATAAAGATGTTGATTTTTACCGCTCCAAGTTGTAATAGGATTTTTCCATTTTATTTTTCCCGTTTTGGGTTTCGACTGTCCCGTCGTCAACATGAGTTTAAGATGGTGCTCTTCACCAGGTCAGATCACTGAGGGGCTAACCGTGTTCAAGACTGGCCTGTTTGGGGCCGGAATTGAACCCAATCACCGAAGAGAAAAACATGTGCCCTACCGCTGTGCAAACAACACCAATGGGTCAGTAGTGAGAAGAATGTCGCCCAGTTTGACACAACAAAGCACGCCAGCAGGTTTTTTTGAAGTGTACTCCCGTTTACACATCACGACTGCACCAGTGAGGTGCAGCCGTGATGTAAAAAGCCAGTGGAAGAACTCTTGGCCATCTTGGAGTTGGGAGGGTGAAATTAAACTAATCTATTTACGGAAATGAAACTGAAAACTTACAAGTTAAATTGACATATTGAGTGCTGATGAACCTCCTCTCTCCAACAATCATTTTGGATTCACATGAATATACACCGCCATCGTCGACCTCCAGACTATTTACTTGGTAACTAAGCAAAGTTCCCTTGGCTTTCTCATATTTTGAAATCATAAAACGAAGAATTTCTCCGTTTTTTCTCAGTTCCGCAAAGACATCCTCACTTGCCAGTTCACGATTTTGTTGAAAGTCTACTTTGCACTTAAACTCCGCAGGACTATCGTAATTTCCTTCAATAGTTACGTTAGCAGCGACGCCGACGTCAGCCACCTTGCTGTCACTAATATAAACTTTTGGAATGGACTTCTCTGAAAAAAAAAATAATCAGGAATTCAAGGTGAATGAAATACTTGAGGAAAATATGACAGCTACACTGAGATAAAATATTCCCAACATATGTTTTATATGTACATGTTACTCTCATGTTAAAAAAACCCCTTTCAACACCTCTTTCATAAACGGAATATCTAGACCGATTGAAGCAGCAAATGTAATGCTGGTAACCTAGTTCACTTGTGCATATGAGCAGCAAAGTTAGAAATGCAGGAGGCTCTGCTTTCTTCACAAACATTTCATCCGTAGCCTCGCGAAAAGGAGACGCGTGAAAACACAATCTTCCAGAAAGTTTTCTCTTACCACAAAATTTCCCAGCACACGCCGCCCCAGCCTCGGTTCGACAGCTTAAAGGACGCCAACGCAAGAAGTGGGATAAATCTGAGCAGTTCAAAATGCTTCCAACTGACTGGTTGACTTACTGATTGGCTTACTGTCATCAAGGGCTCTCTACAATTTCTGTATAGACCTGACATCTCGTCTGATACAAAGTGGAGATAAACTAATTGACTGGTCCGTAGGTTGGGTATCTAGTTGGTTGGCCAAAACATTGTGCGCTAGGTTTAACATAACATTAAGCGAGGGAGTTTTTAGTTTTGCTACAGTTAAAAGGAAATTCATTTACAACAAGTAATTAAATATTCCGTGAAACTGAAGTTCAATAACGTCAATGTAAATAAAGAACATTAACATTCATGGCATTTCATTAGCGTCAATCAAAATTCAATAAGAAAAATGGGAAAGTCAACAAAATAAAATAAAAAGTCAATTAGCGATAACGTGTGGTTTTACGTTGTACGTACAATTACACAAGATAGCATTTAAAACGTTGTTTTCACATGTGTGCGGCTAGAGTGAACAAAGGAGGAGAAAGAGGATAGGAAGGAAGACAAGGTAAGGTTCATAAGGGCTCTTACTCCTTCCTTCTCGAATGTACATTATTTGGATATTATCCTTGAGGCAGTTGAGCGATTGAACCCCGAAGTATCCGCCATTCTCAGATATAGTCTTGTTCTGGCACTTCAAAAAATAGTATTAACCTTCCTCTGTGATCCTGGGAAATCCTCCTGTCTCCTTGTTTGCTGAGTTATCATAACGCTTCCTCCAGTCC
The DNA here is from genome assembly GCA_036872915.1 of Nanipora kamurai. NCBI lineage: Eukaryota > Metazoa > Cnidaria > Anthozoa > Scleralcyonacea > Helioporidae > Nanipora > Nanipora kamurai. Next base: position 17,546 of record JBAHVQ010000042.1, read on the forward strand.
CGCACACGTATGGAAACGACGTTTCAAGTGCCACATCTTGCAACAATTTCCTCAAAACATTGCCAGTCTTGGTAATTGTTATTACCAGTCTTCTTCATACAATATATATCAATATATACGCGTTATCACTCAATGACTTTTTATCTTATTTTATTGATTTTCCCATTTTTCTTATTGAATTTTGATTGACGCTAATGAAGTATCATAAATGTTAATGTTTTTTACATCGATATCATTGAACTTCAATTCAACGGAATATTTAATTACTTGTTGTCAACGAATTTCCCTTTACCGCTACTGAAATTGGATTGACGGTATTGAAGTTTGAAAAGCTCTACTGAAGATGCGAATCGCTCAAATGAACATCGCTTTTGCTTTAAGAAAGGGCAAATGATGTAATTAAGGACAAATCTTGACAGACAGTTGACAGTTGAAGGTAAACATGAGCATCTGACAAAGATGAGGAGCAGGTTGCATGAAAAGATCATTAACCATGATCAGTACTTAATGTTTACCAATCAGAATCCGAGTGTGAGAATTTAACTACGTTTTAATCACTCGGAAGTAATTGTACTTAACAATAATCAGTATCCCAACAGAAAGGGGGAAACATGGTCCTGTGACTATGATCGGCAAATTAGAAAAGACTATAGATTTATGTACCTAACTTATGGAAGCGATCGTGAGAAGTTTAAATTCAAAATAAACACAAAGATTTTTATTAAAATATTACTTATAATGAACCTTGGATATAATGGTATTCAACCAGTTTTTGTCTGCTTTCGCTGGTATTGAGCTCTGCTGTGCAACGATAATAGAATTCCGGATACTGTCTGGGCACATCCCTAACTTCCAGCACACTCCGACCAGTGACTCTATCTACGAACAAAAGCATAAAAAAAATTTGAAGAGCATGCTCTCTTTCTTTCATGGCACATCCACAATTCATGGTTTCAATAGAAGCGTTAAATTCTTTATTCATCTTCTTAGTAATCTGATGGGTGATAAACTATACAGAAGCACTTGGGGCATGCGAATGAGCATCTGTCTTAATTTCGAATATACAACGTTTTCTTTACGGTAAAGTAACAAAAAAAAGTCGATTTAATTGTGGTTAAGTCACGAGATTAGTTCAGGTAAGGTTAATAATTATTCACGTGTGTGATGAACAATTTAACATCGCTCGTGAACTTTAAACGTCCACTCCAAACCTACGGCTCATCCTGGCTGTTAAGCTTCACTCGCGATGTTAAATCCTTTATCACATATGTAATCATTGATTAACCTTTACATAACAGTAGCAGCACATCTGAGCCAAATTGTTGTCAGATACGGAGATAAAAGGTGTTAAAAATACATGTACGCACGCGTTCTAAAAGATCAAGCTCTTCTTTACAATTCAACTCATTTTATTGACAGAAGTACTGTTGATTATTTTGTTCATGCCATAATATATATTTTTTAGCAACAGATCTTTTAAAGCTGAATTAAAAGTAACAAAGCCTAACACTAACAGGGTAGCAAAAGAATCGAAACTTGGAAAGACATCAACGACCTGTACGACAGTTTAAAAACCAAAACATTAGGTTGACATAGGATTTATTTCTTCGCTGCAGGCCGACGGTCATTATAACCCTCGTCATATATACATATATATTTTTTTTTTTTCTTTGCATCGTCGTATTATAGCACTCCGTAATAATCGTTTTCGAATTGCTTTAACATCAAACTATATATATTATATATAGTTTATATATTTTATAAATATATATATTTATATATTTATATTTAAATATATATATGCAAATATCCCCATGCAAACCAGTTTGATGTTAAAGCAATTCGAAAACATATATATATATATATTTTAAATCCTGATAATTTATTTGGTCCTCACCTATAACAGGTATATTAAGATGACTAATACGCGCCAACACGTGATCAGAATGTGACATTCCTGGTGTAAGTACGACGTCCAAACGGCAGAGTGGTCTTGAACTGCCGTCTGTTAATAAGTTGGACAGAGGGTACTCACTCACCTGAGTTCCATTCATTCACTATTGTGGTTTTGCTGTCGTTTACAAGTATTTGATCCTCGGAAAACAACCATACATAAAGCGACCAGGTGATTGTTTTTATCCATTTATTGGACGTAACATTACACCCAACTTTAATAAAATCTCCTTTAAACACACGGGATTTGCTTGGTAGAATTCGGGTAATTTTCACTGTAACTAGAGTTCATAAGAAGATTTTCCACATTAGAAACGAAGATCAAAAGAACCATTGTGGACATACAAACAAACCAATAAACGTAACCGAAATTTTTGCGAAATTGATCATACAGAATAAATCCGTCTGTACGCTGAAGGTTACAGATTTCAGCTAGAGCTTGTTTTTTTCTTGTACTGAACAACATTGTGTTATCACAAGACAGACATTCGTTTAGCCACTTCTCAACATTGACATTCTTCGATGTCAAACAATGAACTAACCTCCCTTGATGTTTCAACAAGCTTTCACAAGCAGCAACTCCAACAGGTTTCATACGTTAGTTGTGACGAGTCACCTCGCTACCAATTTTCGATTTCCTTTTTTTCTTGGTTTAAATATAGTTTTTGGGAGTACAGCAGGTGATAAACCCGTGTCAGAGACACATGGTGCAGAAAACTTGAATAGCACAGTGGTAACGAGTACTTCACTGGTGGTTTAAAGCATATAATTATGCCTCTGTACACAGTTTTGCATACGAAATGTCACTTTACGCAGTCTTAAACCCCTGGCCCAATCGTTTCATGCATATATGGATATAGATGTATATCGATTAACGTGCTACCCTACTATGGCAGTATTACAGCGTACTGAGTTCTATTCTCAGAATAGGTTTATGTTATTTTTACAAGTTGATATAAAATTACCTTCAGGTGCTGTCATCCAAGGACAAATCATCACAATTAAGGCGAAACGAAGTTTCATCATTTTAAATCTTCGCATGACAACAAAACATAATAGAGACTAAATATAATCGTCATGGGTGAGCTGTACAAATGACCATGCACATTATCATCTAAAGAGAGCAATCAAAAATGTCAGAAAATATAGCCATGACAATTTTCCACTATCCTGGCCGACTGCCAAACAGCCCAGCGGGCGAGAACTGACACGGCTAACCATAGACCGCGGGTTCGATAACTGGATGATAAATTTTGTACAACGGTGACTTGCCTTTCACTCGTTCTTTTCGTTTGTCGTCTCGTGTACAGTTGTTGCTAACAGCAACGTCACCCTCACATGACATCATTGTCCAATAGCGCTGCATGCCAATACTATTTTTAGACTTGAAACTCAGACAAACAAACTGAAATTAACAACAAAGAATTCCCATACGAACTGTTTTCTACTGTGTGGAAGACAGAATTAACGAGAAAATTCAGACAAACATTGTAAATTAGACACTCTCGCGTCACTCGCGCGCTTCGCTATTGTTTAAAAGGTGATTGATCATATTACCCTGAGGATGATTCTGAAATGAAATTTGAGCATCAACATTTCGTGATTATCTTAAAACAGTCCAGGCTCGAGTCAATCGACCTTTGAATGGCTGGATTCAGGCACATAGAAGGCGATGCACGTATTTCAGAGTCTGCTGGCTTTCATCCCGCCGAAATCATCAATCTTTTTAACTTTTTTAACCTTTCAGGAGTTCCGGCAGAATAAGGAGCTTGTGAGTACAAACGTCCAGTGGTAAAATGTGGGAACATTGATTCTAGGCGACACCAGTGAAGTTTCCTTGATATAAAGTAGGCAAATAATAGTTTGAATGATTAGTTTCTGTGATATAATTGTGATAATGGATTAGAGTAACTTACACACCAGGCTCGACAAACGTTTGTACAGATGGTTTGGGAGCCACTTATGGCTCGTGACGACTTTTGAAGTAATGGATGAAACACGAGAAAGAATGTTTTCCGATATCCAAACACGAAGCGAAAAAGACAAACAAAAAATCGAGTAAAGCAATCCGAGTTTTTTTGACATCCTTTGGAGGTGTTAGGTCAGAGGAAGAAGCACTCTTTCGAGCTTTTGATCTGGCTTCTCAAACAAATCCTACGGAGATAAGGCTGTTCAAAAGTTGTCAAAATTTCATGTTAATTAAATTTACACATCAAAATCTCCGTCTCGATACTGATTAGCTTTTATTTTCATCTTATGAATTATCAATAAGTTTGAGAAGTAGTCTGTTGAAGACACTGGAGAAAAACAAGGGTGGGAAAGGATGTAGAGGAAGGATCACATTTAGGTTATCTGGTTCGACAACTGTAATAGAAATATATGTTCACTGAAATTTAAATCTTACTTCAAAGAAAATGTAAAACTATATAAAACTATTCTAACAGCATGCTCAGAAAATGATTTTGTCATTGTATGATAAACGTATATTAAGGTAAAGATGACTGAAATTAGTCTGATAAGTAGATAACTGCGTTTTTCTTTAAACTATCAAAAGGTTTGGGAAACTACCGGAGCTTAAAAAAACTGAAACGAAATAAGGGATAGAAGCCAATATATTTATCAGCCCCTGCTAGACAAACCATTAGCTCGTGAAGGGATAAGCGAGACAAACTGAAATAATTACTAAAATAAAATCTGAGGGAATAAGATTTGTATCCCTTTCAGCTTTATTTCATCTATTGTTTTTATAATGACATTTTCCTTCTCACAAGTTAATACTTTTTCCCAGCCGTTAAAAAGCATTGTCTTGTATCCCCTTGGGATTTCTTTTATTTTAACCCGTTGCTTATTACTCTCTGCGTATTACCATTCCCTTGGAGCCTCCGCCAGGTCCTCCTCCTCTTCGATTAACTGATCGACGTTTTACAATTGCAAATGACCATCCATCATTTACGTCTCATTAACTAGTTTGTTATGGATTTTTGAATCCTATTGGTCATCTTTTTGTCACGCGATTTCTTCTAATTATAAAAATACCACCTACTTTTTTTTGTATTTTACGTTTCACTCCGACGAAGGACCTTCGCTCGAAACCTCAGTTTAACCATTCTTAAGTTCCGGTAGTTTCCCAAACCTTTTGATTATCTACAAGCCGTTCAATACTGCCGACGCAGCACTCTATTTTTATATCATTATTTCTTTAAACGTTCCCAAACTCCATTAGGGAAAATTTAAATAACAAGCCAATTTAGAATCTCAGAAAAGACATACTAAAAGGAATTTTGCACTCAACATTGGTATCACGATGGTCTAATCCCTTGACCGTTTATCGTTGATGATGTAACAAGGCTTTCTGACTTGGTTACCTCAACTGTCGCCGGCCGAATTAAAATAATTTTAGAACAGGGTGGCAATTGATTTTCCTGGCGTTCGATAAATGGAATATAAAGAATTAATGAAATGACAAAAGCATTTTTTCTATTTGTACCTCATTAAAAATTGTTACCTGATATTTTTGCAGGATGTTTCCATGTCAGCCATTTTTACCGCAAGCCAACCATCGATGCTGGGTGCGACAACAGCAAATTACCGTTACTCGTTCAATCATTATATATTGATTTATTTACTTATTTATTTACTTACTTATTTATTTCTTTATTTGTTTATTTATTTATATATTTGTCTAATTTATTTTCATTCATAGGAAGAAGCTAGACGACAAATTATTGTGAGAGAACATTCATTGATGTCGAGATGCTACATGATAACTGAACACAAATCTCAATTCAACGATGTAATTTTTCTTGTTCTCATTCATTTACAACCCTCAAAACTTTAAATTATCAAGAAAATAGCTGTAGATTACACTATATATCAAATATATCTATTTTGTTACTGTTTTTTTAATGTTTTTTTCACGTAATGCAGATAAATCATACGAAGTTTTAAGAAAAAAACACCCTCCGGTCTTACTAACCCGTCAGGGCGACGAGAGATATTCGTACACAGTCCGTACCAAACCTTTAAGCACATAAACAATGTACACACTTAATCTTGACCAACAAGATAATAGTATTTACATGTACATCCTATGTTGTTTCATCAATTATATTTAATATTATTGGTTTAAGCAACATAATATGCCTGTTTAAAAATCTTATCCTTATTTACGCACAAATTATGGCTAAGTTATAAACGAAGTTGTGATTATCTAGTTATTTTCATTGTGCAAATATTACTCGGTTATTCACACCCCATCGAACTCCCATCCTTCGTAAGGTCGAGATGCATCTTTGTAATCTTCTACTGGGGTACTGAATGCAGCATTTTTACGAAACGGAGTATCGCGAGTTTTCACTTGACTGACTCCCTGTACACGACAAGAAAAAGTAGAACTGAAGTGTTTAATAATGATATTATGATGTGAGTTTAAACAAAATTAAAATTAATTAAAACCGAATCTACTGTTTTAAGCCTAAGTCAGGCAAAACAGGTTGTTTTCCTTTGACAAGTAAAATTGTCTGGCGTTGATCATGTACTTTAACTGTTCAGGGTTCGTTCGTAAATATCTGTAGAGAGAGCAACGTAATCAATATTTCCGCTCTGCAAGGGAAATGAAGGTGTAAATGCACTACTTACATGAAGAACTTCACAATTCTCAGACCAAAAGGTGACTGGTTGTTCTTTATTCACATCGTGAGGCTACGAAATAGGGTAGAAGAACACAGTAAGACTGTCATTTTGCAAAAGTAACAATAAACAAAAGTGCTAGTAAGTTCTCAGAACTGGGTTATAATAGTTGTGCAGAAGAAAAGAGAGAACTTTAATATGTCGAAAATATTAAACATACAATGTTGCAGTCTAGATTCTACTATATACACCCCACATCCCGCCCTTACATTGATTTCTCACTGACACAATCCAGTAGAAAAGTTTATCTAACATCAATAAAAGATCACTGCCAGTTTCCACCGAGTTTCTTGAATGCAAATATATGGCGAACATTCACTTATGTAGAGGAGTTCAATAAATACCTCGTTACGTCACTGTTTTATAACTAAGTTGGTGAACGACAACTTGATACATTTATCAGTAAACAGTGGGGGAAATTTTGATGGGTGGGGTGGGGGTAGGGGCAACCGCCCCCCTTCCTTCAAATTGCCAATCTGTCGGAAATTTTCACTTTTTATCGGAATTTTGGAAATACGGAAGGAATATATTGAATACAGTGGAACCCCGCCATACGACCACTTTTTATTTCCCCGAACAATATCTAAGTATTTTCCTTATCTAAACACCTCGTTAATACGACCAACGACCACCTTTTGATG
>JBAHVQ010000042.1:25758-42838 GCA_036872915.1 Nanipora kamurai
TGTAATACGACCAATCAATATGCCAAATAATGCTCCGTTTATGCATAAAATTAAACAGTGACGACAAGCGTAATTCACTATATGAACTATAATGAACGGGAAATCGGATTGCGTGTGGCTAAAAGAAAGTGTTAAATTGACCTTAAAGCGTTTTTCATGGTCAATTTACAGTATTAAGTCCCTACACGTGAATTTTTATATAAACTTTTTCAATATATGTTCCTCAGTTAACATTGATAGATATATATTATGGTTACTACGTACCAGCTCAGAAATATGTTCCTGTGGAACAAATTCTACGGGGGGAAAAGATGAAAATAAATCATTCATCATTCAATAATACTGAATCCAAGCCGATATTCTGTTTTTACTTCAGAATTTTGTTTCACTACTCGTGGCTTTTATACTCCACGAGGTCGTAAAATGTCCTTTCAAAGTTCGTAAAAAATCATCAAAACTTTACTTTTAGACCCGCCGAAAGTAAGCGGCACGATTTTTCTCGCTGTACGATATTTTCCGCATATGATATAAAAGTAGAGCGAAAGATAATAAAAACAAAACTGAAGCGAATAAAGAAAACAAGTCAATGTTTTTATCCGCCCATGCTAGACAACACATTCACTTGTAACGTAACTAGATTATCGTGGCGATCGATTTTCCGGGCGGAAAACGCAATCGAAGAATAAAGATTAGTCTAGAACCCAGCTTAAAACTTTTTTAGTGTAACACCATTATAAAAAACACAACTTCAAAACATTTAAGATAACTTTACCAACGTTTCGTTGCCAACGTACAACATCTTCAGAGTGTTAAATTACAGCTGTCACGATCTATTTTGTTATACAAGTCAAATTTATATATGCGAGCCATTAATTAGCAGTTAACCAACGGCGAAAGGGTGACAATGTCGAAAGGATGGCCAACCGACCGGAAGAAGGAAAATTAAAATAAAGAAAGAGGGATCGAAGAAACGTTTTCATTGAGGCTAGGTTTAAGTTGAGATATAAGTAAACTCTCTCGAATGAGTAGTTCGAGATTAGAACAAGAGAGACTGGAAGAAAATATGGAAAAATCGTCAGGAGAAATAGCGCGTGAGGTTCAGTGAAAATGTACCAGAATATCAGAAATTGAAAAAAAGTTTCTGGTCAGAAATTTAAAGTCCTTGCTAAAAAAGTCCTGTTGCATCCTTACCTTTGGAAAAGAAGTCTTTTTTTGTCAAGGATCTATAATCTGGCGGAGATGGAGGTAGATTAAATTCTTGATGCACGTCGGAACTAGAAGGCAAGAAAGTTTACAAAACTGAAATGCTGTGTATTCATGCTTGTGCAGTTTTAAGATCATGGCAACTTGTCCGAAAATAATGATGGAAGATATGCATTTTAGATATAATGCCTAATATTCCTTGAATATACCCTTCACATCACCGGCATCCCCACTGATATATAAACAGAATTCATGACCATGCTCTTGGCAATGACCTTCGTAGCTCAGTTGGCAGAGCACTCCACTAGATTTGCAGGGTTGCAGGTTCCATCCCCAGCCAGAGGCCCTAGAGTTGCAATTTTTTGCAACTGGTCCTGGTTGGGTCTCAAAAATATATCATTCCTACACTCAAAAATTTCCTTCACCACTTATAAAGATCATTTCATGTTACTGAGTGTTAATGCCTAATATTCCTTGAATATACCATTTTAAATATACTTGTTTAAACTAGATGCAGGCCTGTAACAACCACAAGACCACAACAACAACAACAACCCATTGCATATTTATTTCAAGCAAAGTTTTTACGGCAGCATATATTTCTAATTAAAACCTATTTAAAAAACCTGGATAAGCAATTTATAATTTATAAAGACCAACCAGCCTGATGGTTCCATTGGTGCCACAGCAATCAATCCTCAACTGATCAGGGCAGCCAGTTGTACCTCAAGTGGTTACTCAAAAAGGATATGAATAACTCCATCAGAAATACAACCATCAGTCATTCAAAAAAGGGATAACCTGGCTAACAACAAATTTTTATGGATGTGTCAATAGGTAAATTTTGCATATCACCAAACAAATCCAGGTGTTGGTGGCATGGTGGTACAGCACATGTCCTCAACCTCTTGATTAGCTGCTTCAGCTCTGTGATTAAAGTTACCTAAGTTGCTTATGAAAAGAGAGTTGTCCAGTCTTACTCCAGGGAGCACCACAGACTGTACATTTTAATTGAGAAATTGCTTATAGAAAACATAGGGCCCACTTGAAAGGTCAGGAGTTCTATTACTCTTAATACCTACAGAGATGTCCCTAATAAGTTGACAGGCAGTTGATGGTAGTTTTACCTCAGCTTTTGAACAAGTTGTTTTTCTAACAGTTCTAATTTCTTTCCCTTGTGCCAGGTTCCTAAAGATGTTGGTTGGCGATAGGAATCCTTTGTTGTTGACACGTTTTCAACTGGCAAACCAAATGTTGTGGTCAGAATACCCTATAACATTGCAAATACGAAAACTGGCACAATATAACTTAATGGTTTCAATATATGCAACCAAAAATAACTTAATAGTGATAAAACAATAAGTATAAATAAGTGGTACCTTGTGGCCAAACTTATGGAGATGAGAGAATTTTTTATTTTGATCTTCATACTGGGCACATGCTCTCTAAAACAAATAAATTACCATAGCAAATGATAAACTACCATGGTGATGAATCTGCAAGATATTAAAAAATTATACCTAGTACTATTTAGGACAAATCATGTAAAAGATTTAGGTGATATGCATAATATATATTGCAGTGCTCAGGTAATAGAAAGTTAATGTGATGATTGAGGTCTTCCTGGGGGTGGAGAATTTGACCACCATGTGTAATTGTGAGGGGTAGGGAATTTGATTTAATTTTTTCTCTCAGTGCTTGTGCATCACAAAGTCATGGTGGAGCCACAGGTCAAACTTTCCATCAATACACAGTGTATAATTTATGTTATCTAAGGTTGTCAAAGTTTATCAAATTTTTAAGATTTTGACTTTGGTTCTTTTCATAGAATAAAAATGATCTTATACATGAAACTCTCTGCTCCTTGAGAAACAAGTAAAGTATTACTAGTTTTTACTGTAAACAGAGTTTAAAAATGGCAGAAAGTTACAACAGTCAAAAAATATGGTCTTGGATCAATATCTCAGGATGGGGCATTTCATAACCTAAATTGGACCTATGGTAGGGTAACTGAACAACTTTTCGGCTAGGCAGGAAATCTGAACAATCCAAAAGTTCAAATAATTAGGGCGAATGTTGAAGGTTAAATTTGACTCAGGTGCTACACCAGAGGTACATCATAGTTCAACATCTTAAACCCCAAACTATTAAATCTCTCAGTGTTATTCTAGGCCAAAACACTGCGCCAGCACTTCTGAGTTACTATAACCAATTTGCACCAAAAACCTACACCAAGAATTTACAGGACAGTGTTCTGTATCAAATATTTTTGAAAAATTAGCCCTAGAAGTCAGCGAAGGTCACTATTATGAAGATGTCAAGAAAACTGGAAAGTAAATCATGTTAAAACAGTACCAGAAGAGTAAAGGTGTATTTAATTACTTCAATCACGTAATAAGTAATCTTCACTTCTCAGTTTTATTGCTCGAGGTCGTGGTCAAGTTCGCATGTATTGAAACACGGCATAAATAATGCTAAAGGTTCGTTTTATTTTCGTTCTAAAAAGACAATCAATTAAACTGAATATCCAATACCGCCTCAATGGTTAACTATGTTAAAAATACTTCATCGGTTATCGTCCACTATTTCGTGAAAACCAGAACTTACAGTTAATTTGGACTACTTAAAATCAAATTGTACATTAACACTTCAGCTGTATCTAGTCCACAGCAGTTAAATATATACCGCTCACCTCTTCAACCCAGTTTTCCAGCAAGGTTTTTCCTCCGGAATTGTTAACGCGAAACGTTTTACCAAGGTTTACCGCCATATTTGATTTAAATATAACTAAATGTTTGCTAAATCGTGCTTCGAGACCCGGGTAAGGTAGCGTGTTACCATAGAAACAATACTAGTACTCAGGACCAGCGCAAATTTTGGACTATTTTCTTTCATTATTCATTTCCGTTTTTCACTATTCTAACATCCCATTTCAGTGTCAACTGCTTCTTCATTTCTTCGGGGTCCTTGGATTAGAGTATCAAAATACAGTAACAAAAATTAAGTCTAAAAATTATTTTTACAGTTTTGATACAAGTTAATGAAAGATATTTACCAGGTTGAGCAATGCTTGTTTAAAAAATTGTTTATCAGAATGAAAATCATGAACTTTCACAGTAGACAAGCCACTTTGCAGTGATTTTCATTCAGTAAAATTTCAGTACTTTTCGTTCTTGTTTTATTGTTTTAAAATATTTTCAATATTGTAAACCTAACATATTCTAGACTAACCCCTGTTTTCATATTCAGTAAGCGGTCAATGTTAATTGTGAAAACTTTACATAACTTCCTTTCTATGAACAGAAACTCAATTACATTTACTGTATGACACAGATCTGTGATTTAGTGGGGATGCTGGACAATTGCGCCGTGACACTCTTTTTGTGTCCATGTTCCTGGTCAGCTGATGCAATGGAAGCAAGAATTGTATCTCGGGGACCTGGTGGCAAGTTGTGCAAATGTAGTTTACCAGACTCAAGAACTTGGATTATATCCTGAGGTTCTTCATAGGTGTTGTTTAAAGGATCCTTTTTTGGTGGAGTTAACCTGCTAGGTCCTGGATTACTTGAGTTGACCACTGCTTGCCTCTGTTTCTCTGCTTCTTCTTGATCAGTAGTTTGCAAGCTTCCCGAGTAACTTGATATTGAATCAAATGTTGAATCTGACAAAATTTCTTCTACATCAGAATGTTGTTCATCTAACTCCAGCCCTCTTGCAATTAATTTATGATTCTTTTCTCTTGGCCGAATGTTCCCAACTTTTGAAGGAGATCCATCAACATGAGCAGGAGCACTGAATTTATCTCGCTTCACTGCAGTTTTAGGCTGCAATGTGGGCTGTTTATTGTTTGACAATTGACTTTCCAAAGCATTAGTCAACTTAGCAACAATTCGCTCATGTATGGTTTTTTCGTTTACACCTGCTATCGCTAAAACTGTCAAGGCTGCCTTTAAGCAACTTACTGCTTTTTCATAGTCTTTTTGCTGGAAGTATACAGCTGATAGTCCTTCATTTGCCTGCCATTGTCCTCGATGGTCTTTACAATCCTTTGCTGCTTGCAGTGCATGCATAAAATATTCACCAGACTTGGCCAATTCTCCAAGTTGGCCAAAGGCAAAGCCAAGATTACTAAATGAGTGCCCTTGTGCATATCTCATGCCAAGTATACCTTGAAAGAGAGTATAAAGGGAAGATTAACTTCAAATGAAATCAGCTTATGTGATGATATGGCCACTGTACTGCAGCACTTGCAAGTACAGTTATCATTGGTATTTAGACTGGCATAATTTATATCATAAATGTATTGTAAGATAAGTGGATAGTATACTGTACCATATAGTTCAATTGCCTTCTCATGGTAAATGGTTGCCTTAATGTAAGATCCAAGTTGATTATGAACAGCACCTAGATTTTGACATATTGCAGCTTCAAGCTTTTGGTCACCCATTGTTGATTGAATAAGATTTAAGGATTTATCTAGACATTCTGCAGCTTTCTCATATTGACCAGTAGATGTATACACCAACCCGGCATCGCTATAAACTTTTGCTGGGGAAAAAAAAATATCAGTCATTTTAATAATTCTAAGTGAGGGCAGTATGAACAGAAATAATTGAAAAACACCAAACAATTTCAAGTTCAACAACAGTTAAATTACACTATTTATTCAAGGGAAGTGACATATAAGTATATATACAATATACATATTTTTCGTCAATTTCCAACAATATAAAAGTGTAGCGATATTATAATATTTCAAAGCATCGTGATATTACAGTAAGGTACAACCTTTGAGTAAGTCATCCGGGAGTTCTTCAGTACGATCAATAACTACTTTAAGGAGTTCTTGACACTGTTCATTTCTCAGTTCTGCTAACAATGTAGCTCGGCTACTTAGACACAGCACCTCGTGCCTTTCATCCATCAGTTTCTGAAAAATCTTTTCACCTTCGTAAAACACATCAGCAGCTCTCTGAAGCAAGTTTAGTGAGGTAAAAGTACTACCAAGTTTCAAAAGCACTTCTCCCTCCATTTCTAGGTTTGAACAACTCTTGTAGCCTTCCAAAGCTGTTTCATAGCATCTTTTACCCTCGCCTGGGTTACCTAAAACATCATAAGCGACACCCAGGTTGTAGTGAAGGTCAGCAAAGTTCAATGAGCCATCGCTTTCTTTATCTGGTGGAAGAGCTCTCAAGAGGAACTCGACACCTTTCGAAGCTTCACCTTTGGCTACACAACAAGCTCCGAGGTTGAAAAAACAAGCTCTTTCTGTAAAGGGTTCTTTAGTTTCTCGCGCTAGCTGCACGGCTTTCTCGTAAGCCCAATACGATTTCTCAACGTCGCCATCTTGGAGATGTTGATGGCCTTCTTTCGTGTAATCTTCGATTTTGGAGAATATATCACCGTTCTTCTTTGGCTTTTCTTCTTTCTGTGCGGTCTGTTGCATGGCATGTAAAGTGGAATCTGAGCAAAAGTTGACGGAATGGTCTAACATAACACATCATGCACTGATCATTTTCAGCATTTTTTGTCACCCGGACAACCAAAGTAACAGCCAACGTCATAGTCCCTACGCTGAAGAGTTACCCCCCTTGACAGGTACAGAACCACGAAGTACATTTTTAGCCAGCGGTGCAGACGCTTGTGTGTAACACCATACAAGCAACTGCACCGCAGAAATTATAAATTGGGGTTTAAGGGGGCGCTTAATTAGTGTAGAAACTTAATTGAAGCAGGCACTTAACTGAAGTAGGTGCTTATTTGAGCAGGGCACTTGTTACAAATATGATATTTACCATGAATTGATAAAGGTATTTGGTAAAGGAAATCTTTCAGTGTCAGAATGTTTTATTTTAAGACCCAACTGGGACCAGTTGTGAAAAACTGCAACTCAAGGGCCTTTGGCTGGGAATTGAACCTGCAACCCTGCGAATCTAGTGAAGTGCTCTCGCCAACTGAGCTACGAAGGCCATTGCTGAGAGCATGCTCATGAATTCTGTATATGTATATCGGTGGGAATGTCGGTATTCCTTGACATGTACCAGTTGTGCTTAATTAACAAAGTGCATCAATTACATATTGTAATTCCCAGATCTCATCATAAAATTTGATCTAAAATCTTACTATAAAGTCTATCAAAGTAAAACTGTTCTGAAAAGTAAAGTACAAAACATAATCTAATAATAACTCTCAGATTATGTTTTATACTTTACTTTTTAAAATTGTCAGGTGGTTATGGTTTTTGGTAAAACTGCTCCAAAACTGAATATGACATGAGTGGTTAATGTTCTTTTTTAAATAAAGAAAGACTTTTAAGGAGTTATTACAATGATGGTACCTTTAGAGCTACAACTGCAGCATTTTAAATGTTCATTACTGCTATGAACATATAATCTTTGAAGATTTCATGATAAGAAAATGGAAGGTTCTGTAGTTGAATGCTATGCCAGAATAATAATGTATCTTTTCTGATATCATGTTGCAACAATGGTTGATGCAAAAACTGGTTATAAGTAATGATATAACTCATCAAAATACTATTACACTTCTTGCTAGATAAGTCTTTTTTGTTGGCAGCTATTATTCCAGTTCTTTAAGTGCCGTAGATGCTTCTTGATACTCATTAGTTTCAGATAAATCTTTTTCATTTTCCTAAATGAAATAGACAAATAACACTGTGAGATCTTAGGATACTGTCACCAAAATATGGACAAATTATCAATCAAATTAATAGGAAAAACAAATAAATGGGACAATGAAATGAATGGCCAAAGAAATGACCAAACAAATGAAGAAATATGAAAGTAAATGTACAAAAAAATCAATGTACAAACAAACGATTTGGGAAATATAAAGAAGTGCTTGTTAACCTACCAGCATTGCCTTCAGTTCACTAACTGCTGTTGCTAATCTTCTCTTACAGTCAGGAATCATGGACTGTGATTCACTTAAAACTTCTCTCTAGTGAAAAATGAAGTCAACTGGGAAGTCAAATGAGAGCACTGGTGGTTTGTGAGTAATAATTTTTTATTTAATAATATACATAACTTTATATTATTTGGTTCTGAACTAATAAACCCAAAGGGAGCCTGATCTGGCATACAGTATGTTAATGACAGTTTGAATGTAAAATATTTACCAAAGCACTTCCATAATAGCAATGACATCATTTCACAAAAATAACAATTACATCACCATGCCAGTGCTCAGTCAGGGTATTTAATAATACCCTATTACAACGAAATAACAAAATAAATTCGTTATTTACTTACCGTGGATATTTAATGTTACTTAGATGAAAGTTTTCAGAGATTGCAAAGATAAATGAAACTTAAAATTATTAAACATAAGCTTGCAATTCTATGAAAATGACATAATGTTGTCGTTTTACATCAAACCTGTTTCTTGATATCGTATTCATCTTTTCCTTCACTTTCCATCTTCTTAACCTTTTGTTCTTGATCAACTGTTTCCTTCTCGTACATTTTCTTCTCCTTTCCGAGCCTATCAAATGTATCGACACAAATCACTACACATCGCCAATAGTCAGCTTTTACCAAAGTTAACAAAAATATCAACCTTTTTACAACTCCTGTTTTTATCTTAAGTTGGCGAATTCTAGGATCCGCAGACATTTCGCTGACAGAGATACTAAGACGAGTAAAGATACTTCTTCTATCAGATTTTGAATAAACTACAGTAGAGAATGTAAGGTGAGCCGGCGAAAGGTTTACTATCAGTAAGCGGTTCGTGTCGGATAAATTTGTATTGGGAGGAATGGGGAGAAAGTTATTCTTCACATTACGAAATACAGACGGTACTACAAGGCATTTAAAATAGAAAAACTTAGACCGAAAATTGTCATCTTGGAACTTGATGGTTAAGAAAACACAGTAACAGAAACAGTAATAGTGGTAGTATTTCGACACAATTTTTGGATCAATACCAAACGCCTGAGATACTTAACGAGACTGATATCATCACGACTGGATTGTTGATATCGCCTTGTCAGTTAATGTGTAAAATAACTATGTTACAAGTATTAACTTTAAGGAAAGACAGAGTGACAGAGTGATTGTGGAATATCTTCTAACTCTTATGCGCGCAACCTCGTACCCACGGTCTTTGCAGGGTTAAGACTGCGTACGAAACAGCGTGGCGTGTTAGGACGCAGATCCCCTTTCTGTGACACAGATAACTTTAATAGCGGCACTAATTTTGGAGAAAAAAGACGGAGCACACTTGCTTAGCGTAGACAAAGTTGAGTAAAAACTTAATTTACTTGTTATATTTTCTGAATAAGTTTAAATTAATGAACACCGTTTTCAGGAACGTAAATGTGCCACATGTCGTCGTAGTATAGAACACCCCACTTTTAATTACGGTCGGTCAGTGCACGACCTCTCTTACCACTCGAAACCTAATCCTCTTCCGATTTACGAAGAGGTCCTACTTGATGAGTTTTGGGCAACTGTCCACATGCGTAGTTTAATGAAAAGCGTGGCGCGGCGAGGGATGGGCAGAGGGGAGGAACAATTTTTTTTTTCAAAAGAATATTTAAATTTTTAGTAATTTATTTTGTGGGCGCCACAAAATAAGGGAGCACAAATTGTGATGTTGTGAATTTTTTTTTACATCAATATTAAAAAATATTAAAATTACCGTAATGACCACCTATAGTGTCGTCCACATAATTTGTTGTTATTCAAGTTTGCCCCTGGGTGCCGTTCGTGTTAACCAGGCTACTGAATCAAAAAGTGAAAACCCTAGAGATGACTGTAGAGTACGCGTGAATTTCTAACCTTTCTGTTTTAACTGAGAGAAAGATATTCATTTCGAGCATCTTGAGCTTTGCTTTTTGGTTATTTTGCAGGAATTCAGTCTGGAAGCAATACTGTACCAAACATTCGAGGTACAACAATAATATTAAGATAAAACTTTAATCAAAAAATATAACAAAACTTTCTTGTCTCACTTATCACATATTCTTACTGCCTTCTCGTGTTCTGCTCCTCCTTGCTTGTCTCTTAGCAACAACAAATGGAGTCAAAAGTTGCTTCCGGCCACATTTTCCGTTCAATACCAAGAAGACACTAACAAAGAAAAATATGAAACCAAAATATAATCTCAAAACAACATCAAAGCCCAGCAAAATACCTTTACGAAATCAAATATCTTTGGCTTTCGTAAAGATATTTTGCTGGGCTTTGATATTCCTCTTGAGATTACGTTTTCCGCCTGGTCAATCCATAGCTGATGTTTTAATGAAATCAAAATATGATTGAGAAAAGGTTAAGAGCTGGCGGTGAAGTCATACGAAGAAATGTTTGAGTAAAAATTAACTGCGTTTGATTGGGTAGCTGATATGTAACTCGCTGTCTGATGTTACGTCATTGGTCAAAGCTCCAGCTAAATGAGAGAAATGACGTCATCGATATCCAGGGGTTGTCCACTCTTGTTCTCAGGAACGGAGAGAGGAGTATCTTTGTCAAGCAATTTGTCTATTATTTTGCGAGGAAGCAAGATCTAATCTGTGTTAGTCCCAACATTCTTTGCTACCACGTAAATTATGAATTCGAATCCTTTCGAAGAAGACGAGAATCCTTTCGCAGTAAGTTTCCTTTTAACACATTTTGCTTGATAAATGCTACCATTTGGCATCTGATGAAATACCTGACATTCAAATTGGGGCAAGTTTCTATTTAGCCACGTTTTTAATGTAAACCCGAAAACCAGCTACATTGGTGGTACTGTGTTTGTGGCAAATCCTGTGTCTTGCTGCTGTATTTAGGCCAAATACACTAACGGCGACTTTTCTTTGGGTTTTGGAGGTTGTTTGTGATCTTTACCAGACGTCACAAGACCAGAGCTCATTTGTGAATTTCACTTTGATCTTGATTTTGCTGTCGAAGTTAGAATTAATGAAGGGAAATTTGACAAACCCATAACATTTATGCTAGCACTGGTAACGTACTCTAGAGTGTATCTGTATGACTGGAAAAACCCCGAAGAAGTCAATGCTTATTGAGGCTCAAGTCAGCAGCAACGAGCATCGGTTTAGTGAACCAAGACGGCTATTTCTCGAAATTTAAGTTCCGGCAGTTTCCCAACCCTTTTGGTTATTTAAACTATATCGCATGTTGGAATAACCTTGGGCTTATTCGAGCAAAACCTTAGATCAATTAATGAACAATTAATTTGGTGTGCATTTTGCTCCCTTGCAAGAATATATCATGGGCTACAGACACTGTTATTAATTGTGTTACCATACGTTGGTATACTGAAACCAAGTTACGATGGATTGAGTTATGTTCTTAGAAATTACAGCAAGAACTTTTTTCTTCCATCATTACCCAAGGACTGACAACCAAACTGCTATAGTAAAGGCTGGTTTCCGTATAACAATAATGGCTGTAACAAGGTTGGTTACAGGTGCAGCATAACCTGGGACATCACCTGTTATAGACTCATTCTTATGGAAACATTCCTTCCTGGTGCTTGTGGTAGTCCCTTGCACACTGTGGTGCTGTAAGACTGCTGGGAAAGTTGTACTAAATTCAACTTGTATGGCATTGTTGACAATTTGCCACAGGCTGCTGAAGACTGCTGCAGGCACCAGGAATAAATGTTTCAATTAGGAATAAGTCTGTTGCTGGTGACATCTCAGGTGATGCCACTGGACTATTGTAGCCCTCTTAGTGGCCTCTTTAAGACCCATAGGGTTACTGTAAAATATGAAAACCAGCCTTAACTATAACATTTATTTGTATGAATTTAATAGTAGTTGTACTTTTATTTGACAATGCACCTGGCCTGTTGTCTCACTTCTCCACACCAGTTGAAAAATTGATATTTATATAACAATTTATGCCTTTCAGGATCCATCTGTTGCTTCAGCCACTAAGACTTCAACAGCTAAAAGCACAGGCCTAGAGGATTATAACCCATTTGCTGAAGAAAATGTTGCCAAGGTAAATCTGTGGTTGTATACTAGTGCATGTAATTAGGTTTTAAAGATTTCAGTGCTGGGTTTTATGATGACATGATGTTACAAGAATCAGAATATTCTTTGTGATGGCCATATTCCAATATTCCATATTCCAAAGAAGGGATTCTAAGTAACTGTATAATAGTAAATTAAAAAATCGGGAAAAATGTTAATGCTAAAAATTCTATTATTTTCTCACTGGGCAGTCTGTACCATCGCAGTATTCATTCATAAAGCAGTTCAGAATATAAGCCGCACTAGTGTTTTTTCTTCAATTTTCAAGAAAATTTCATAGATAAGCCACACCGGATTATAAGCCACATCGTCATTGCTAAAGCAAACAACACTAATTGATGATGCAATATATTTTTGGAAACTTTGCTTATATAATTTAACTTAAAGTAAATGGTTTGAACCTGGGAGAATCATGACATGTTTGTGGAAGTTGATTGTCCAGGTTAGTGAAGTCTTGAGAAAGACTGTTGGTAGAAGTGACTGACATTTTGACAGCCTTAGCGGCTTTCATCTTCAGAGTCAAAAGGAGAGTAAGTACCAGGTTCACCTGTATTTATATCTGGTTCGTGAGTCATAAGTGGACAGTTGAACGAGTCATAGAGGTGCGGTTGTTTTTGAAAAGCAGTGGGTGTGATTGTGTAGGCGTTAATTGTCAGTTTGTTGAAGTGTTAAGTCTATTGGTCTCTTACAACAAACTTATTACTCTATGAGAGTTATAAAGTTACTTATTTACAGTAAGTCCTCTTCAACAAATCCACAACAATCTTGATCTTCCGTAATTTGAATGAAACAAAGAAGCAACTTCACTTGCAATCGAATGCATGTATCACTGTTCTCTTGTTTGTCACTGCTGCTTTGAGTGCTGTAATCACAAGGCAATTCAAACCTTTGTGGCCAAATGTCCACCTTGTAGTAGCCAGGTGTCAACAATCCAACTGCTCTGCAATCTATTCGTCACTTACTGTCGCTTATCACACTCGACCTGTCTTTGCACAGGTCTGCCTAATGCTTGACCAATCACAATTAGACTTGTTTTATCCAAACAGCTGGATCAACTAACACCATCGTGCATTTTAGAAAGTGAAACAAAACAGCTTTGCATGTGATGCTGAGTGCAAGGAAGAAAACTTTCTCAAATACTAGTAAAATTGTTTATTTTATTCATACATATAAGCCGCATGATGTTAAATTTTTGAAAAAAGTTGTGGCTTATAATCTGTGAATTACAGTACCTGGAAGACTCGCACAGTGATGTACCATGTGTAGGGGTGGGATGGGGTGCAACACCCCCATGCTTTGGATTAACTTGATGAACTGCAAATCCGTCAGTGAAGTCTGGAGTAAAGGTTGGTAGCAGTGTTTGAAAAATGAAAATTGCCATGATTTTTCCAAATTTAACAATAATATTTTTATTTATGAAAATGTTCCCTCAATATCACAAATACAGAAGCACTGGGGATAAAATAATCAGGCCTGACAACCCCACTCAAAATAGTCATGATATACCACTCTTCTTGTGGCTTAATTGTGCTTGTCAGGATGAACAATATGTGACTGTCAATTGTACTGTATAGATCAGGATCTAGGATTTTCTGGATCTAAAGGATTTTCATGGTCACAAAATTTATTTAAATGATAATCCAAAAAAAGTTACAGTATCTACTGTTAGATTTCAACATTGAAATGATAAGGAGATGACAATGCAGAATTTTATTTTTATTAAATTATTTTTAGGAAATTGATGCCAAAATTGTGCTTTTAATAGTTTTAAACTTTATTCATGAATTTGTTCATACTTTATTGTTTTCTTTACATGTGCAATGGTTTCAGCCTGCTGATCCAAAGATAACTATACCACCTCCACTACCATCAGAGCCTGCTGTGATTGATACCAGATCAGATCATCATCCACAGACATATAGTGCAGTAAGAACATGTAGCATAATATTATAAGATAAGTCACACCCTTACAGACAGTAAAATTATCATAAGAAATGTGCAAAAAACTTTCATTCATTCTTTTATCAAACAGGAATTACATGTACCTATTACTTCAAGGTGCAATGTAGCATATAAATTAATATGTTTGCTGTGGTGGATATACTTTTACATGAAAGATGGTGATTGACCCCAAATACTAGGTGTCTCACTGTAATTGAGTAAAGGTTTTCCATTGTTTTTGTGAAGGAAGATAAGGCTTGTAAGATATTTTCTTAATCATTTTAACCAGTGTTCGTATATTTTCATTTTAAAAGATTAATATACTATTATGGTACTTCAGATCACAGAAGAACAAGAAAACTTTGCAAGAAGACAGGAAGTATGTTCAAATCAGTGACTAACATTTTTTGATTTTTGGGTGGAGGTCATCAAGTACTGGATGTACAGTAATAATACTTGCCAACTTCTCCAAAGTTTACTATCAACTGATGATGACAAGAGCAGCTTACAAATAGTGCTTACATATTAATTTATGGAAATATAAATTGTCCATATGAGTGACCTGCAAGCTTAAACTTACTGTGCCTCTGTTTACTGATAGGAATATAGTCTGCTCACAGTCAATCACATCAATAGATGTATTTTTTATTTTTTTATATACAGTATTATATTGCTTTGTTTCCAACTACTGGTTACCATAAAACATTACAGTAGACTTACTTGAACAAACCTTGAAATACTATACTATGCTATAATTGAACAATTTAATTGTTATGGCTTACATGTATTTTATGTAATTAATTTCAAGGAACTGGATCGAAGGGCAGCGGAGCTGCATGAGAAAGAGGAACAACTGAGACAGATGAGATACCGAGGTACATGAAAAACTGATTTCATTTTTTTTAACCAGTTGCAGTACATTTCAGTGATAAAGTAAATTTCAAGAACATACAATGAAGTTTATCACCAAAATTCTTCTAAAACATTAAAATAAAAAAGTAATAAATAAAATAAAAGTAATAAAAAAAATAAAAAAAAGAAACTTGACAAATTGATAATTGACTCAAGAATTTAAAATCAAAAAATTAAAGTAGATTTAATAACTAGAATAAAAAATAGAAAAAGAGACATTTATAAACCTTGTTATTCCAGGAAATATTATTGTACTCCTTGCAGAATCAACAAAACCAAAACTTTCTTGATATTTTTGATGTAGTTATATAGTACTGTAAATATGGTGACCAAACATGACCACTGCTTTTTGTCTTCTGAATTTTAGAAGAGTTCTCTGATGACAGTGCTTTGCTCTTTTGTTTCAGATAGGAAAAATAATTTTCCTCCATTTCCATCATTTTGTCCTCTTCAACCTTGTTTTTACCATGACATAAGTGTTGATATTCCCCCAGACTTCCAGAGAACATCCAGAATGCTGTTCTATTCCTGGCAGTGTAAGTATTATATTAATTATGAATGAAGTGTATATAATGTAAAGGTACAGTGGGATAACTTCATGGAGTATACTGCAGGAGATCCAGATCCACCTACTTCTCTTAACAAGCAACTTTCTACTACTTTCAAACCTGATAAGACCCTGATGTGAGGGATGAGATTTCCAGATCCCATATGCTCACTTAACAAACATTTTATATATCCCACACAAGCTATTATTATTAATAATGATAAACCTTTTTATGTGATCTTTTCTTCATTTTTTAAATTTAGTTTACTTATTTATTTAAATTACCTTTTATTTAGTTTGATCTACTGTATAATTACAGTATCGCCCTAACCACAATCCTTTTGTTAACTTGGCACTAACTCTAATATTAAATAATGCTCATATACCTACTGTAAGATGATGTCATTAGAACTAACTCTTTTTAATCTTTTTTTTTTTTACTGCAGTTTACTGTTTTACTTTGTTCTACAATGTTATATGTGCCTTGGCCTATATCATAGTGGATTCTGGTAATGGCACTGTAACCTTTGTCGTGGGATTAGTATTTCTTCTGTTGTTTGTTCCTTGTTCCTTCTGTCTGTGGTACAGGCCAAGTTACAATGCGTTCAAGTAAGTTTTCACTTGGAAGAACCAAAAAACTTCAGATCTACTAATCAGTTGAACTAGGAATTCCTAATTTAGCAAAACTGATCTCCATATACATGTAGCTGTGTACAAAAAAAATCATAATCGTTTGTATAGATAATCATTTGATATAGCAAGTGCAATTAAGGATATAACCTACATTTCAAGTGGTATTATGAATTATTAATTTTGCCATACACAGGTGTGATTTTCATTAATTATTTTTCAAGAAGAAGACTACAATTATTAAGTTACCTATTAAGTCCATCTCAATTGATTTTTTAAGTCTCAAAAGTGTTTTTTCTGACAAAAATAATGAGGATGATTGGTAATTTCTGTATGTAGCACAATCACATTTTTTCTAAATACCACATATACAGGATTTGAACTTAAGGAAATTTAAGAAGCATCCAAAGTAAAAGAACCAATGAGAATGAGTGAATTCAAGTGTGATAGAAATAACTATATAGGTGTAATTGCCCCCCTATTGGACAATCAGAATGTAGTAATTTTGTAGCACAATAATAATAAGTTTATAATATTATAAATTACAACCAGTAAGTGATTAAGGCACTGAAGCTGATCTAGAGCTTTGGCATCAAAGTTGCTAAATGTTTTATTTAACTAGCTGTAATATGGATTCAAGTAGGTGTCAATGCACTGTACTTTAATTCAGAGCCTTTGCATTTGAACATAGTCTATATATTATATATATATATATATAATACATAGCCAGCTGATAATTCGAAAAAGTATGAAACAAAACATACACCTAATAGAATCATCTTGTAAAACTCAAGATATGAGTAAAAAACAAGAGAGAATGTTTAAATGGTAATATTTCGAATTTA
>JBAHVQ010000042.1:106448-116939 GCA_036872915.1 Nanipora kamurai
GACTCCAGTGCACAAGATCGGATACTTGCCAAAATGGTCTGTGTAAAGGAATCAGCTTTTCTTGCAACAATCTTTGTCAATATTGCAACGGAAACAGTTGTAGTGTTTATACTGGCTATGGATACGTTGGAGGAAAATGTACTTGCAAAATAGCAGGTATGTTAAAATAAATTAGGCGAAATCCAATGTAAATTTTTAGTAACCAACTTCGCCATATTGGCATTGAGTCAACCGAGCTAGTAGACTCGGTACGAATTTTCGAGTAAATAAAAAATCAAAAGAGAAAGAAGATTTCTAGGTTTTTCATAAGTTTTTAGACTCTGCACCTGCCTATACAGTCGAAGCACAGTGTATTGACTTAGTAACCCGAAGATCCTTTTTTCTAATATCGATTTCCTTGGGCAGCACAACACATTAAATTATATAAAATTAGTGTTTTGTTTTAATTGGTAATGAGATTTGCTATCATAATTGCAGGAAAATATTATAATCACCAACAAATCAATCCATCTAACCAATGCCAATGGTGTGACTTGTACGATAAGACGTCCAAACCGAGCTCTCTATGGTCAAACCGTGCAGCGGTTCCTTGTAACGATGGCAACGCATGCACAAAGAAAGATCTCTGTCAAAATGGTCGCTGTTTTGGGTCAGCGTACACCTGTCCAAAATCTTTTCCACAGTCCTCTTGTATCCAGACTTCTTTGTGTGTGGGTGATGGGACATGTAGGCATAGTATGAAGAGCAATGGGACAATATGTCGTCCCCCTTCAGACAAATGTGATCAGCCTGAGAGGTAAAATGCCTGCTCTTAAAGCTGAAGGAAAGTAGAGAAGGAGGAAGGAAGGAAGGAAGGAAGGAAGGAAGGAAGGAAGGAAGGAAGGAAAGTTGACAAAATTTTAGCTGATAGCATGTTGCAAAAAATAATATCACGGCAACTTGCAAAAAAATCCATCCCAGTGAATAGAAAACTCCAAGCGTTTACTCGATTTATTTCTTTTCTTATTTTCGTTTGCAGATGTGATGGTGTATTAGGTACATGCCCACCAAATGTTATTGACCAAATAAAGCTCAAACATGGCCATGCTAAAATTACACTTTCAGATTTTTCATCTTCCGTCTCATTTCAATCCAGCACGAGCAAACTGTACCTCAAACTGAGTAATTTTTTATCCACATGTGGTTCCATCGACCTAAAATGGTCGTTACTTAATAGTACAGATAGCTGTTCTCTTAGTCAAACGAGTTCAACGCTTCCGTTGAATAAAAACTATCAAGCACTCACTGGTTTAACTTTACGACATACAAATGCCTACAAGATAGTGATCCAGGCAACTGACATTCGTGGACGGTCAGGCTTTCCAGTATGCACTAATCCCATTACCATAGATACCAGTAAACCTACAGGTGGATGGGTCCGCGACGGGCTGGGTGCTAACGATCTTCAATATCAAACGACTAATACAATCAGTGCATCATGGGGCGGCTTCCAGACAACCTATGGTATTGCAAGATACGAGGTTGCCGTGTTCTCAAGGGCAAAGTTAATAAATAAAAAACTACGCCGACAAGGTTTTACAAACGTCAAACTAAAAGTATATTTTACAAGAAACATTTCTTCAATTACTGACGGAAGCCAAGTTATTACAACAGTTCGTGCCTTTACAAAAGCTGGACTGTATTCTGAAATTTCCAGTAATGGTGTAATAGTCGATACTTCAGCGCCGTCTCCAGGATCCGTTTCTGATGGGAGAAAAGTATCTTCAGATATGCGTTATGCCAATTGGTCTAAAACATACCAAGCTAGCTGGACTCAATTCCAGGACCTCCACACGCCAATAGTTGACTACAAATTTGGTGTACAGCAAAAAGACGGGGGCCTTGTTTCGTCTGGGTTGACTTCAGTAGGATTAAAGTACACAGCTGTTATTTCCGGTTTAAATCTCGCCTCAGGTTTCGAATACTGCGCGATCATTCAAGGCATTAATGCAGCTGGTCTTGGTACTCATGTTTCTTCGAACTGCATACTCATTGACCATAATCCTCCACGACCTGGCACTGTTAATGATGGAACTTCCTTTGATATTGATTATCAGTCAGCGGACACTGTCTTTTCAGCAAACTGGAATGGATTCAACGACGGTCCCAAGGGAAGCGGTATAAGTGAATATAGATATAAGATAGAGGATAAAAGTGGTACACAGGTTACTTTCTGGATCTCGACAGGTCTCGAAACTAAAGCGACAGCTAAAGGGTTGAATCTTGCGAATGGTGATACATACTACATCACTGTTCGTGTCTTAGACAAAGTAGGTCATTATACCGATATAAAGTCAGACGGTGTTTATATTGATACAACTCATCCTGTGTACACTGGAAAGATTGATATTGAAGGAGAAACTTCAGTGAAAAATGGAGAAGCTGTGGTGTATATCAAAACTAGAACTTCATTGACGGCATCATGGCCTCATTTTTTTGACCAACATAGCGGAATGAAGAAATATCTATGGGTTATTACAGAAAAGAATGCACGACCAACTCAGTCCTCGTGGAAGGATGTCCCTGGCGTCAAACTAACAACAAGAGCAACACTGCAATCGCTCTCTTTAAGCGATGGGAAGGAATATCGGTTAACAATTCGCGGAATTAACAACGCCGGATTACACAAAGACATCAAGTCTTCTATATTCATCCCGCTAAGTTCTTCCCCAGGATTAGGTTTGGTTTCGGACGGAAATAATCCAACCATCGATATAGATTTTCAAACAAATACCACGGAAGTTTATGTCACCTGGAAATGGTTTAATTCAGACGGGGTAAAAGCCTATTACTTTGCCGTGGGGAGTTGCATGCGGGGAAATTATCATGTGACTAACAACGACTTCATCCCAGTTAGCCCTGCCAATGCTACATCATTTGGCGCAAAGGGACTTAATCTCGTCAATGGTCAGCGGTATTGTGTCAAAATCAAAGCTGAAAACTTAGCTGGAATTCAGTCTGCCCCAGTATCTTCTGATGGCTTTACCGTTGATGTGACGTCACCTGACGTAAAACAAGCTACGGTACTGGATGGCAGCAGAGATGACGATATCGACTATCAGACAAGTACCAAAGAAATTTCTGCTACTTGGTATGACATTCAAGACCATGAATCCGGGATAAATCACTTTGAATTTGCCGTCAGTCGAAACAGAGCTGGTCAACCAGATGTTACACCCTTTACAAATGTTGGCCATAACATGAAAGCGACAGCTGGCAATTTAACTCTCGTCAAAGATGTTTATTATGTGATAGTATGTGCTGTCAATAACGCAGGCTTAAGAGCGTGTTTAAGTTCAGACGGTGTTTTAATTGATCCAACGGCACCAACACGGGGCATGGTACACGATGGGATACTTGAACCAGATATTAGTTACCAATCATCCACCACAATGATGAGTGCAAACTGGGAGAAAATCTGGGACTTGGAAAGTAGAATTGAAAGGTTTGAATGGGGGATTGGTACAAGTGATGGAAACCAGACAAATGTTCAAGACTTCGTAAATGTTGGACTTCAGACCCACGTTCGAACTCAAATCGTTTTGGCTCTACGACACGGACACAACTACACTGTATTCCTTCGTATCTATAACGGAGCAGGAGGTGTACGACAGTTGACCTCTAACGGTATCACGGTTGATACTACTGCCCCCATTCCTTCCGAAATTTTACCAGGAATCAACAACTCCCACTGGCGTTTTGTTCGGGAAACAGGCACATACTACTCAACTAGTGCTTCAGGAATACATGTGACCTGGGAAGGCTTTTCTGAACGAGAGACTGAACTGTGGTACTATAAATGGTCCATTGGTACATTGCGATGGGGAACTCAAATCCAACCATTCATCAACATCGGATTATCAACTACAGCTAATACGACAAAGAGTGACGTCACTCTTCGTCCGGGTATATCGTATTACGTCACGGTATTGGCACGAAATAGGGCAGACCTAGTGTCACGTTCGTGCTCGCGACCAATGATTTTAGATTATTCGCCACCGTATCCTGGAAAGGTTAGGGTAACGTCCAGCAATGGAGCACAAAGTTCTTACTTTAGTCTAAATGATAAGTTATTTGTTACCTGGGAAGGGTTCGAGGATTTCGAAAGTGGCATATCCAAGTACGAAATTTCCGTTGAGGATTATAACGGCCCCATATTGAACCAAACAATGCAAACTACAGGTAACAGCGTTCACCTTTCGCCCAGCAAGTTTCTTCCAGACAAAACCTATCGTGTTATACTAAATTGCATCAACAACGCTGGACTATCTATCACCACTAAGTCAGAGAAGTTCATGATGGATAACACACCGCCGGTTTTCAGTGGAAACGCATATGACTGGCCAAGAAGCCGTTTCAGCTCTGACCCTCGTTCAATTGAGGTGACGTGGCTGCCCTTCGAGGACACAGGTAGCCCGGTAATTGACTACCAAGTTGGGATTGGAACGCAAGGTATGCGTGACGATATTCAAGCATTCGTAACAAATGGTTTGTCGAGAGATTTTGTGAACGGAGGATTGAATCTCGAACACAGTAAAATGTATTACATCACTGTTAAAGCAACTAACGCTGCAAAACTTGTTACTATGTTGGTAACGGAGGTGATATTTATTGATCAAACTCCGCCACATGGTCACAACGACAGTGTCAAAGACGGTATTTCAATTGACGATATTGACTTCATGTCGTCGAATGATTCAGTTTCTGCTTCCTGGAGTAGTATTGTAGATTTAGAAAGTGGAATACAGAAAGTTGAATATTGTGTGGGTAGTACGTCTTCCAATTGTCTTGTCAAACCTTTCACTAATATTAACAAGAATAATTCGTTTGTGTGTCTCGATTGTGAAATTCATGCTGGCATGACCCTCTTTGCAATATTTCGTATCACAAATGCAGCAGGACAGTCAACAACATTCCCTTCAGATGGAGTTACAGTCGACTCAAGTCCTCCCCAAATCGGCCGAGTTTTTGATGGTGAAAGAGCAGAATACCCAGACATCGAGAAATCTGATGTTTCGTGGATCCCGATTGTCACGTGGTATGGAGCACGAGACCTTGAAAGTGGTATACGATCTTGTAAATGGAAAGTCGTGGAAGATGATAGTAAAACAGAGGTTGATATTTACCGGAAGCGACTAGACAGAAGAAATATTACGTATAATATTCCCTGGACATTGCAAGTTGATACTTGGGTTACGGTTACAACAAAAAGCTCATATTTTAATGTCATCCAATGCTGGAATAACGCTGGAATTTCCAGTAAACAATACTCTAATGGTTGGTCCATAGTAGACGAGTGGCCTGTGACGTCATATGTGCTTGATGGGACAGGAACAAGCGACCTAGAATTTGACACGAGTGGTAAAACTATTGGAGCACGTTGGGGGCCGTTCCGTGGAGACTTGAAGGATCCAGTAATAGAATATGAGTGGGCAGTTGGGACGCACGTTGGACTTGACGATGTCATGGAATTTACAGAAGTGGGCCTGGTTACTCGTGTGTCTCAATCATTGTCTGACGTTGATATTGAACTTGATCCTGGAGTTCGATATTACGTCACTGTCAAGGCAACATCGCTAAGCGGGAGGACCAGTAACAAGAGTTCTAACGGATTTATTGTTGATACCACTCCTCCATCTGCAGGTATTGTGAAAGTGAAGCATACCATCTTAAACCAAGAAAGGAAAGAAATAGACCTGAGACTATCTTGGGAGGGCTTCACTGATTTTGAGACTGGAATCAAAAGCTATGAATACTGCTTGGGATATATCACAGATGTATGTTCCACATTGAAAATAGAGGCTCGCAAGGCCAACCAAAGTTCCATTGGGAATTTTGTACCAACTGACCTGGAAACGACGTACTACGCAATTGTCATAGCAACAAACAGTGTTGGGCTTAAAACTATCGTCAGTTCGGATCCATTTAAAATTGACATCACACCTCCCGTGAAGGGAGTCGTCCGAAATGGACTTGACGCAGATATGGAATACATCAATCCCAGTGCTTCCTTGGTAACGGCCTGGTCGGAGTTTCATGATCCAGAAAGTGGTATTGAGAATTGCGTGCTGACTGTAAATGAAGAAAGTCAAGTGGTAGGAATCTCAATGATAACGGTATTGAAAATGAGAGTAAATGCCAGCAATTCCATAGTTCATGAAAATTTAACGTTGACCCCAGGTCTTCGCTATGTCTCCACCATAGAATGTGAAAACAAAGACGGATTCAAAACCGCGTCGTCTTCCAGTGGCGTCATTGTGGACGATTCCCCTCCTGTTGGACGATCTGTATTTGATGGGAATTCCCAAGGCGTCGGTATTCGCTACCAAGCCTCTACATCTACACTCAGCGCACATTGGCTTCCTGGTTATGATCCTCAAAGTGGACTTAAAGAGTACTTAGTAGCCGTGGGGTATGGGTCTAATGAGGATGACGTACACGGCTTTTTCTCAGTCGGTCTTGATACAGAGACAAAGATTGAGAATCTTACCATGCAGTCTGGATTTACGTACCACGTGACGTTGGAAATTGTAAACAAAGCTGGCTTAAGCTCAAGAGTTTATTCGAATGGAGTGACGGTTGATGCAACTCCACCTGTTCTTTCACAAAGTTCACCTAATTCTTCTACATTTATTGGCCCAAAAGATCATCTAACGGGACGATGGGTGGCAATTGATCACGAAAGTGATATTGATTTTACTGAGTATTGTGTTGGTACTACTACTGGAGAATGCCAAATCCAAGAAATGCGTCGAATTCCAGAAAGCCAAACTGAAGTAACTTGCTTCGATTGCAAGCTAATTCACAAGTACACGTACTTCATGACAATTCGAGCGTGGAATAAAGCTGGTTTGTTCAACCTAGCAACAACAGAAGGTATTAAAGCAGATTTTACCCCACCGATCAGTGGTCAAGTGGAGGTAGATAACTTGTACATTCCATGCGTTAATCGCTGTACATTGACTGGGAAGTACAGTGGATTCAAAGACGACGAGAGTGGAATTAAGAAATGTGAGTTCAGTGTCAAAAGTGCCAACGGTTCCATCCTGGTTCCTGCGAAACTTATCACAAGTGGAAACCGTGCAGTAGCGAATAATCTGCACCTGCAACATGAGGAAAAGTACCACTTAGCAGTCACCTGCGTGAACGTGCTAGGTGAGAAGAGCGTTGAAGTTCTTTCGTCACCAGTAAAAATTGATAACACGCCACCAGTCAAGGTAAGATAGATAACAGTGAGTCCCGTAAGGCCATTCACTTTGTGGTGAAGTTGGAGTGAAGGAAAAATGGAATTTCGTCGTGAAAGACTTTCAACCAGTTTAGAAAGATTTTATACCGAGAAGCTTGAATTGGAGTAGCCACGCATAAACATGCATAAGCAGTAAAAATTCTGGATTAGCTGTAATCGCTCTTTAAAAACCTGGTCAGCAAAGTGTTCCGAACACGTTTTACTCTCTGACGAAGGGCTTAGCGAGAAAGTTAAATTTTTTCAACATAAGTTCAGCAGTCTACCAACCTTTTAATATTCTAGACTGTTTTATACTGCCTGCACTATTTTATAGCTTTCTGCCAATTCTGCGGCCGTTTTCTAACTTTCCAGTTTGAGTCCTGAATTAAAGTTTATATCACCCCAAAATTTCTTATTGCTCAAAAACGTTCAGAGATTTCCCAAAGAAACATTTTGTCTATTTTATTCTTTTTTTCAAAGCCCAGGCATTTTATGGCTCGTCGAAGTCATAAAAAAACACCACCATTTTAGTACATCGCCGTGTTTGGGAGGAGAATGGGTATATGACTACTTAGATGTCATAGACTAATTTACATGGCAGTCATTCTTTGAAAATAGTCGATGCCTGTAGAACCATTGGTGTATACAAATCTTTAGCTGTAGGCTAGGCTAAAATTTTTGGCATAAAAAGAAATTTTAGGTGATATACACTCTAACAAAAATGATGTAAACGTAGAATGCTGGGTAGACAGTGTTGGACGACGTGTAAAAAGTAAAAAGGCAAATGGAGTTAAGGAACTGCCGAAACGTAGAATAAAATAAAAGAAAAACGCTGATCTTTCACTCCAACGAAGAACCTTCACTCGAAACGTCAGTATTTTCTATTCTAAATTTCAACAGTTTTGTAATCATTTGGGTTTTTATATGAACCCAGAAAAGGTCATTTTGTAGCCAGAAATGTATAAACGTATTGACGATACAACTATAGAGTTTTACGAAGTGTACGCCAGAATTCTAATTTTATACTACTGAAGATAAATCCCAGAGAAGAAACGATTCTTTAAACTTCTGGTTTTGAATGAAAATAAGCCTGAGATTTGACTGAGAGCGCGCAAGAGAAAAGCAAGTATTGTTGAAAGGACTTCCTTTTAAATCGTCATTGTGTTTCCTTATATCGTTTTTTTATTTCGAACAAACTCTCGTTTAAAGGTCCCTTCAAGGTAGCGAAATGTAACTATGCTGAAAACAACTGATGTAGGAGAAAGAACTCTGGTAGAGAATGATATTAGATACATGTCACTCCGAGTGACGAACCATACCGGGCAAGCAGAGAAAACTCTACTCTGGTCTTTGACGTCAAAGACCAAAGTAACATTTCGCGACCAGCTCCCAACTTGACCTGTAGCTCAGTTGGTAGACTAGTTGGTCGAACTAGTAAACCGAAGGTCGCGGGTTCGAATCCATGCTGGGCCAAGTAGAGTTTTCTCTGCTTGCCCGGTATGGTTCGTCAAACGGAGTGACATGTATCTAATATTATGCTGAAAACACTTAATGCTTAAAAGTGTTCCCTAACCTGCACCCTAGCTCACCATCTGAGTCGTGGTACCTCAGTGGTTAGAGCGTCTCACCGGTTATCTGAAGGTTGCGGGGTCGATTCCCGTCTAGGGCTCAGAAATCGTTTTTCTGAGAGAAGAAACTTGACGAACGTCCAACAGTCGTATGCTGAAAACATTTGTTTTGTAAATCGGTTGACAAGCTAACGAAAACAAAAACATCAGCGATTACTCATTTGCGGGTTCAGTTTAGCTCGTCTGAATGGTAATTGCTAATCCGCCTTACGAATGACAGATACGCATTGGTTGTTATGTTGAATGACATGATTACGAACTGGGTACGAACAGGCTAAATATCAAACGACTTGGGATTGAACCGGCTGACCATGAAATGACTTAGATACAAAACGGCCGGACACTCTTTCTACGATCTTGGTGTTCCATCAAGCGTTCGTCAAACCGTTTATACGTTTACCCAAACAACGATTTCTGGACCCCAGAGGGGAATCAAACCCGCAAATTTCTGATGACCTGTGAGACACTTTGAGCAATTACCTACCAAGACTCAGATGGCAATCTAATGTGCTGGTTCGACCATAGTGGTTCGACATTGCGTTGCCTCTGCGAAAGCAACATTACGATAATAACGTAGATGAACGACCTGAATGTTATGCACAAATGTTGTGCATGTGGGAGCTTGTTGAGAAGTTGGTCACTGAACGTGTTTTCACTTTATACTCGGTAAAGTTGTCGCACGAACAGCTGTAGGAATTCTTGGGAAAATGAACGGATTAAAAGGAACTGCGTTGTCGTTTCGTTCCCTTTGGGTTTGCTGAAATTATTATCAAGATAATTGGTGAGTCTCCCTCTTCGCCATAAGCTGAAGTCGTCAAAATGTTTTTCACCACCAACCACTGTCCTCAAGATCACACCAACCTAAATTATCAACTTCAACAAACATTTTATTATTTTGTCCTTAGGGTCATGTGATTATTAGTCTGGGTCGAAGTCAGGCTATCAGAGGTGAACATGCAGGCTGCCATTTCATGAACACTACGTTGCGTATCTACTGGTCTGAATTTTACGATGAAGAGTCAGAGATTTCTGGATTCCGTGTTGGTGTTGGAAGAAAACCTCTTAAGGTTGACATAGTGCCATATCACAATCTAAATATTGCCTCTGAAGCTAAATTTGACCTTGATGACAAATATGGCTTATCCCGTGGAGACATCATATTTGCTTCTGTTGAGGCAACCAATCGGGCTGGACTTACTTCACACGTGGCATCGTTACCAACTCGCCTCATATCAGAAACTGATAGAAATCTTGTCAGTGAAGGCGATTTCCGCTGTATAAACGTCTAATTTTATGATGGAAACCATTGGAAGATGTCCATTTGAAGAATGTTTGATTTTTTAATTTCAGATAAGTTGATAAAGTTGAATTGATGACTTTCAAATCTCTCATTATTAAGTTCTTTCAGGGACGTTCTTTGCAAAAGACAGTGGATTTTCAGTTCGTTGAAGCATTGCACAGTCTACCTGGAAAATGTTTTTTATGAAACAGAATTATGGGCAATGCAAAAGTGGTCCAAAGGCTGAGTGTGTCTCGACCATCAAAATACAATGTCTAGACTTTGATTAGTTAATTCTTGCAGTTCCAGAAAAAGCATCT
>JBAHVQ010000042.1:123673-137645 GCA_036872915.1 Nanipora kamurai
CCCGATACCGAAGGCAACTTAAAATTTAAAACTAAAATATTTAATTTGAAGATTGAAAAAGCAATCCCCAAACATCCGTAGTTAATGAAACAGGCTATACGACACTAGTAGTAACATTATGTTCAATGTATGGCCCACTTATTCACTGTTATAGTATTATGTAATTCTATCAACATTAGGTATAAAATACAACTTAAACTAAACTGCAACTGAAGTAAAAGGAAGGTGTAAAATTTTATCACTATTTCCGCGAAAAGCTGGAGTGAACCGAACGATAATGTAAAATTTACATACTTATTGTACCTACTTTTGATATTTCAAAAGTCCTTGTCAATCCTCAACACGAGTGAGGCCAAAAAACTCTTTTTCTTGCCAGACTTTAGTGAACTCCAAACAATTCAAACTTTCATCGTTATATTTTTTCCGCGCGAAATCTCAGCGAATAGTAATAAAGAGTCATTGCGAAACTTGTTGCCATAACAACATATGAACACTTTTATATGGATCATAAAATATTTTGATGTTTTTTTTTTTCTTCACATTACTTTACGTTTATTTATCCTCAAAAATGTTAACTTCGCCAATTTTTGGGGTAACCTTACAACTTTCTTTTTTCAACATCGACGTTCAGTCATTCAACACTTTGAACCATACTCGTCCCCAGAGCCTCTTTCTTGTTGAACAAATATAGCTGGCAAACCGATCAAACTGGTACCCAGGTTCCTCACAAAAACATAAACCAGAAAAATGGAGTCGCATCATCCTCAATTAAATATAATTTTGACTTTCATGTGAATACTTGAAGTGGAACCTAAAAAGGCGTTACGTCTTCCGTTAATGTTGTTCATCTAAGATTCTGTTGTTAGACGATTTCTTTTAACGTACTTTTCAAAGGTGAGTTTTCCTTTCAACTGTTTAATATTTTGTCCGAGTATAATCTTGTCAAACTGCACTCCGGAAGCTATCGGAGAGATTTCACTTGAATTTACTAAGATTTTAACTTTCGACGTGTTTGGATCGATATTTGAGATGTTCTATTTCATTGTCGTAGAAACGACTATGTGCCTTAGCCTGTGGATATTCGCGTAGTATATCTGAAGACTGAGAAATAATTGGGTTTTTTTGTAGGTTTATTCATGTATACTGTTCGACAAGCCTTTAGGAGGGTGTGTATTTGAACTGCATGCTTAGAATCTATCTTGAAAAAGCGTACAGTAGTAATATTTCATATTTTCGTATAACGTGTTTGATTAAACTTTTATATCTAGTCGAAAGGATTTGTCAAGTATTTCAAGTAAATAAAAACCTCCCCCAGGGTTAATAATTCAAATCTTGCCCTTCAGTGCCAACAAGTTTTCAAGTAAACACAAAGAGCTCTTGTGTCAAATAAAATACCTGTACCTTCACTCTGCCTTGTCTGGAGTCCTTAATTTCTTTTACTCAAATGAAAACAATCTGTTGCTATGTACCAGGCATCAAATTTTGACAAATGCATTAGCCACTGAGCAGCAATACCTGACTCTTGAAGGTTTTCCAATTACCAAGGAATTTATAGCCATCACTGGCTTTCCTTGGAGAACAAAAAGAATCAAGAACTAAAACAGATGTATAGCAAGTAGGCAATTTTGAGTAATACTTGATGTTAACATTTCTTTTTTTTTGCCCATGCAAACTGATCCTTTATTGGCATATTACCAAGGTTATCTCAGAACACTTTTCTATGTATCTGTTGGAAACAAGATGGTTTAATGTCAACTAAGATTATAATAATATAGAAGGAATACAATAACTAAATATGCTTGTAATCCTGTTAAAAATTGCTGTAAAATTTCAGATACTTTAACTGTTGCTTGTTGATTTACTGTGTTAATCATTACTTAAAATACTTCTAAATTGTTGGAATAATAATGATGGTCAAATAGACTTCCTTTTGGGATAAAACTACAGTAGAGTTGGTTTTTAATGGTCTAATCTTAAGGATCAGCTCCCTTTATATAGAATAAGCAAGAAAGGTTGGATTTTTGGAATAACTTTTTACACAGAAAATTATTAAAAAGTATTAATTAGTTATATAGGTAAATATAAAAAATATTGGAAATGTCTTTGTTATTACTTCCTTGAAATCTTGCTGGGCAAAAATGATTATTGCAAGTGGTATCTTGAGAAAAGACATCATGGTTGACTAACAATTAACATTTAATTACACTGAACCATTAATGGTTAGGGGTAATGATTGAAGACCAACAGTTAATGATTAATAATTATATTACCAATTAATACATTGAGAAAAGACTTTGTGGTTGATAAATGCAGTAAAAAATGGAAACTTTGGAAAAATGGAGACCCTCTGTAGTCTTTTCTGTAGACATGGTTATCACATAGCAGGAACAAAATAAAATATCTGTTGTGCACCTCTTAAAAAAGTGCCAGAGATCAGAATTAGTGACTTCAAAAACATCAGTAGCAATAAATTAATTGAGTTACTTTTGTAAAATGTAGCATGGATGGATTTTGATATTTCCTTTGAATATTTGCCTTATATGCTCAGTACACCTAGAGTAGAGTACTCATTATTGCACATGGTGTACAGTAGTGCAATCATGTGATGCATTTCTTGCATTTCCTAGGCTGTCAAAGTTCTTTGGAGTTGTCCGTACAACTGATGAGGGTGTAATTTTAGTACAAAACAAAGGTTATTTGCTTTAGAAAGCTGTACACTAGTCTGATAAGTCATGCAATATATTTTGAATGTTAATTGTGGTGGACTTTCTTGTGGTGGAATGTTTTCCCTCTTATATAAACTCACAGAATTTTCTCAAATATTTATATTATAGGGTTGACTTAGTACAGTAATTGTTCATGCCTGATATTGGTTTAGATGTTAGATTTCTGCTTGTCTCTCACCTCTGTGACTAGGGTTTGATTCCTGGCGTCCTGCAAATTTCAGATTAAATTTACCTTGGTTACATGTGAGAAGATTGCTGTCCAGTTTGACTCTGGGTACACCAGTGTCCTCTGTGGCAACCCTGACCCCATCATGATGGGTGGCCCTTTTGGCACTTCTAGTAAGAAAACCTTACATATCTGATAGGTTTATCTAGTATAAATAAAGATAGTTTTTTTACCACTTACAAGGCAAATGAAACCCAGTGTGATTGGACTTTTTAAGGAGAAAACAGTGATGTGTGAATTCAGACCAGGTTTTGGAAGAATTCTGTGGCAGCATTTGGTTTGGTACCTGTGGTCTAGGTGTATGATTGGTCAGTTGATCATTCCAATAACTGTTATTCTGCCAGGGGACTGGGAAATACTCTGAGGAAATTTAGAAAGTTAGCAGTCTCTAGTTAACAATTTTGAACATTCTATTGATGAAAATTGTGACAATTCTTTCTGCTAGTGAACGTTGGATGTCTTCGGATCATTGCTCCAGCATCTATAAATCTGCATTTGCAAATATAAGCATAAGCAATTATATATATGATATATATACGTTCAGATATAAGATTATCTGTATTTGAACTATCATTTTAGGGAACTATAAAGATACGTGAAATTACTCCACCCACGACGCCACGTTTCTGCACAAATTTCTGTCGGAAGTGTTTAGATTAATCACTGAAAAACCAAATAAGGTCTGCGCAGAGGGTTCCTTGCTGGCCACAATACCCTAGCTTGCGCCACTGCCGTTGTCTACGTCGTGCACGAGCGTTGCTCCACCGGATTAGTAGCTACGCAACTGGGGACTTTTCCGATGACTTATCTTTGTGAATAGCGGTTGCTAAAGAGACCGTCTTTGAATAAATGCGACAGCTGAACCGCATTTTGAATACTGAGGGATATATCTAAACTTGAACCGAAACAGATGTTGGCAAAAATTGTTCTGTTGTAGTGAATTATTTTTATTGATTGAAAATACTTTTCTTTATCATGATATTTGTTTCTTTGCTTATCGATGATTTCCAGATGATCTCCGCCAGATCTTTACGTTGGCATGTTGCCGGAGGTATAAACACATATAACTGATGGGATTTTCATCCTCAATTACAAATCGCTCGTGTGATTTCACGTAGATCTCATTGTAATGTTTGAAACAATTTGTGGCTGCTTTCCCTGTAAATGTTGTATAAAAGATATTTCATTGGACTTCTGAGAGGCTGTCGTCGCATGACCGTGTTTCGTTTACATGGAGGAAAAGAAAGCGCTCAACAAGAAAACAAAGCTAAAAGATGAGGGGACAAACATTCGAAATTTTTACAATTGATTAGAAAAAGCCGCAAAATTGCCTTTGAAAAGGTCCGAATACATTTGTCACGCCGTGTAATAAAAGAGGGCGGAGGAATTTTCCTTTTTCATTAAACATGTTTGCTTGTTAGGAGTGGTCGTTGTAGAACTGGAAGAAGTGAGCGAAGATGGTGTCGATGACGATCAAAAAATGCCAGTGAAATACACGATAGAAAAAAAAATGGCTGACGCGGTAGTTTGACCGATCATCCTTGGTGCAAAATCGAAGGTACGAGCACGTCCTGGGGAGACCAAAGTTGAAAATGGTGACAAGGTTATAGGGAAAGTTGAAAGAAGAAACGACGATGAGCAGCATTTCCTTGGTGGTAAGGATGGGGAGGTATGGCCATTTCATCGAGAGTGAGGAAAAGGATGGAATGAGTGATGCAAACGGGAGGACAAAATGAGTAGAGAGATGCAATGGTAAACATGGACGTGACAAAAGAGGATGTGAAAGGGCTAAACTAGAAACAGAAATAGGATGAATTCGACAAATGCACACGGTCCTTGGCTTTCGTATCTGAAAGTAAATAAAACTAGTCAGTGGCTGATTGAATATCTTTCGTACTGATGTACTTCGATATCACTCCCTTTTTTTCTCCATTCACTCATACATTTTAAATGAGTAGGATACGGTGCCATTTGTCTCAACGGATTATTAGGTAATAATAAGGATGATGGCGACGATGGTGGTGATAAAAATCGTTCGATGAAAAAAGCTTCTTTTG
Source organism: Nanipora kamurai (assembly GCA_036872915.1). NCBI lineage: Eukaryota > Metazoa > Cnidaria > Anthozoa > Scleralcyonacea > Helioporidae > Nanipora > Nanipora kamurai. Next base: position 128,683 of record JBAHVQ010000042.1, read on the forward strand.
AGTTTTTTAGTTTGAAAATTGCCAGTGTCTAGCAGAAGGTACGTTGGTAAGAAGGGAGGAAGATTAGGGCAGCAGAACGTCAAAGGCTAACAACATTCTACTTATTTTAAAGACCGAATTGGATTACATTAAGATCTCGAGAAGCTACTTTAGTCGTCCCTAAAATATTTACTTGAAATCTTTGTTCATTATCGAGAAATATTTGCCTAGATAAAACGGTGCATTAACTTTAATTTTATACGAACTGTCAGCACATCTGCAACACACGATACCAGACAGTCCTCAAGCAAAGTAGTGACCAGACACTTGGTAGACGTTTCAAACTTCAGTGAATATTCAAGTGGATAAAACCTCTTGGTTAATTAAGCGTCATGACCAAAAATATGATCAACCCGAAGTCAAATATCTGACACACTTCGTACAAGGATATGATTTAACCATCGTATTTCCGTCTATTGTTTTTGCCTAAACAACCTGACGCGGATTATGTTACTGCTTGTCGTCAGGTTCTGTTAATTATTTCCTGTGCAGAACCAAGGTCACTCGCTTTTCGCTTGTTGTGAAGTGAATCATAATAAACAGTCGTCGGTTGGACGATGAGCGCTCCTAAAACTATTCCGATCGATAATCAATTCAAGAATCGACAAGAAATTGCGAATAGTTTTCCGAGCACAAAGCCGGTATCCCGAGTTCGCTCGACACCTATCTTTCCTGGAGACACCGCTAGTTTCGGAGCTGAACTGCGGAGAAGGAGCGATGATTTTTTTAATTCTTTCGAACTCCTTCGCGAAGGGGAGACCCAACCAAGAGAAAGGCGATCAACCATGTCTTCCGAAGAAGGTAGAAGCTTTAGTGAAAGTTTAACAGATTCTCCTGTATGGGAAAAACCGAGTATCGACGCTTGGCTGGAGTGGCGAAAAAATCGAAGAACTTCGTTGCCCACGTTTCACGTCGATGAGGAAGTTGGTAGTGCAGTATAGACGAATAATGATTGGTTTTATGGCGTACTGGAAGTAAATATTAATGGGGATATATAAATTACATCGTGGAAGTACAGAATTCTTTATGAAATTTATGTCTATGAAGAGTAAAAATCGCTGAAAGTCGTGACACTGTTGCTGAAACAGAGGAGAAAGGTAAAGAAGACTTGATTGTTTATCTCTACGACAGAGTCTGACTACATCAAGATAACAAATATGGCAGATCTGCAGGAATGCACGTATTTACTTCCTACCACATTTTGCAGAGGGAATCTCTTTTGAAATGGCTGGTATATACTTCATTATGAGATTAACAAAGCTTATTTTTTCATTTTTTCGACACTTGTATAGGATTTTAATTTCATTTTGGGCAACAGTCCAGATCGCTACAGTCAACTCTCCTCATACCGGCACACTTGCGATCATACTTCAGCGTCCACGTTAGCGTGTGCGATCAGAAACACGCACTTCAAACATATTAAATGTTTAAGTATGTCCATGAAGAGTCGTAGTGTCTTTTAATGCGATAAATATGTCCTAGTTTGTTCATTACTAGCAACTTACTGTAGAAATAAACATTGCTATATTTTCAATTCGCGTAACCAATCTGTAGATAATATAAAAGAAAAGGAAGAGGATATGAGCTATGTTGGAGAGTCTAGCTCAAAAAACCAAGGAAAATGGATCGACAAGATGAAGATGGTCAGCAAGTGATGTATACCGACGCAATGCGAAAACAAATAATATCCCGTGTTGCAGTGTTTCGTAAAAATATGAGTCAGGTAATGATTTAGACAAACAAAAAGGTTCTGTCACTGTACGTGTCATGCGGCAAACCGGTATCATTAACAGGTTGTCCCCTTCATCGTGAGCAAAACCAGCAAAATTGCTCTGCTGAGATTGAGTAAGTGTCCCGTAATGCTTCAATTGCGGGAGCTTGTGACAGCGCACGTTGTTTTCAATTTAACAGCTATAACTTTTAGCCGGGGGCAGCAGTTGTCCGTAACAGTGGGGTGTCCATAAGGCGAGAGTAGACTATAGAATGATGACTGGATGTAAGTTTCATGAAGCAGTTTGCAAATTTGTAGCGTTAGTAAACAAAGAATGATAGTACGCAGGTTTATATGTGATAGATTGTAAATTTACAATGCTTGTAAACAAATTTTCGTCATAGGTTTATTACTGTATGTAGGTTGAACGAGATTGTTTGTAAATTTGTAGCATTTCTTAGCAAATTTTTGTCAAGGCGTTAAATAATCGGTCTATTTTATTCTCGTTTACGAAATTATGATGATGGCAATATTGTCAGTAATAATAATAATAATCAAGATAATAATAATGACGAGAATAATTACATTAAAAATAATGTTAATAATCGTAATAATTATAATAATAGTAATGATAATAAAAATTAATTTAATAACAATGTAATATAAATGTACTAATAATGACTGTAACAATTTTTTTTTCTTTTTATAATCACTTTTATAAACACTAATCTGGTTCATGTGGGAGCTTGGTATATATTAGACGACCGACGAACGTTCTTCAAGTTTGTTTCCTCAGAAAAACGATTTCTGAGTCCTAAACGGAAATCGAACCCGTAACCTTCTGATGACTGGTGAGACTCTAACCATCTGAGTCCTGGTAACCATCTGAGTCCTGGTAGCTCAATGGTTACAGTGTCTCACCAGTCATCAGAAGGTGGCGGTTTGTATAGATTAATGATAATTATGATAATCATAATAATGTACCTTGTAACTGAGGTTTGTGAATTTCCTTTATGTTTAACAGTTGGAGATGCGTCATATAATGTTAGACCACAGATGTGAGACCCGATAGTGTTAAAACGTGTAGTAAGTGTATTAATTCCCCCCTTCCATTGTTTGATATGTGATTAATTAGAATCATATTGGCTCAGCATTAAGCATATAAAAGATATTGGTTACTGCCTTAGTCAGTAAAAGTATATGAGACCCCTTTGAGCCTTGATGGTTTGTTAATGACTCTTGCTTCTAAACTAGAACTTTCTTATTTTATGGCCTTCTTAAGATATTTCCTGTGAACATTTTAATACGCAGGCGTTAAACTAAAAGATAGTTTAACCTCTGCATAGTCAAAAGTTGACTGACCGGCGCGCTGTTTATCATGGACTAAGTGAAGACCTCTTGACTTATCCAGTTAAAAGCACTAGAGATACTATCAACAATATTTTTCACAGATTTGTTCAAAATTCTAAATTACGATTTTGTCAACTTCAATGAAAATAAACGTTTTTGTTTCCAGCTCCAATTCTAGTTCATTGTTCGAAAGGACTTTACTTTTGAAAACATTCTCACACTCGGGTGCCGTATTGTCTACCACTCAAGAGCCGAACTGTCTGTCACTGTAAAGTAGCCGTACCTTTGTTGCTTTGTTAGGAACAAATACCGAAACCCATAATCTACCAGGAGATGCCATCTGCTGTGTCACAGCTATCAACTGTTAGTATACCCTATTTTCCGAACGATGGACCGCACGGGATATCACCCGCAGTCCCAAAATTGTTCACAGAAAAAAGAAATTTCCGTACCCGTACGCGTAAAAAATTTCACCTGAGATGTATCAATAAACGATTTTTTTAACCATTGTGGCAAATCACCTCTACAATCAAGAGTAGAATAATTTTAGAAAATGGTCTGAGCAACTTTATTTAACAGATTGTATTAAATTATATGTAGTTAAGTATACCAGTGTAAGAAAACCCATTTGCACCTTGAAAGCACTTCAATAGACAAAGATCTGATTATTCCATTGGAATTTTTAACTACCAGTTTGATAACAGAGGCAAATCGTTTGATGAGAAGAGGGAACTCACTTTAACAATGGAGTGAGACCGTAAAAGGAAATCTAAAACTAGCAGTAAGATACAAGTTCACGGAAACCAGGTGAAATTTCCGACATACCAAACGCTACTCTGGTTTGTAAATATTATGAACGTAACTTAAAGAAATTACAGTTCACGACCCCACGTTTTGACACTCCGGTCTAGTGTCTTCATCTGGGGTGATGAACTAGTAGTTGAACGCTTAACGTTTAACGCTTAAAGGTCAAATGTAGTCTTGTCTAAATCAACATGTGAACTATTTGAGTAACACAAAGCTGTTTTCAGTGTAGTCTGGACAACACTAGCATATTATTTTTAGTAACAATTGCTTTTCGATCCAAGATTTGAACTCTGTTGGAAATATTGCTTCCAAAGTCTGCTTCCAAATATTAGTTTCAAAAGTTGAGCATCTCAAGGATTATTGCTAATTAAAGAAATGCACCCAACTTTCGAGACCAAAATAAAATAAACAACGATTCAATGTCGTTCAGATATTGCAGGCAACCTCTTTTTTCTAGTCTTCATCTTCTATATAGAAACGTCTGCTTTTATATTAAAAATAACAAAATATGATGACAAAAAAATGAAAACCAATGTCAATGAAACCTCAATACAGCGTCATTTTTGTTCGTAAAGTTTCGTCTAGCCTTACGTGGAAAGCACTCAAACCTGGTGACGTTAAACAAGACAAAAAGTATGTCTTTTTAATTTAAAAAATATGTCTTCAGACTGGTAATTTATTGATTTGGGAAAGGAGCAATTACAAAAGACCACGCACAAAATACGGTAGAATCGAATAACGTTGCCGATTTAAAGTTTTGGAAGTACTTCACCAAGTATTCTCTTTTTACGTCTACCCCAAATCTTCTCAACGAAGTTCACTAATTAAAGGCATTAAGTCACCACATGCAACGTCTTCAGTGGAATGTTTAGTATCGGGTTAAGTCTGGAAAATTTTTCGTTCGCATTACTCAAACCGTCCTATTATCCACAGAAGTTTCGAAAAAGGAAACATCAACAGAAACCCCCTGGTTATTGTCCGAAAATGCGCTATGTGTCCTGACACCACTGGGACATCAACTGTGTAACTAAGAGCGTGTAAGTAAGAACGTGCCACCTGCCCCAGGACAACCGTGAGAAATCTATTCCTCGTTTCTTTTATGTTTCAGCCAGCGAGCAAGACTAAATCTGCTTCAAACTTGAGTTAAAGTTTTATGATGTACGTTGTCTGTAAATGTGATATATGTTCAAAATATGCTCGGGGTCTGCCAATCTGAGTGGTAGGGACTGCTTGCGAAACTGGAGGTTAGTCAGAGTGCATACTGTAATAGGCGAAAGCTGGAAAAGGGGGTGGAGAAATCAACCTTACGTAGCGTCCAATCGGGATAAGTGGAGGAGTATACAACTGAGATAATTACTCAATTATCCAGAATAACCCGATATTGTGACGTTGGACTGAAGGAATGCTTAAGAGAGTGATCAATTTATCCTGTTTTGTTGTGATATGATTACCAAGTTCACCAATGTTGCACGCAATTTTGTATTATGATAATCGTGTACCTGGAAGAAAAAGATACAGACGAATTAAAGATATGTTACATTGGGAAGTATCTTGAATTCCCAGGAGTGGGGACGTTAAGTCATTAGTCAAAGAGATCGTCCGTAATAAAATCAAAATTATATCTACGACTCACATTTTATCAAACGTGGCTCGTCTTGCTCTCCTGGAAGATAATTGGAAATTCTGGGTTCTTTCAATGTTATTGAGTTTTAAAGACCACACTATACAGAGATCAGTGAAGCTCGTGATTTGCTAATGACATTAAAAAAACAACAATTTTTGGCAGATGAACTGTAAGCCAAAATAAATACATGGCATACATCATGTTATCAAATTGCTCAAACAATTTTAAAAGGATCTTTGCGTGAAATTTTTTATTATTATTTTTTATAAATTGAAATTAAGAGGACATTTGCGGCTTCGATGTAAACAGTATTTGTTTAACAGATTGTTGTTGACAGAGTATATCTTTATACTGCAGGTAAAATTATCGGTTACACCGTGTATTTAAAGCTTTTGTTTCCATATTTAGAAACAACCTCAGTGTTATATAAGTTTGATTGTGGTTGACAAGACCAGTAAATAGTCGAATGTCGTCCAATGAATGTACCACATATTGTTCACCACCCCAAGATGTGTATGCATCCTCTTTAACTTTTCTTTCCGTTCACCCGATGTTCATCAGTTCGTTCTTGTCAACGAATTTCGCACGTTCCTAGTAACATGGCATTCCTGGCATCATTGTTTTCAGTCAGTACCATCTGGAAAATGTGTAACCAGGATATTTAAGGAATGATCAACTAATTATAAATGAAACAAACGCTTATTTGATATAAAAAGCGAGTACTTCAAACAAACCTCCGTTTCCGGTTTCAGTCACTTGTGTTTTATTCCAAACATCAATCTTGGTGTTGCGAAATGCGAAATCTGATCGTAAGAGACAATGCAAATGTTGCTCTTGACGAGAGCATCTCAAGGATATAAAATTCTCAATTAGCATGTCGAATTAATTTCATTTTGGTCAGCAAACAATTTCGTGTCTTATTTCTTTTCTCGTGAATTCTTATTCATGAAATAACTACTTGTTACTTTTCAAAGAAAGTGAACTAACATCTATTGTTTTGAATTAACCTTGCCAGTCTTGAGAGACCCATCAGGTTCAACCTGAATTAATTTCCCACAAAATTGTATAACATCTGCAGCAGATATAAGCCAGTTGCTCCTCCTTTGTAAACTTCCGGTTATCTTTGCAGGCGTGTGTTGGTAGGCAGCCTTAAGTGGCAAATATTTACCACCGAGCGATATTGGTACGCTTGGAACTCGGTAACACAAAAATGGCACAATACTACAACAAAACGCAGACACGATCAAACTTTGTTAATTTTGTGATAATCAACTGAAGTGCCGTTGCTATGGCGCCAGCTATTATTCGTAATTAACCCCCTATCTTTTTTCCAGAAATAAGCCCCCTTAAGCTTACTGTAGTCAAGCACGTGTGTAAAACGTTTTCATGTGATTTGACGTCAATGGATTTCCATTAAGCGTTCGTATCGCTACTTTGTATCTTTATGTAACAACATTCTTAAATTCCCGGGAAATGTAATGATAATGTATACACCGTCATAACGAGAAATCCTTAGTAACCGAGTAGTTCTAGTTTTGTAGTATCATGGTAGACGTGTACGTGTAGGGGGGGTTATTGGTATAGGTTTCATTCTCTTGTGAACAACAAATCAGGTTTCTTAATAGAAGACTCCGTAGCTACTAAAGCTATGTATAACAGTTCGTGTCTGGCCTTCGTATATATATTTAATGCAGTTTTAATGTCTTTCTTGTTTGCGTGTTTTATGACGTTCAATGACGCCGTAAGGAGCAATCAAGCGATTATTTTAATTTCTAAACCTAGAAAACCAACAGATAAAAAGATAAATCGATCCCACACAAAGTCGAGAAAGGATTTTGTTTACGTCGCGTAGTCTAGATCTCAAACTAACTTGTCGCATACACTGTATATCTGCCCTGCGGATTTGCAAAAGAAAAAAAGAGCTGATGGGGAACAGCAAAGTAATTGTTCCAGCTATTTTGTTATCTTCAAATTAAGATTTTTTATGGGTCATAGGTCAAGAGAATTAGAGTTGTTGATTGGTCAACAGTACTGTGTTGATCAACCTTTATTTGTAGGACTTAGTGATTGTAGCACTACTTACCAAAGATCTCCGAAAGGGAAAATCGTCGATTCCTGGCATATACTGTGTTTACCATATGGTAGCCGTACCTTGTGTGCTCTTTTGTGTTATTTTGTACATTTATTTGGATTGCAGTTCGTGCTATCCTTTAACTGAGGGATTTTACTTCAGGAATCGACATAAGCTGGTGCTCTTGCTTACTTTGGATTCGTCCATTCAGGACACATTCGGATCGAAGGTTTGCTTTTGTATCCTTGGCATCATTCATGAAATTATAAAGTTGTTTATTGAGTGAATTGGCAGCTTATTTATTCATTTTCTTGGCAACATGTCGAACAAAACGTTATCTTCCTGTTAAGACCTTCCGTCGTGGAAGACATATTGAGTTATATCAGTCATAGTCTACTCTGCGCAGACCTCGGTGTAATATAGCTGGCTAATAAAGCTGGTTTGCTTTATCTCACATTCACCTAATAGAAGTCTGCCAAAATAACCAAGTTACCACTATTTCAGCTGCAACTAGTAAATTAAAATTTAAAGAGATAAGAACTTCCTTTACCCATCTTGTGTCTACCTTTGCCTGTCTTATTAGCATTTTGAACGTGGTAAGCCTGGCCAAGACGGAGATTTTCTTCAGGATCATGATCATTCTTCGCAACCAGTATTTCGGAAGTAAAAAAGGTAAAGAACGTTGACTTTCTTGCCTGAAAGCAGCTCCTGCTATTGTTATGAGCCTGTGTAACGAAGAAAATACACCTGAACATTGCTCCTTATGGGAAGCATAACTTTGAACGTCGAGGATAATTGTCCACCGAAATCCGTTTATAATTTCTCTGCAGGTCTTTTATTGATGGTAGTTCCGCACAGCAGGTTCTTGGTTTAGAATGTGTTGACGGGACTTGTTTGCATTGGCAAACCATCGCTGGAAGGTGACCACTCGCACTCTTGCGTCATGCTTGGAATACCTTACCACTAATCACGTACATTCACGGGAATCCAAAGATCAATTCAGAACAGGGGGAGTCCACTTATTCTGAGGCTTATTAAAATTACTGTCATCAGACTAATATTGGCTGCATCCTGTGGTAATTCAATCACAGCTGCTTAGTCAATTCCAGTATTAAAATTTTGCGTGAGGAATATTGGATCTTCCTTGTGTAAAAATTCCCATGCAATTTTAAAATGACGTGCAGACCCTCCTTAAGCTTCAGATGTTAACTGCAGTTATGTTAACCAGGCTCTTCAGCTGCGTTATTAATATACCATCAGATTGGTACTTTATTTATCCCTAACTTCATTAATCTGTTGCTGTAAATGCCGGACTGCATATCCAGGGTGTTGCATTTCATTACTGTTAAAGGTTGTAATTT
>JBAHVQ010000042.1:137745-158342 GCA_036872915.1 Nanipora kamurai
TTCATTAATCTGTTGCTGTAAATGCCGGACTGCATATCCAGGGTGTTGCATTTCATTACTGTTAAAGGTTGTAATTTTATGAATGGCATTATGCCAAAAAGATTGAAAAGGGTTGTAACTCAATTTTTTGTCATATCAGTAAGGGATTATATTTCACACAAACCAAATTTCCATTCAGATATAACACCTCAAGTGGTAGTTACAATTTGTGCTTCAGATTTTGATTTATACAGCTTTCATAAATCAACTTGTAATAGTTGCTTTTGATTATTACTTTAGGAATAAACCATCTTTGACTTTGTAATGCTGGAAGGATCCTCAGGCCAAGAAAAATGTACCAAAGAAGCATCTCCTGCCGTTTGCTAAGAGATTGAAGGCTACACTAAATAATGACCTTGATTGCTTGTATGTCCATTCCCAAAACTCGTCTTAAGAACGACCGCGTCAAACCGTTCCTTTCTGCGCCGAGTCATTGGAGTGAGAAGTTTGATCGGAAGCTTATATTCCCGCAGACTTGCAATAATATTGAACTTGGCAGGAAGAAATTTAATAGTGTAAATAACCTATACAATAATGATGTGATGAATGACAGTGAAAGATGTGGCATTGTGTCCTTGGATTCTGTTGTTGGCTATGCTTCTCGTGAAGTGAAGTTGAGGATGGTAGGAAGAAGGAAGAATGACCAACAAAAGAATGGAAAGCAGAAGAAAGGAGATAGTGGAAATGGATATGGAAGAAAGAGTGGAAGTCAACGTAAAAGAAGAGGAAGCCAAGGAAACGGTAGCTCTGGTATGGAGGGGAGTGGAGAAGGATCTGGAAATGGAGATGATTCAAGTGATGATGATGAAGATGATGACTGTGATGATGAAAATGATGAAGAGGATGAACCCGACGAAGAAGAAGATGAAGAGGAAGAAGAAGAGGAAGAAGATGAAATGGAAGAAGAAATTGAAGAAGATACTGATAACGTCTCGCCCATGATAGAAGATGAGTTGGAAGAGACTACTAATGGTAGCATGGATAATCACCCAATTCAGAGATCGTTAGAATTAAAAAGACTCGAGGTGAGTTTTTGATGTCCTTGTACTGCTTCACTTATTTAGTGTAGAAAGTTGCTCGGTGCAGATAGCATATGAACCAGCGCACCTTATTAAGGAATGTGATCCCAAACTAGGCCTGTCCACATGATACCTCATTAACCAACCCAACCTCAACTTTATAATGTCCGTCAAATGAAATTTAAGCATTTTAAGAAATTTAAGTGTTTTTTCGTGTCCACCCAGACACCGAGGTCTCTCAAATATTGCATTAACTATCGATAATTAAGGAGCATTCCCCAAGCATATTCATTATCGAATGAGATTCCTCGCTACAAGACACTGTACAACTTAAGAAGATTCACGCCAGATTATTTCTCTTTAGCTACCGCAAGGGAGACCTCTGAACATGGAAAATTTATATGAATTGTTTGTAGTTCACAGTTTCGATGTCGCAAAGTCCCGTACTCTGCCCCTGACGTCCCATCAAAATGATGTGAGACAAAACCTGTCTGTAGTTGAACTAACGGGAGAACAACTTAAATAGGTGATAGCGTTATCCAGTAGAAATAAAAAAACCTTCATCGTCTAATAAGCAATGCGCTCGATTTTCAAAATTTCAGTTTGAAAATCCAGGTCCTAAAGTTGCCTCTGGCACTCTTGAGTTGAAACCTAGCGGAAACGTGAAAGAAACCACTGATGGAGATGCTCAGAACAAAATGGAGTCACCATTTGCTCCAGCATCACCTGGAACTCCTGTTACACTCTCTGGTGTTATATGGAAAGAAACTATGGGAGGTATAACCTTAGTAGCTCAGATTTCATTTAAGACTTTTACCGTTACGTGGTCACATACATTTATTTACTGGTTCCGAGGGAAGCCGAGTGTTTTTTAGCCCGGAGATTTCCCTAACAACAGCGGTCGAGGGTCCACAAAACACAGTTTCTTTTAGGTACCAGTAAATAATTTTATTCAGCCTTTTTTCCCATACGTTGTTCTTACTGTATTGTGTTATATTTTTTTGTTTGAAAACGCATATATTAATTGTACAAAAATAAAAAAAAAATTGTGTGAATTTTAGCGTGCAGTTCTCCTTTAATCTTTTTCCATAGGTGTTTTGGTTGTAAATGTAAAATGGAGAAACAAGGTTTATAGCGGTAGTCTCATTGATCATTCTCGTCATGGCTGGGCCACTCCAAGGTAACGCTTGCTTTTTTGAAAACAATTTAAAAAAATTTAGATTGCTATACCAGAGAACACCTAACGAATGTTTAACTAGCACGGTTCATACGCGGGAAATCTTTTTATACCGTAAGATACCTCAGTATGAAGCATTTGGATTAGTCAGCAGAGAACGTCTGAAAAGGTAACTAAAGCTCTTGGAGTGTACGTTGATCGATTTTTATCATGGGAGGAACACATTGACAAAATAGCATTGAAAATAACGCTGGGATGTGGGGCAATTAGTCGATTAAAATCATGTGTTAAATCCAGTACTCTACTGTTAATTTATTATGCGTTAGACAAAACATAGGGTTGCCAGGATAATCGCTGGTTGTCCTAATGTACATGGTCAATCGGAGGTGGCTCGAAATAAGCTTGAATAGAAAACTTTGAGTGAACGTAGAGCTTTTTTATTGCTGAATGTGTGTTTAAAATTGTTCATGGTTTGGCTCCAAAGGCATTGACCGCAATATTTAGTAGCAACTGATGCCTCCAATAATTACAATCTAAGGGAGTCATCCACTGCATTATATATGTCGAAACCTAAAAAAAACTTTTTAAAAAAGAGCCTTTGTTCTAAAGGAGCTAAATTATGGAATAGCCTACCAAATGAACTAAGAGATATTACATCTTTATACTCCTTAACTAAGAATATTTCTTCAATCAGTCTGACTTAATACTTTCTATTCTTTAATTCTATGTTTATAGTATTTTGATATCTATTATTATTAATCAATTGATATTTACTTTCTACAGTAACATAATTTGTATTATTCAACTTACTGTATTTGTAAGTGCACGCCCCTCTTGGAAACCAGCTGTGTCTGAATGGGCTAAGCGTGTTGAAATAAAGCTTCTACTTACGTACTTACGCGGAAAATTCCGCTGCAAGAAAAACCCGCTAAAGTCTAATTTCGTCTAGTAGAAACTAGACGTTATAGAAGATCTTTACCGTAGTTGTCTCTCCAAATTGCTCTTATTTTAGATGATTCTTTTTTGATAATAGTTACTGTAGTTCATATTCATCTTTTAGCTCATGACTGTGGCCGAACTTTGGATGGCTTTTCTCATTGTCCATGACACTTCTTGCTAACTTTACTGGTGACTACTAAAGGTTTACGGTGGTTTTTGTTTAGAAATCTGGAGGAGGCAGATCAATCCAACATGTCGACATCAAAGCGAGGCAAAGGAAGAAAAGGAAAACACAAGGGTGGGGCGGCATACACTGGAAACCCTTTGTCTCCGAAGATGACAGGAAGTGGCAAGAGAGGTGAATTAACACATCGTTAAAATGCTTTTTGATAGTTCTAATTTTTAAATTACAGAAAAACCTCCTTGACTGGAGAGGACCTGAACATGCTGCTTCCAGAAGGCTTTACCACCAATTAAGCCGTTGAGTCAGCTGAGTCACGATCGTTCGTATTATCCGTTCACTGCGGGAAAGGTTCGCGATAATTAAGCGTGAACCGTGATAACCCTGACCATATCTCGTAAAAAAAATTAAGGTGCGGCATCTGTCTTACCTCATGTTTACTGCCTATAATTGCGGGAACCACTGAGTATTTTAATAAAATACACAACAACGGTAACTCCGAAAATCGATAACATATTTAAGTGATTCGATGTTTCGAGAGAGAATTCCTGATAATGACTAAAGCCTAGTCGAAACGTCGAAGAAATTAAATACGTTATCGATTTTCGGAGTTACCGTTGTTGTGTATTTTACTGCCTATACCAACTGTCTGATAACTCTCAGACAGTGTCTTTGTTTTTCGCTTTTGTTATAGGTCCAAGATTTCATCACAACAAAGCAAAACATGTCAAAGATTCGTTTGTCAGGCCAAGGACCAAAAGAGTACTAGGGTCGGATAGCACTGAAGGTGGTACGAGAACGAGGCGAAGAAGTTGTACAGTCAAGACCAGTATCTCTCCCAGTCCTTCTCCTACTCCACTTATTGAGTGTCCAGAACGTAATTGTAATAAGAAGTATAAACATATAAATGGTTTACGTTACCACCGGCTGCATGCGCACCTCGACAGTGTTGCTGACGCTGATGAAAAGGTACCTACCTTATACCAACGATTTTGTCTATCTGTCTACCCGCCTACGTTCTTTTCTTCCTCCCTCACTCCCTGCCACCGTTTCTACTTCCCTACTCCCTCATTCCAGACCTACCCACCTACCTTCCTTCCTACCAAGTTACATACCTTCCTACGTATCTACCTTCCACATCACGTTTCACTCCGACGAAGGACCTTCGCTTGAAACGTCAATTTCCCTACCTTTAGGTTCCGGCAGTTTCCCAACCCTTTCGGTTATCTATCCATCTACCCACCAGCCTACCTACCTACCTACCTACCTACCTACCTTCTTACCTATCTACCTACATACCTACCTCCCTCCCTACCTACCTACCTACTTACCTATCTACCTACCCACCTACCTACCTAACTACCTACTTACCTACCTATTCACCTATCTACTTACCTACCGAGCAGCCTACCTACCTACCTACCTTCCTACCTACCTATCTACCTACCTACCTACCTATCTACCTACCTACCTACCTTCCTACCTACCTACCTACCTACATATCTACCTACCTACCTTCCTACCTACCTACCTTCCTACCTTCTTACCTATCTACCTACCTACCTACCTAACTACCTACTTATCTACCTATTCACCTATCTACTTACCTACCGAGCAGCCTACCTACATTCCTACCTACCTACCTACCTACGCATCCACTTACCTGCCTTCCTACCTTCCTATCCACCTACCTACCCACCTATTACCTTCTCACGTACCTATCTACCTATCTACCTATCTACCTACCCACCAACCCACCAACCTACCTACCTTCCTACCTATCTACCTCCCTACCAACCTACTTATCTACCTACCTACCTACCTTTCCTTTCACTTACTATTGCTTTGCTTGCGTTACTCCCCCTCCGTTTTTTCCTTCTCTCCCTTCCTTCCTTCCTCCCGACACTTGAACTCAGTTCATACTAACTACTGAATACTTTTCCTTTTATTCTGAACTGTCAGTCCGTCGTTAGACTACTTTTACCTCAACGGTTAACTTGTACAAAAAACCTCATAATCCTGGGTTTAAATTATTTACTACTTTTCAATTGGCTCTTACGATAACAGCTCTCAGAAATTCAAAGCATCAATCACCAAAAATAACTACCTCTTTCGTGGCTCTTTCGACGCCAATAGTTAACTTCGAACTAATTATTTGTTTCGAGTTATTCACATTGATAAATACATGCGTCTCCATAGGATTCTGATGAAGAGGACGACATAAAGGCAAATCCATTGAAAGAACCTTTGTCGGCACATTCGAAATCATCGGGCTCCGATGACGTGAAACCACTCAGCAGCAGGAAAACCAAGGGATCGAAACAGAACTCCAGCAATAATGATAAGAGTAACGAGAACGTGTCCATCGAAGGTTCGGTAAGGAATGAAGACAAATCAGAGGAACTGGATGGAACTAGGGTAAAGTGTGACCTAACGAAGGTAAAAATTGAACAGCAAGAGGTAGTCAAAACGGAAGCTGAAAATGGCTCCAGTTCAGTGCCAAACATTCTTGAAGAGGCAGTTAAAATCATTTTTGATGAAAATACTGGTGCCGAATCAGAAATCACGTGCAGCACCGACGTCGTCCATCCAGGAATGTTTGCTGGAATGAACCATGAGCCCGTGGTAACCCTACAGTCTGGAGAATACAAAGATGATAGCTTTGAAAATAATGGAAGAAATATGGAGGAACATGAAATGGACATTACTGTAAAAGGTAAGTTGGTAGTTGTCAGAACAGAAGATCTTATGACATTTGTTATTGGGAAATACCAGGTGGACAGAGGGCTTATTTAAAGATGTCATTAAGTACGAGAGTGTCTCCCTTAATTAAGTCTGTAACAGTGGCTGGAAACCAAGGCAAACTTTGATTCGGATTTCCCTTTTCCATGGCGTAATTGCCAACCGTCGCAAAGCATTTCGGGTAAATGGGAATACCTTTCACATTACCTCGACGTCTTGTTGCCCACCGTCGCAAGCAAGACGAAAATATTTAATTGGCACTATTTTCCCCCGTTGTTTGAAATGATTCGCGAGGTCATCTATCCTTCACATTCTGTTGGCGACTGTTTCTGTGGAAAAGACGCTCACGCAGACTTTGATAACTATTTGAACCTTGTTCGGAGCCTTACTTGAAATATAGAAAATCGTCAGATAGTACTCAGCTGAGCTGTGGCAGTTACTTTTTCGTTGTAACCGGTTGAGATTACATATTCTAGAAAAGAACTCGTTACAATCGCTAGTGACTAAGTCAAAGAGGTATTTTCTTTCATATTTTCATTTACCTTTAGCCATTGTTTGCTCTTGTAGAAGAAGTGATCGATGAAGGAAATGCAGGGATGCACAAAATAACAAGCAAAGACGAAACAGATGAAACTGTAAAAAATGAGAATATGGGAGGACGTTACGACCGGGAAAAATCTGGTGATTTGACGATAGAGAACCTTGTAGGAACTGTAGGAACAGAAAAAACTAAATGGAGTATGGATAAAGGAGTTAAAACTGCAAACAATACCCGTAAATCTGGTGCAAGTGATGGAATGGCGGTTACCAAGGAGACAAACCAGCTCAAGACCTCAGCTGCTGAAATTCGCTCGTTACCAGAATACCAACATTTTCGCCTTTCTTCGAGTAACTTTAGTGGCTCTGTCTCACAAACTACGGACGAAAAGGGCTCGAAGAATCTAGACACCAGACTTCTTACGACAAAGGATCTTCAGAAGAGCATCACTGGATTAAAGTGGGATGGCGGGGGAATGCCTAGACTGCAAGGATCTCTTGAAAAGCCAGAAAACCTTGGGATAATCAAGAATTCTATAATGTGGAAAATGCAAGCAGCGCCTTCTATTTCATCTCCCTCATACCAACTCTCATGTGAAAGTAAACACTCTTCGATTCGTCCTGGGTATATCAGTGTTGCCGCGTCAAAGAAACCCACAACTAGGTCTGTGGTAACTGCAAGTACCACCTGGGTTCCGGAAGTTCACCCTGCAGTGGTACAAAGGATGACAGGTGGTAGTTTACCAGGCCAAGAAGTCCTCCCGTTGAAAACTTCCACCTCACCGGAGTCCAGTGGCAAATTGAAGACTGAGGATAGCTCCCGTGAGCTAGAGGAAGAGGAGAGGACTAAGACCGAGTTGGGTAAACCTGATGAGGAAAGACCTAAGACTGTGTTTGCTGGGAAACCTGGTCGGGCGGTGGGAGTTGCTCATCCATTCAATGCGGAGAAATCTGAGGGTCAATTTGCGGTTGGATCCATTGGAAGTTTCTCAAGTGGTAAGAGTGGAGTATTGTCAGTGAAATATTTCTAGCCGACCAATAGCGGTGAATAATTTTAGTTCCAAAAATAATCGAAAGTCTGTCCTGATGCTTGCTACAGGACGACGTAGTTGACCACTGTAGACTGGGTTCTAGTTACCTAAGTGAGCTGTAATTGGATGAAAGTTTAAAAATGCCTTTCATTAACCAATCATAGCTTGCACCCAGAAGCCATTTCTTCTGTGGTTTTTGAAGTGGTCAATTGAGCTTGACGCAACCAAAATTTAAATTGCTTATTTATTGTTGTCGTCATACGAACTTGCTTAATGTTCACAGTAAACGCCATTCTCATTTTCATTGAATTATCTTACTTTGTTTGTATATCGTTTTGATCTTTATATAGCATTAAAAAGTACCAATCTCAAAAAAACCAACTTTTCCATTACCCCTAGTTTCGTATAAAAATAACAGAATGATGAAATTATTAACGAAACATGAGTGAAGACACAAACAATTTTTTCTGGTTTATAGTAAATTTATACTTGACAATTTTCTCAATTTACCTTTGCAGTTCCAATGAAGGCCTTGTATTCAAAATCAAGCACTCCCAAGATCTCGGTTGACCACACACTTCATGAAACAACTGAAGTAAAGAAAGTGAGAGTGGAGAAGACACTGGATGTTCCGGTCGGCGAAGTCTTGCCGCAGGCAAAAGCTAGCAGGTCAGCAGTCACTACCAATGAGACAAGGGAGGCCGTCATCATGAGAAGCAAAGAGACTGAGCAGTACAACGGAGTACACGGTGGTTCATCAGGTGAAGTTTAAACGTAATGTTTGTTGCCTTCAGATAGTAGTGTGTATCAAATTAAAACTTTTGCTGTTATGTTTAGCACAGCTGATGCGATATGTTAGACGCATGCGTGGAGTGTGCTAAAACTCGAAGAAATAAGACAGTGATTTATCTGAATCATGTGGAATCTCATTTTGACCTGCTATGTTCTGCGAGATAGACATTAATTCAATGGAATAGTTCCAATTAGAAACAAAAACAATAAATTGAAGTTGAATTAAGTAGTAGAATATATTGATATTTAGTTAACTTTTGATTTAGTTTCAAATTGAAATAATTTTAAGCGAATAACCAATAGTGTATTTCCTCATTCCAACGGGTTTCTATCACTCTAAAAATCAAAAACATTTCTGTGAAAACTGTATTTCTAGATACGAGAGTCAGCCAGCCTGCCGATCCTGATTCACCCCAAAATGACATCAACCGCCAACCTTCGTATATGCCAACAGTGGCTGATCTCTCGTCGCCATGGCGACCTACAGGTCGTTATTCTCCACCAAGGGATCCTTGCCCACGGCCGCTCAGAGAGCACGGTCAGCGGTATGCCAGTACAGAAACCAGAAGCTCACCCCTAAGAGAGACAGCTCGACGGTCACCCGTCCGAGAAGTCGATCGCGCGTCACCTTTTCGAAGTAGCGCTAGTGGCTCTTCGGCAAAGGATACCGGTAGATGGACCCTGGAAAAAGATTCCAGTAAGCGGTTACTCCAAGGGATCGCTGATAGTAGGTTACCATTCGTTAATTTTGACGAACGGACGTGTCATCGAGAGAAACCCGCTGAAGTGCCTTTCCGAGAAATTGATAGATCTCCCGAAAAAGATACTTCCAGACGGTTACCTCCAAGGATAACTGGAGAGAGACTGACATACAGAGATTCTGATAGACGATCACCGCCTGGAGAGACAGTGGGCAGTGCACAACTCCAGGACCATGACAGGTCACCGCTGCGGGACAGCAGTCACAATGGTTGGCGGTCGCCAGTCCGGGAGCGTCGTCCTCGATCTCCTGAACGAGAACTTGTGCAGAGGGCCTCGTACCGAGACACTAGTCCTAATAACTCAAGTAGAGAAGTTTCTTACCATCCACCGTTCAGGGATGCCGGTCGAGTTAAACGAGCAAGAGATGGTGAGAGGTTATCACAAAAACGAGATGCACAAAGCCCAGAAAGTGAATCGACAGTTGTCGATAACACAAGGGGATATGCTTTTAAAGCGGATGCTCAAGCAACAAAGGAAGGAACAGAAAAGGCAGAATCACTACGTATATCTAACGCCGAAAATAAGGTTGGTTTTCCAGTTTAATCAACTGTCGCCACTAACTGGAATATACATTTTCACGATAGAAGTAAACGTATGTTTTTCCAACCTTCTCCTTTGTCGTCGAGAGAGGGACCCTGGTTGCAGCTGGTCACCTTACCACATTGCTTCAAAAATACCGCAGGGAAGATGGGTTTCCGAAGCTGTTTTGTCAAAGTAAACAAAATTACTTGCATTTGTTTGGACATTAGCACTAACAAGTGGCGACTCGACAACACTTTAACCTCTCACCCTGGCACATGCCAGATTTTCTCACGGCTACAGTTTTGAAACGTTGCCTCCCCTCTCGCGCAGCCCAGAATGTGGGTGGTCAGGTAATCAGCTGGAACCAGGGTCTCTCTCCCGACGACAAGGGAGGAGAAAAGAGAGAGCCTGGGATCGAGGTTGATGTTTTTTTTTGCAAATATGGGATATATTACAAATGAGGCAGCGTTGCTATGAAATTGAAATACTTGGTTGGAAACCTAGAAAAGATGGGAAATTCCCAACCATTTCTCGTTCTTGGGAACCTGAACAATTTGTCATACAAAAACCAGCTCTTTATGTCGGTCTGGGACTGGTAGGTGAACTGAATACTAAAAGAAACCAACTTAAATACTTCAAGAGTACTGTAGTTATAACAATTTGAAAGGAAATTGGATTGTCCCTGTTTCTAAACATCATTCATTAATTCATTTTGAAGTCTAGAAGTAAATATCAAAGCCGTATATCGTTTGGTAGAATTGAAAAATTTTATTGTATTCCCCTTGTAGCTTTCTCGTTTGTCTGAGGAAGAAGCTATGATGCTACACCTTCGCCAACCATTTTATCAATTTCAAACGATGCCCCAAGATAGCGCTACTAGAGAAGCCATGGAAAACTATATGATGTACCTCAGTCGACTTCCGATTACAACCTCTCTTGATCCAAGAATCCTTCAAGCGTATCCCATGTTATCCCCTGCCCAGATGTCACTGTTACTTCAACCGCCTAATGAAGCCGCTGCGGCAAAGGTTAGTCAGGTCGTGAGTAAACGTTATCTGTATGTAAAGACCGTCTCTAGATCACTGGGGAAGCAAAACTTTCCATATGTGCGGGCAATATTGTAAATATATACTACGAGAAGTTTCATTTTGTAACATACATTGTAGTTTGTAAGTTCTACTCTCGTTGAAGTCCAATATGACGTCATAGTTGGCGCGAATCGAAACAGGTTGTAAAGACTTTTTTGTTGTTTACGATTGCCAAGGAAACTAAGCATCGTTTTGAGCATGATATAATCATTCAAATACATTGTCTTCAAAATTTACCTTTCTGCACGGTTTCCACAGATGAAAAACTGAAAATGAAGTGACTAAGTCTTTTACCAACAGTGTCGTTATTCTGACCATTAGCTAGTCAAATCGCTTCTTTTTTTAGCGTTCTCGCAAACTTTGGCTTTTGTTTAGCGTATATCAGCATCATTCATCGTATTAAACGAATCATGGAATTTTGTTCCAATTTACCGTAAGGGTTAAGGCACCTAAACCAGAACACAAATGTTGAGCGAGATTTACGTGTCTACAACATGCAATGGGATCACCGTTGATACAAAATTTTAGCCTCGAGGATAGTAGGATACGAAGAGGTGCGAAAACCAGTTTGTGGGTCTCATTGTGATCCAAACGTGAGAGTAGCTTAGATTGTCTCACTATAGCTCAGAAGGTTCAGTTGTGATCTTGAAGAATTGAATGAGCTATTGCGAGAACACCTTTCTAGCACTACCTGAATCATATGACGATGTGTTCTTTTTAATCACTCCAACTTTTATGCCCATATATTCCAGGAGGAAAGATCTGAAGAAGTTCGGTCCAAAAACACTGCAGCCAAAAGTGATAATCAAAGAAACAGAGGTTTACCGTTCTCTGAAAATTCTGACGTAGAACTTGTTGCTAGCAAACGTCATTTAGACAGTGGCGGGTCGACTAGTTCGAAAGGAGTAGAGAAAAGTGACTACGATTCCACACCATCAAAGAGGACTAAGCCGAGCGAACCAAAAGACGTTCACGAAATTATTGATAACCGTCATGGAAGTAGAATGCAATTTAAGAAACTGGAACACCAAGTTTTGCAGCAAAAATATCAGCACAAAATGGATGCACTGAAGTAAGGGTCGAGTAGAGACGTACTTACTTTGCGATAGAGATCGTGAAATATTTCCACGACAAAAACGTTGAATGGTTTGAGCTAATCTTATTTTTATTATTCGCCTTCCCCTATGCTGCTTATTTTTATTCTTAATCGCATTCTTTTGTTCTTCCTTTCACTCTATCCTTGTTTTTATTTTTCACTCTATCCCATGTTCTTGTGTATACTGTCCTACCTTTATCCTGGTTTTTATTGTTCATTCTGTCCTTATTCGTATTTATAATATTTGTTGTTGTTCTTAAATTTTGTCGTTGTTATGTTCATATTTTTTGTCGCATATTTTTGTGGGTTGTTTTGTCTTCATTAAAAGTACTATTATTGCATAAAGCAAATCAGTGATTAAATGTCCTCGAAAACCGAGGGATAGTTTGTGACAATCCCAAGCGCTAGCAGGCTCGCGGGAGTTTTACAAGTCTCCCGAAGCTTGAGGAGATATTCAGTCACTTAATTTCCTGGCACGTCATGGTCTTAATTTGTAATACCACGATCATCGACCAGATATGTTCTGTGTTATTTAAAATTCTTATCTCTTGATGCTCGCCTATGCATTACAACGAGGAAGGATGTTCACTCTTGCATACTAATTCGAGAAAAATAAGAATTTTTTCCTTTTCTGAACGAATTTAGAGATTAAATTCCCTAGAAACGGAGTTTATCATGGTATTATTATTCTTTTTCTCCCTATTTCTTTTCTCGGTTCCTAGTTCTTTAAGATGACGAGCATGTTCAAGGTGACTTATTGGATAAGCTAATTATATTAACACTGTCTTTCTTGCATTAGTCAACTTCAAGCTGAAAAAACTTTGAAGCAAAAAGCCGAGGAGAAAAATAGCAACCGCTCGAAAGTTTCTTCTAGTGCTGGTCCTTCAAGATTAAAGTCAGGCAATGAATCCCGTGCAACGTCAAAAAAAGAAGTAAGAGTTGTCAAGCGACTAATTTTGGCCAATGTGGTAATAAATGACAGCCTGGGTCGAGAAACTGTTTCGGGCGGACAATAATTCTTCAGACGACTAGTGAACCGTCTAGGGTTCAGAAATCGTTTTTCTGAGAGAATGAGCTTGACGAACGTTCACTAGTCATTTGATATTTACCAAGCTCCCACATGAACCAATTTTGTGTTCAGCATTAAGTATAATAATTCTTCCATATGCTATAATCGCTCATAAATTGTGGTTTTCCTTTTACTTTACACGTGATGTTCTGGTGATTTAGACCTCAAAGTTCACGTTCCCTGACCCACGAAAAACAATACCTCGCCCCAAGCCATCAATCTTTTCCCAAGGGGCCAATAAGAAAATGTTCGTGCTTGTCCTGTACTTTAAAGTGTTTAGTTCGCACTGTAACGTGTTCCATGTAAAAGAGTCCTTACTGTTGAGTTTAGTGATGAAAATCAACGCTCACAATTCGCTTTTCATCTGGAACATCCTTGCTTTTCGTAACAGTAACACTACATTTGAAATTCGTAAGTTTTTTTTTTCATGCCTTTTTTCTCATCGAAAAAGCTGGAAAAATACGCTCGAAAAAACGACAAGAATCGAATTAATCCACGCATAGACAAAATAATTTGGTATTTTGGCTTTTTTCAATTGGTCAACAGCATTTGACTGACGGTCTATGATCTCTAGTTCTCAATGTACCTCATGATGCATGATGTTCTTCATCGCCAGCGAAGGTGAACAGCTCAGCGTTAAGTGTGAATATTACCCGCGTATTTTTATTTCTTTAATCTGATATTAAAGCGAGCAATTTGTTCTGTTTGGATAGGAATCTGTGTTCAGCACAAGTACCAGCAGATCGCACGAGAAAGAGAAAGCTACATCGAGAGAGGAAAAGTCAAGGCTATCACCTACAGCCAGGCATAACTGTAATGCTACTGGTGAAAGTGAGCAACCCAGGAAAAGTTCTAGGAATTCCGAGAATAAATCACCTTCAAGTGGTACCTATCAAGGCTTTTTAACTGGTCAGAATTTACCAGCCAATCATGCGCTTTCAAACAGTTTTGAGCAAGCAGCTCTGGCAATGCAAGGTACGGTGGTTATTGCGACAGTTTTCCACTAAAGTGAATCATCCGTTTCGAAGCAATGTCAGAATGGTATAACTTCCAAGATGACTAAGAAATAATGTATCCATATCAATGCAGACAGAACGTCGAAGATTGTTTCGTAAACGTGATGGGAAAGTCAAGTTAAACACATGTCGAGGAGGGGATATAATACTCGGGAATTTCAGAGAGCTTTTCTGAAAAAATTATGTTGCTGAATAAAAGTCGGCATGAACATGTACTTTAATCTACAATACACTGAAAGGTTTCTCGTGGCTTTCTCATACCGTAATGGACGACTCGTGAGGGACGGCTGTAACTGGACATCTAAAAAAGAAAAATTTCCAACTACTGTTAATGAAGCCAGCGTGTTAAAATAAAGTTTTACTACTACCACACTTAACTGCTCGAGTTGTGCATTGTTAAATATTAAAAAAATTGTATGCTAACTTTGGTTATATATCTTGTATAGGTATTCCGTCGTTTATGATACCACCACCATTCCCACTCTCCACTGGCATAATGATGGGCAGCCCTTTGGTTGCTGGTGCCCAGTTTCATAGCGCAGTCACATCTCGTAGTCTGGACTCGAAACGCGACCTTTCTCGTAATTCATCCTCCGCGACGACAGGCCGAGCACGTTTGAGAGATGAGGAAAACCACGAACAGGACACAAAAGAGCACAGTTCTCAAACGAAGAAAGACTTAACCAGTAAGAGCAAAAATAATTCTAGTAGTCCTCCTCCAAAACCAAACCATGAGAAAGAATGGGGACGAGAAGGAACACGTAGAACAAAGGAGTACGACGAAGAAACACTACGTTCAATACGGGATAATCCTTCATTTCATGGATCCCAAAATTTACCAGCTAACCTCGCTTTCCGTCGTGGGAATATGTCAGCCATTGATCCGGGACATTTCAGTCAAGCTTTTCCCCGTATGATATACTCGCCGTCCCAGGGAAGTTTTAGGACTCCATTTGAGAATTCTTATGGTAAGTAGACTGTATACGACATGAGAAACTGGGGGCTATGAATTTCGATCGAAATATTGTATTGGTAAAACTTGCGTATAAGAACCGCCAAAATAAAAACCTTATTGATATATTAAGCTGGTATTGATATATTAATATTGATATATTATTTTCGGACTCAATTTTAATGTAGATTTAAAAAAAACTTAGTTTCGAGCCGAAATTCGAACAGGAAGTAGGTGAAAACCATAACCAGCCGACAATTTTAAAAAGGAAAGTATAAAACATAGTCCGAAAATTAACATCTTGAAACTTGAGATAGAAGTTAAAACAAGACAAAAACAGGTGCGGTAATATTGCAAAGTCGTTATCAAACCAACTGACTTTGCAGTAAAGTCGAAATATTACCGCACCTGTCTTCGTCTTGTTTCAACATGTTAATTTTCGGATTATGTTTTATACTTTAAGTAGGCGAAAATCGCGAACGTTTTCGTGCCACACTGATGTCGTATATTTGAGTTGTCGGATCTAACAGAGTTAAATAACCAACGTTTGAACCACGTGATCATCATACTGCGGTATACGTTTTACCAGTTGATCATTTTACTCTTTCATCATATTCTGACCGATGTTTTACGACAATCTTCCTTAGGTACCCAATGTATAAGAACCAGCCCGAACTGCCCGAGGTTCTTATTCATGAGCTTTTATGTCTTCCAAGTTTGCATTTTCTTTGCTGTCAATCTCTCCTAAATGCTAATTAATGTTTTCATTTGTTATAGTTCCTTACTCAAGAAAATGACCAGCGGTTGTCTTCGCATCTTTTCGCGTTCATATACGTCGTGATGTTTGATGTTTACGACACAGTAAAGTTTGAGATTAAAGACAATAGAGCAATAAACTTTTTATAAGTATCGCAGAGAATATTAAATAAATTTTGAAATGGTGTGCTTCTGGTGTAAATAATTTTCGAGAATATGCGATAGGAAAATTGCCAGGATAAAGATAAGTATAACGATTGGTTTCAAAACTTATACAAGAATATGAAGTGTCTTTATTTATGCTGGATAACCTTATTACCTACCTAAGCTATTCTCTCTCGTGGGTCCAATGTTCCAACAGGAGGTACCCAGAGAAAGCCAGCGATGCATGGTAGAAACAAACAGGACAACACTCTTCTCAAATTTTGCCAAGGTAACTTTAATTAGAAAACTGCTCGCAGTCAAATCCTAGTGACAGAGGTAAGACACACGCGCATTGCCAACTGTGCCACCAGTGTAGTCCTTTTGAATTATTTGAGTTCTGTGCACCATGTACACAAATGATCAAACTATTTTCAGATTTGTGTGTAACATTTTAGATTATGTCCCATAAAATCAACTACGCTATCCACGAACAAGCCAATTTGAATATTATCCGCCGAATTTAAAGGCTCGTTATCGACAGGACAACACCATTCTACCGATAAAATGTACGTGCAATTGCCGATTATTTGAAGTTTGTTCAAAGTTGAGAGTCGGCCAGCAAGCAAGAACGAGAGGTATCACTCTTCCATGTTTACTGATAGATTCGTTTACGAAAGTGCATCAGACTGTCTTGTGCCGTTTATAAAACAAACCTTATTTTCTCAGGGTAAGGAGCATATTGAAATATACAGGTGATTTTATACCGAAAAACCTTGGTATTTACACCAGAAGGATAAAGTTAAAGAACGCCATATCGCACAGACGCAACACAGCTACGGAGCTATATACCTACTCAGTTTCTTTTATCAACAATGTTGGTCATCCAAAATAGCTCTGCGTCCTATAGTCCCAGCCCGAAGCCAGTTTTAAGGAAAAAGCAGACAGCCAACGCAAGAATTTCTTCACTTGCTAAGCACGTCTTAAAATTTCTCATGGGAATTCGCGTCACGCACCATCCACGTTGCTGAGGCCTAAAAAGTTCGGATTTTTTTTTAGTTCAGACTGAGCACACGGAGACGATAATAGGGCCGTTCATCCAACCAAAAATAAGCGACGACCAATGAGATAACGGACTCTAAAGTTTACCAGTTCGTGATCAAAATAAACAGCGGCTATTCTGATTTGTTTATAAAAATATATGCATAAAATTACCATCTGTCGTTAAAATAATGGTTCAGCAGACCTCTTTTATTCATTACCGAGATAACGTGATCAGTGGAGAATTTCTTGAGTATACTATCAAAGAATTTGCCGAGGGCTGAAAATTTCTGCATGGTCTCACATTCGAAGAATCTTTAAGAACAAGCACTAGGTCAGACGATGGTAAAAAATGAGGTTGTCTGTGCAGCCTCCCCGTAAATACATTTCCTTTCTTTACCGAAGGCGAGTATTAGCTTCACGCTCTAGCTTGAGGTGTACGTTCATTATTTGGTTCAGTAACAAACAACACCATAGTTCTTAGGATGTATTGTTACCAATATCCAGAATTGTGGAGGCGATTCTCAGCAGAGGTTACTAGGATAAAGTCAGCTACGTCTGGAAAACTTGCGCTAAGCCAAATTCTTTCACAAGAAAGACTTCCACTTTGTATTGCTTTGTTCTTTCCCCGCGACGTTCCGACTCCAGAGCTATGGTGACAGAAAGATTTCCCTAAAAAAGTTTTAAATATACAGTGGACTTATTTTCAAGAAGCGGAAAACACCAATTAGTCAACCATCGATAAATGAAACCCAGAGAGACTGGCTTAGGACAGTATCAGAGAGGCAACATTTAAACAGCTCATTCAGTTTAACACCCAGGAATTTCGAATACTCGTCACAACGAAATTCTGCAAACAACGTATTCTGGCTTCCTTTTGCTCGCCTCCTTGTTTGCTATTCGATCGCATTCTCTTGATGGACGGCGTTATATTTAGTGGATAACTCGAATTTCGCTCTGGTTGAAGCTAACTTGAAAACTATAAGGTGAAAAATGTCGTGAGCATGTTCAGTTTTTCAACGACAATTTACTTCCAAGTTTTTGTCATTTCTTATAACTGTATTGTCTTTTCAAGTAATCTTGTTGCAACATAAAACGTCCCAACCCACGCCTGTCTGAATGTTCGAGGTAAACGCCACTGGTCTTTGGTTAGCAAGTTTTTGGGGAAGAAACAGGCGTCACAAAAAAATTGCGTTTCTAGAAATTTGCAATGTACCTTTTACAAAAAACGGGATAATCTTTAGTGCAAATGGATGTTTATTTTCCTTATGTAAATGGAAGTCGCCGGAGATTGCATTTCTACTGTTATAGGTTGATTTATTTGTAGCAATTGATGATCCAGGCGGAAAACGAATTCGAGCTAAAAATATGATGGCCCAGACAATATATTTAAATAGAGACATAACATAGGCATATATCATAAAATATTTAATGAACTGTCGTTTCGTCGCTAAACCCGCAGCATCTTCAGAGTGAGAACTCTGAAGATGGTGCGGGTTTAGCGAAGAAACGTCAGTTCATTAAATATTTCATAATATATGTTTTTGTCATGCCTCTAAATATATTGCCTGGGCCATCGTATTTTTAACTCGAGTTTGATTTATTTGTGTTTTTGAGGGCAGGATTGATTGAAAAGTACTGATTAGAAGAAAAAGCAACCAGAATAACAAAGCCCAGTGCTAACTAGGGGGCTGTTTATATAAGACGGGCTGAGTTGAGTCCCGAAAATTTTTCCTTGACCGTAGAAGTAGACTTTAATCACGTTTATCCTTTCCTTAGATCCAAACTAAGTGAATTTTAATTTTCAAAGTTACTGTGGTCCCTATTTATGGCCGTAGTAAGATCATTTAACGAGTCAACTCGGCTCATACAAACTGCCCCTAGGATGGCCATTTTTTATGCAATTGCATGCATGTTCTTTAGGATTCCTCTCGATAATCTTGTATAAAAGTCCTGGCACGTGATTAAATACGTGTAACCAACTGAAGAATATACTTATTGAATATTAGTGAGTTTTTAACCATATTTACCCACTGCTACATATGACGAACTATCATTCTCCACTACTTACATATAGTCTTTGTAAATGAATCATCTCTGTTGATTTCTCGGCGGTGATGAGGGACTGAGAAGGAGGAGGTTGAGGCCAGCTGCGAGCGACCGCCGACCTTGGCTATTTATATGAAATTTAAGCATGAAACTAAATCATTGGACTATTTACGTAACTGACTTAAACACGACGTACAAAAATAGATCAAAAAGGCTTTGTCTCTATAAACAGATATTTTACTCTGCCAGTTGCTTCAACCATTGGAAAAGAACTGGAAATAAAAGTCTATTCTTAAATCCTAACTGGCCATATCTTAAACACACTGATAATACTGTTGTGATTCTAAAAAGGAAATAACAGGTTGCTACGTTTTCTACATTGTTCAATGACATTCTAAACAGCAAGGATGACAAAAAGTTTTGTTGCACTTACAACAACTTCATTGCGATGTTCTTGAGAGAAATGTCTTTCTAGACCCTGAAAAGAAACAAAAACAGGTTTTATTTACATAAGCTGTAAGCTAAATAAGGTGACAACTAAATTGACGTTACTGTAAAATATGGCGGCTGTAGATGTAGTTACCATTGTCTACATCGGACAATTGCTGAAGAATGTGCCATAATTTAGTACAAATTAAGAAAGTAAGCGGTTATTAAGGTGACCAAATCTAATCCGTTCCAACCTCTATCTTCCTTTATTTCTGCAAGATAAAATTATTACTGCGCCCAAACGACTGTGGTTAAATCTACAAGTCGTTATCTTCTCGGTACGGTCCATTCAAGATCACGCGAGAGATTCCTGAGGTAAAACATTATTTTCCAGCAGTTTAGCGCAAGATTTCGGTCATTTAGGCTCGTTAGATACTCACAATAAAAGACAGACTTTCAGCAAATTGCAGCTTGTTAATATTTTATTTCGCCGTTACTCAAGCTATTATCATCTCAGAAATTCCCGACCGTTACTTGAAGCGTTCACGCGACACTCTAACCATTGACCTTCCAGGACTGCAGGTTCAATACATCTTGATTTCTCTGGATTTAAATTATAAAATTTTTGGATCAGGTATCAAGACTGCAGATTCACTAGTAGGTACGTCACACGAACGAACCAGTACCTATCGTTACCTTCACTCTGCCATCTCAGTCCTAGTAGATCAATGGATAGAGCGTCGCAAAGGAGTTCAAAAGGCTGCAGGTTCAATTCGCCTGTGGGGCTCGGAAATTTTCTAAGTTAATATGATGATAATGGTTAACGTATCTGTCAAAAACACCAAAAGAAAACTACTGCAATAAACAAAAGTATGAAAAATTCTTTACATTTGGTAGCTGATATATATAAGCATTACAGCGGTCAGCTGTTCCTTTATCGATTACTCCAATTAAGATGTTTATCGTGTTCGTCAGCCAGTTGCGGTGCTCAAAGCGCACTTCGACTTTGACGCCGTTTTGGAACTCTATAATTCGTTTTTCTGGTAATTCTGAAATTAGAAGATAACAATCATTGAAAAGAAACTCTATATCTTAGAGTAAATATTTGCTCGGATTATAAAATATTATGTGTAGGCTCACAATAACAATTTTAGGATATAACTTCCAAAATACTTGAACTGAATAACTTCAAAAACACATTAATAATTCAAGAGGAAAA
>JBAHVQ010000042.1:158442-199734 GCA_036872915.1 Nanipora kamurai
TAACAATTTTAGGATATAACTTCCAAAATACTTGAACTGAATAACTTCAAAAACACATTAATAATTCAAGAGGAAAATCATAACTATGTCGTATCTCTATACGTGATAAAGATACGCTCGTTTTTCTTGTCGAATTTTCTAGGCTTAGAAAACATAAATTTTCAAACTTTCTTCGTAGATTGGCGTGCTGAGGGGTTCGTTTTTGAAGCCATTCAAAAAAGTCGTAGTTTGTGTTTTATCGGAACTAAAAACACTCCTATTCGTTTTTTAAATGTTACTTAAAGGATAAATAAATGAATGAATCAATAATACATGCAACGTACACGGAAATTGATTTAGTAGTAAAGTTGCTGCAGTGGAAAGCATGAAGTAAATTTTTAAATTGGCAATTGAATATGCTTTTGAAGTTTGTCAGAAACAATTTTATGCTCTAACAAGTAAAATTTAACTCTGTCTTACATTACTAAAACATCGTGGGAAATCGTTTCATCGAGTAAAACCTCATGAGGTCAACACACTTCTGTCAAGGAATTACCTAACTAACCTTTGGTCTGCCTTTTTATTAAAAGTGTCAAAAACTTTCCATTAAGCCACTTATCACAGTCTGTTAGTCTAAGTGACCCTAGCAACACTTACTATGTGCCTGGAGCCATCTCTCTGCACTTGTGTTTCCAAACGGTCGCACGGGATCTCGAAGACTGAAATAACCGCCGCCTTTACTGTAATACTCTGGTCGTTGTCGGGCAGTGAACCTGCATACTTTGGTTTCTTCTTCCACTTCTAAACAAATCAGGGAATTCCGGCCAAAGGACTTATGACTGTGTATAAAATGACCTGCCATACTTTCACATTCAAACTAACTTCGTAAACAAACATTAACATACACACTATATATCCTAACGTCACATAATTAAAATGTAACTCAATACAAATTTATGAAAATTCATGAAAAATTCAAGGTTTAAATTTATAAAGTATACTATAATTGAACTCAAATCATCAGTTGGGCGTTTTTTTCGCCAGTTCGGTTCGTCATGTAGTGTCGTCAGTCGATATATATCAGACGACCAACGAACGTTTGTCAAGCTCGTTTCTCAAACTTGAGAAAAACGATTTCTGAATCATCAGAAGGTTGCGGGTTCGATTCCCGTCTAGGGCTCAGAAATCGTTTTTCTGAGGTTACGAGCTTGACGAACCGTTCGTTGGTCATCAATAGTATTGTTGTACCACGGATATCGCTGTAACAGTGTTGTTTAATTTATCTGCCATCCTTTTTTACGTAATATCAAAGCATCAAGAAGTTTGCTGAAAAACGTACAATGAAAATGTTATTTTATTCAACAATAATCAAAGCTTTCTCATATCAGCTGAACTAATTAACGATTTTGACATTGTCATTCAAGTGCCATGCAACATTGCTTCCCTACATCAGTACCTCCTCGCTTACCCACATACTTTGTCAAGCTCACTCATATTTCAAAGTGATTGGCCATACCGAATAATTATTATACCTGTCGTGACGTCATGAAGGATATCCTCTATTTTTACATCACGGCAAATGTGTTTAGATAAATACTTCATGTAGATGCCATTTTTTTCGTCCATGCGCTCGTACGACTCCGATTGGCTGCAACTGAATTGCGATACTTGGTTTAGTGTGAAGTTAAAAAATATACTTATAATAAACCTAACATATAGTGATGTACGAATGAACTATAAGTTATGTGCCAATAATACACATGACCAAAACTACTGCAAATGGATAGCAAATTAGTGATCACATACGGCGATAAAGCAGTCAAATTTCGAGCGAGTACGACGCACTAAAACCTTCAGATACCGACAAAAGTTGGGTCATGCAGAGGACATGACGTAGAGATTGAGTGCTTGTAATACAGATGGCTATAGCTTCCGTTAATATAATATAGAATTGTTGATTCATTAATCAGATCTGTATCATATCAGATTAATTTAAACATAGAATTATCATCATAAATTATTAAGATCGTTAGAAATATAATTGCAGGACTCGTGACCAGACTCCTAGCAAAATCTTTCGTAATCCGGTCGACAGAACTGTTAGCTAGACTACGTGGGACGTACGTTTGATTCATATCAAATAAGGCCAGGTTATTTCATTTTTCACAGCTGGTCTCGGATGGAGCTTGCAAGGAGCTTGTGCTCCGTTATTTGCAGTCAGAGTGTTATTTCCCCTCTTTATTCGCTTATCTGATGACACAGAGTCTAAAAGCAACAAATTAACTGTATGGCAGTTAAATAACTTAATAAGGAAAGGCAATATCGCTGGTGGAACGTACGTGGCAAATCCAATGACAATCTTTAAATCATGCGGGAAGTCATATTCCTCGAAATGTGCCTTTGCTCCAACATCAGGTCTGAAATAAAATAAAACAAAAAATAAGACACGAGCAAACAAAAGTCATTTTCACTTCCTAACTATCTTTATTGAGATATAATCAGGCAATGTCACTGCAGATGAAAAAAGGTTACCAGAGGTTTGTTACCAGTCCCAAAGTGCTGCGCAAGCAGTGTTGATAGACATGCGTAATGGTAAGGAAGGGTTAGGGAACTACGGAAAGTGAAGTAGCCAAGTTGAAGTTTCGAGCGAAGTCCCTTCTTCGGAGTGAAAAGTTAAATAAAATAAAAAATTGATGATTTTTTATAGCAAAGAAAGTCGTGTGACAAAAGATGACCAGCCATACTTAGTAATGTCATCACTCAACTGTAAATATAAAATGATCGTTGTTATTTAATTCTAGTCACTTGGTCTGATGATGAATTTGCAATAAATTCGAAATATTACCATTGACACATTCTCTCTTGTTTTTTACTCATATCTTGAGTTTTACAAGATGATTTTATTCGGTGTATGTTTTGTTTTATATACTTAGTAATGAGACGTAAATTTAGATTATGTAAAGATGTAAAATTAATTTGAATCTCATTACTTAGTTTTTAATTGATTTTTATGGGTGATTGGTCATGTTATGTCATATGATATTTTTTCCCATAAAAACACCACCAATTTTTTGTATTACCTCACGTTTCACTCAAGGCCTTCGCTTAAAACGTCAGTTTTGGTATTTCAAAGTTTCGGAGATTTCCTGACCTTTTCAGCCAACCACTCCAGTTATTCAACATCTTCTCCCTAAGTGCAGGGCTTAAGTGGTATTTAGCTTGGGAACTTGAGTGTCATGTCATATTTCACGGGTATACTTGTGTTCAGTGTGGTCCATAGATTCTTCCTTACCTTAACCTGCACATATCCAGCAGTATTACTGTCAACTGAGGTCGCGATTTCCAAATAGCCTCGAGAATCCACTGGATACAAATGGCGTCCTCCTGAGTCCAATCCACTGGTGCATCAACAGGTACCAAGTAGTTCTTCCCGTTCAGCTCAAAGCCATGGCCAGCAAAATAGAAAACTGCGTAACACCCTTCACTTAACAAATTCAAATACTCGTTCACTGCTTTTTGCATTTCATTGCGACTTAAGTTTGCAAAGGATAGTACGTTGAATCCCATGTCTTCACAATGAAGAAGGGATCCCAGCGTTTGTGTGTCTGCGATGGTGTGCTTGAGAACACCCAATCCGGCTGGGAAATTTGTTGTGTAATCCTGATTGCCTATCAAAAGGGCGACTTTATCCGTGGCTGAAATGTGCAAAAAGAGAAATCGTCAAGGAAATTAAGTTAGATTTGAATCATGTGCGTTCAAAAATTTAATTTTTGATAAGATTACAATAAAGTGTAAGGAGGCTGCCTGCAGTTTTGTTAAGTCGGAAATGCTATTGAAACAAACGCGGCGTTAAAGACCAACGAATCTAATAAATGAATGTTTGTAATTTCATAATAGTCTTTAAATGTCGTTTGATATTTTTAATGCCTTTTCAGTCGAAGTGGCCTTACCACGGCATCGCGACGACAGCTTCTGGTATGCTTAGAATGTGCACTGAAGCCGTGGTAACTCCTAAATGAATGTGGTAACCTGTCTTTTTTATTTCATATTCTTGAATTTTTTTTAATATTGTCTAATTCCTTAATTTGTGTGAAGATTTCCAGTTTCCCTTTAAATTTCAAAAGTAGAAAGATCTTCATGATTGAAAGATATGACAAAAACGTACAAAAAAAAACCCTTTCAGAGAAGTGCTGTTTACACGTAATTAAATTCAACAAAAGCTACTAGAAAAATTACTTCACTTACAAATGAAAACATGTCCGCGGGTGCAGTACCAAAAACTACTAAAAGCTTTCTTAAACCGATTAAATTTCTTGGAATAAGTCGACACAGGAGATTTCCACAAAGTTACTGCTACATCTTCTAAAACTTACCCTCATGTCGAATTTCGCGATCCATTTGACCTATATATTATGGAAAACAGGAAAGAATACTAAACAAATTGTCTGTTTCTGTAATGTTGATTATCTACCTCGGATGACCGACAAACAAAGAGAATACATAAATACTAACTGGATTAGTTATTTAATAATGAAATAAATGAAATTCAAGATTATTGTAAAAAATTTGACTTTTTACCAATTGTCAACTCAGCAACCTCACTGATGTCATCTCCAAAAGGGTTTGTGACCTTACACACATAACTTCCAACGTCTTGCTCGCCAAATAATCGTATTTCCTTCGTGGGCGAGTTTGAATTCAACAATGGCTGAGCATCTTTGTACCAAAGATATGTCAATGGCTGTCTTCCAGTAGCTTCAACTTGGAGTTTGTAGTGATGTCCGACAAGAATGTGTGCTGAGGAAGGGTGGGTGATAATGACTGGTTTCGGATCTATACAGAAAATACTCTTAAGAACAATACTATTCAATACAGTAACTGAGAAATTGATTACTTTTTGATGTACTTTTTGAATTAAGTCCTTTGCTCAGAGTAAGTTCACCATCTTAGTACTGCAATTTCAAAGACTTAGAAAATATGGCATTCTTCATGTACACAAAACGGATTGCAATGAATCTTGTCACACTGATACCAACTAAACAAAAACCTCACCTGGTAATGATGGCTCTCCAGCCTTTTTAATTGGTGCTAACAACATAGGAAATTACAAGACATAAATTGATGTACTTGATAATTACAACTTTGTAGAAACTGTTATTATTGGACATAACATTATTCTATGCCCCCAAAAAATAGACATAAAGCTTACAAGGTGGAAGCTTACACGAATGATGAGAGTGGCTGATAGGCAAAAAGACAGAACAGTCAACAATTCTTCAGACAACAAGATAGGATGGTTGACAGGCCAAGAGATTGACAGGTCAAATGAAAAGACAGGTTGGAAAAACCAGATAGACAGGAGGACAGTCAGACATGCAGGCAGAGTGACAGGCAGGAAGACAGGATGACAGGCATGCAGGAAGACCGGAAGAAAGGCAGAAGAGCAGGTACGTGCAGGTAGGCATGCAGGTAATATAGGAAGTACCAAACTCCAAACAATAATGTCATCTTGATAACTCAAGATATGAGCTAAGATCAAGAGAATTACAATGAAATTATGATATTTTGTCTTTATTGGTAATTCTCTTGATCTTAGCTCAGGGGTCGGCAACCCGCGGCTCTTTCATCCTTATGCTGTGGCTCCCTGTGGCTTTGGAAAATAAATGATGAGTAATCAATTTAAGGGTTTATTTATTTTGTTCGTTATTTTTTTTTTAAATTGTAATTCTAAATTTGAAGATTGTTGTGATCTTGTAACATTAAAATAAAAAGCAACTTAATTTGTTTAATTTTTTGTCACCCAAAATATGCATCACAATCACTGAAAGCCAGTATATTCTTGCTGGTGGGTCTTGCACATCAGCACATGTCACACATTGACACAACTGCTGTGCATTTATCGAGCTTTTCAACCCCTGGTAGGATAACCATGGATAAATATAAGAAAAGAAAAATAAGTAACACACCATAGTTTTTTATACATAGCATAAAGGTAAAAAAACAATATATGGTGGTGTTATCTTCATTTTAGATGTCAAAGAGGATTTGCAGCTCCCAGTGTTTTCTTTTTTGTAGAAACCGGGTCCAAATGGCTCTTTGAGTGTTAAAGGTTGCCGACCCCCTATCTTAGCTCATATCTTGAGTTATCAAGATGACATTTTTGTTCGGAGTTTGTTTCTTCCTTTATTTCCTAAAGTTGTCGGCTGGTTCTGGATGCAGATGCTGGGTAAGCAGAAAGTGATGCAGACAGACAAACAAGCAGGAAGGCTGGGCAAAAGGCAGGCAGGCCAGAAAGCAGGCAGAGAGATAAAAAAGATTAAAGTAGGTACTTGTGAGGTAGGCACATCAACACAAACCAGGACAAAAAGAATAGAATACTGAAGTGTGATGTCACAAATTTCAAAAACAAATTCTTTGCTTCTTTGGGTGATAAGAAACAAAAAATATTTTTAAAAGCCAAAAATGAAGAAATTAGGTTAAATACCACAGATGCATGGCCAGTGGAGTACATAATTTAAAACACTGTTTTCTTGGTATGGAACCCAAAAATAATAATGAATTTTAAGGAAAACTATATATTTTGCCCACTATTTAACTTATACAACTGATTTTTGGTGTCCAAAGTTTCTTTAAGGTTGCCGTTGTTAAAGGTGAGTAAAATGTTGACAAAGGGAAAATTTGCAACTGATCATGTTGTGACTTCAGTCCTCCATTAAGAATTGCAATTTGCATTTAGTAATTTATGAATTAGTTTTACAACATGAATATCTTTACTAACCTTTGCGCATAACTTGCACTTTGACTTCATTTGAGGTGACTGCATTTACATCATTGGATATAATGCATTTATATAATCCACTCCCTGCAGTTGAAATACTAGGAATCCTTAGTTCACAAGTCACTTCATCGACTATGAACTCACCGTTTCTGTACCATTGGTATGTGGGTAAAGGAAATCCAACAGCAACCACTCTTAACCGTAAATCTTCACCTTCTAATATCACTGATCCCTCCGGTTGAGTCTTTATAACAACAGGCTCTAAATAACAAGATGAACATTAAACGTATAATGATAAAATATCTACAGGAAGTAGTACCTACCAGTAAATCTGGCTACTTAGAAGACCCTATTGGTTTAAAAGGCATACGTCCACCAGCACAGACTGCTACCCAGTTAGTAAGATATTGAAGTTTGCCCCTTACTGGGTTAATAACATTTATGTTTGGCAGTCAATATACTTATCTGTCTTGATGACTATGCACTATCAAAGCAAAACTGATCAAGCCCTTAACTGTAATTACAATATGAGAATGGTCATAAATTTAATTAGGGCTTGAAAAATAGCTTTTGAATGCTGATTTTTAAGGTATAAGTGGTGGTAATTGTTTACTATCAACTTGTTTTGAAAGTACATCAGTCCTAATGCTTTTTATGGCTTTAAACTCATCACATTTCTGACAACAATGTGATTTGTTTGAATGGTCAAAGATTCAAGATGTTTAACCTTGGCGAAGGATAAGCAAGAGTAGTAGAAACAGACTACAGCCTACTTTGACCATGTATAAAAAAGCTTTCATGCAAATGTTTCACTTATTTCGGTTTTAACTGATTCAACTAAAACTGATTCAACTAAAACTGATTGAAAATGTTTGGAAATTTATACCTTTTATAAAATAAAAAATGCTGATACAGACCTTAGAATGCAAAGAATTAAGAAATCTTTACAAGGGAAAAAGAGTAAAAGCCTAAAAATAGGTATTATGACAGAGGGTACCAAAAATGGAAAATAAACTGAAATCCTGATTATATTTAGTTCTGGTTTTTTTTATCAATATTCACACCTTTTATTTAGGCCAATCCTGCTTAACCCATTAACGGGAAGGGCGCATTTTGTTCTAACCACAGAGATTGGCTCAAGGTGTTAAAAGGTTAGTTCAAATGAAATCAAGGTCCTGCAATTCACGAGATTTAAAATTTATCGCTACTTCTGAGGACTTTTTGAGGGTTATCAGTAAGAATTAGCTTTTGAAAAATTGGACTTTAAAATTGGTGCAAGTCTATCCAATGTATCGTATGAAACATTTCTTTCAGGAAACCAGATATATTATACTCTCCATATATAAATTATTATCCTCGAGGTAATTATGGCTAAAATTACATTTAATTTTGCATTTTTAATACTGCTGTTTCCTACCAAGGATGTAGTTCTAAAAAACCAAGGAGATTATCAAGAAAAGCAAGGAATTTACTCCAATCTTGCATAACTTACCATGAGGCCAGTCCAAAGCAACCAGTGCTTCATAATTTTCAATCTTTTTTAAATTTATACCAAGTTCTTTCACTGTGACACAAAGGTGACATAAATCCTTCAGTAATATTTCTGTGCAGGTATTAGTTGGTTTGTTACCCTCGACTTTTATCATTTCCACCTGCAAAGTTTTTTTTCAAAGACCCAATTTCATATCTGAATTTCACATAACAACAAGGATACAGTGGGATGATCCACAATTCTTATATGTACTAGTTGTGCATGATGTCAAAGCTTTAGGCTGACCATCTAAAAGTATGGGTGGAACCACTTAAAATACTCTATATTGACCATCCTGGTGTTGTATTAATTTTTTTTAATACCACAAAAGAATTTTATTCACTCTTGAAGAGGTCTCCACTGGTCACAGGGTCAAGGTAATAAGTTTATGTATTATATGGTGACATTTGTTTTCCAGTCTGTATGCAAAATGATGCACACTGACTGGCTGTGCAATATGTTTTTCATACAGACTGGGTAGCAGTTTGAGGTGAAAAATGTGAGTTTCTTGTCCAATTTATACATTTTCCAACCATACAGTATGATAAATTCCTTATTAACCTCGTTCACTCGATCTGTATGATATCCTCGGGCAAATACTTTCCTATACAGACCTCACACTCAATAAGTAATCAGTATTTACAGTACTTGTAGAAATATAAACTTATTATGTCATACAGTTTACTTATACTCATATATATGTCTTTGTTATGCCTCTATTTAAATATGTTGTCTGGGCCATAATATTTTTAACTCGAATTCGTTTTCCGCCTGGACCATCTATTGCTACTCTTTTGAAGAAGCGATACAGTTTACTTGTTGAGGAAAAGTAATGTTGCAGTAATTAAAGATGCAAGGCAAAGTTTGATACAATACCTTTTGTCTGAGTTTTCATTTAAAAAAATATCTTATCATAAACATTGATTAACCAGGAGGCTCCTTTCCTAACAAAAACTCTACTACAGAATAGAAACTCTACCTGAGCCGGGGTATACCGTCCTTCTGGCATTACCCGAATAAGAGCTTGCCAATCTTTGTTACTAGGAGGTTCCAGGTAAGTAACCAATTTTGATAATGTCCCGTAAGGTAAACGACGTATCTGTTTGTTTATATCGATAGGCATTTCCAAACGTTTATCCTATAAAATGAAGATTGGCGAATATTAATCCGACCAAAAATACAATAAAGTTTAGTGTGAAGAGAAACTGTGTGTAAGACTACAAATAGTAAATATCGAGTGAATGTAGTGTGACCATACAGTCACTAAGAGGCAAAAATAAACAGCAATATCTGGTCTCACCACCAAAATGACTTTTGGTGAGATATTTGGAGCATAGTTTCCTAAGCCAGACGTGAACAGAAACAGGTTTTAAAGTTCATTTTAAAAGCAAACTTTTAACAAGGACAAACCTGTTTACTTGACTAAAGTTAAGTCGTTGGCGGTCAGCCTCAAGTACACGTTACTATAGTTATAACAGGAATCATAAAAGTAGTGATTTGCTTTCCAATCTCACACGGCTGTTCACCTCAGTTCAGGGAGGAAGTTGAAACTTTCTATGGCAGAAATAATTCCAGGTTTACACTTCCTGTTTTGGTTCTGCTTACGAAACTATGATTTTCTGAAACATCCTGTTTTAATTTATCAGGTTTTCGTTGAATAAAATCTCCTGGTAAAAAGCTTTAAATACTTAAATAGCTAGAGTGAATACTATTTAACAAAATTAATTAAGAAAATCTCAAGGTAACAAATTTTATGTTCATTTGAACTAAAAATTAAAGTTTAAACTTTCTCACCACCCAACCCCCCAGGGTAAACGAATAGCTTCGTGCTTAATTGTACTCCTTTGCTGTGTAGTAGGTTTGTCTCCGAATAATTTAGCCTAATGATTAGTGAGAGTCCGACTGGCAATATCAAGAAATTAATCGTTTTCCGCGCTGCAACAATTGAGCAAATTTTGGGAGTTATCTTATAATAGGCTTTACACCCACTCTTCCCTGGAGGTAAATTGTTTTGGACCGGATGTTCTTATTTTGAATTTAAATATAGAATGTGGTAACGTGGTAGTGTATGTGTGAGCTATTTCCCTTCCTGTTATCATTACATGGATTTATAACTCAGGGAGATCGTTACGAGTTTCATCATCGCTTGATTAGAGTTTTAAGGGAGTTTTAAAAGGTAAAATAGTTTATTTTTAACGTATTCCAAAAATGCCACAACAATATTTGGGTCAGAAGAGAACTATTTCAGATTCTAAGTAATATTTCTCAGGTTTAACAATCGACATCATGCTAGAATAGTGTTTAGATTTGAAATTGAAACTTGTGCATTATAAATATGTGCATTAAAATGATCCAAAGTAACAAAATAACGCCTGGCCCAGTAGCTGACATACCTGGTTGTTGTCACAGAGAAATTTTAACCAAAAAAATCTTGTTGTCAACTTCAGCAACAACTTGTTAACAACTTGATGACTTCACCAGACCTGTAACTGGTTGTTGCAGTGGGTCTGGAGCGCGTTGTTTGCAACAACATTGGTACAAGTTGTTCCAACAACTTTTTACCATCTGGTGACCAAACAACTTATTCCCAGGTTGATGCTAACATACTTGTGCACAGACTTGCAACATCTTTTTGACAAGCTAATGTGTGGTTTGATGAGAACATCTATATAAGACCAATGAAACTCTGTCTTCTCTTGTATTTTTAGACTTTTATCATAGCTCATACCAATACATTCACCAAAGGTGGAAATCTGGTAGTGAGTGTGTTTAACTAATCTCTTGGAGCCGCATGGTTAAATGAATTCAATTTTTTTGCCCATGTTATTTATAATGTCAATGATGCATGATATTTTTGCAATAGGTTTATCAAGTATGAATGATGTCATTAGTTCAATTCCTCAGGATCTACAGTTTAGCCTGGCAAAGCTTCTAGACAGGAAAAAGGAACCAAACTGGAAGACATTTGTTGCTAAAACCCCAACCAATATTTATCCTTTTAAGAAAGGGGAACGTGAAACACTACACCTGGCAATCCTAAAACCAAATGGAAGTCCAACATTAAAGCTTATTGAGAAGCTTGGAAGAAGAAAAGTTCAAGTTTGTCATTTCCTTGAGATCTTAGAAAAATTACCAAAAGATAACAATATCTACAAAGCACTGGATTTGTTCATGGGAGGTAGTGCCAGACTAAAGTATAACTGATACAACTCTAGCTGTTGCACATATTTTGTGAAAGTAATTTTTTTGTTTTCTTTGACCACTGTTTAATTTATTTACTGGTACAATAAAAACCCAAATCAGTGATTGGAAAAGAAAAATAACTTTCAGATGAACTGGTAGTATGGTTTTGACTATTAAAATGTTAGATTTTTACATAGAGACCAGCTGCTAGACTGGTTAGCTGAAATAAACTCCTGGGTTCTAGGTCTGAGTCAATAGAAGTTACTGGAAACAATTTTTGTATGGTAGAGAATGTAGGGGTTATTACAGTAAATATGATAAATTAAATGTGATATCTCCACATAATATAATTGATCAAGTTTTTCCTTTTAATATATTGGGCATAGAGCCACCATTAATTGTTCTCGAGCCACCACCAGAATTTCAACTGAAGGTTAGAGATGATCTTGTGATCAAGTGTGATGCAGTTGGCAGACAGCCATTGATCTACCAGTGGTTCAAGGAATCAGTTGTGATGGAGTCACAAACAGATAAAGAACTAGCAATGAAGAGTGTTACACCTGAGAATGAGGGACTGTATATTTGTCGGGTTTCAAATATACGTGGGTATCAGTTTTCAAGATGGGTTAGGGTAATTGTGGACAAGGAGGAACCAAAAAGACAGTCAACAGATTTGGGTAAGACTACTGTAGGTATGTTTTTGTCATACATGTAGTTATCAATTGTAAATCATCTGGATTAGACAGACAGATGGGCAGACAGATGGACAGACAGATGGACAGAAATCTGTTACCTAAATTATGAAATTAAAGGCATATGTATGTACAGGCAGGCAGACCTGGACCACAGCTACAAGTGTATGATGTGAAAAAATGGATGGAGAAGTGACAAATGGCTTTATGACTGGTCAGGTAGACTGTCAGACAGAGACACAGATCAAAGTACAAAAAGGTATGCAAGGGGCAGATAAACAACAGGATACAGACAGGTGGCAAGTCATAGACATATAGGAAATAAAATACAGGCAGATATGTAGATCATCAGACAGAGACAGCAAGATAAACAGACAAACAGCAAAGATAGATAGATAGATAGACGGATAGACAGATAGGCAGACAGACAGACAGACAGACAGACAGACAGATATATAGACAGATATATAGACAGACAAACAGCAAGATAGGTAGGCAGGCAGACAGAAAGATAGGGAAACAAGCAGACTGTCAAAAAGACAGACAAACAGACAGGGAGATAGGCAAACAGGTAAGCAGATGGACACAGGATGAACCAGACATACAGTAGAAATCACAGATGGGCAAACCAATATACTGAAATCAACAGACAGACAAGCAAAATGACCAAAAATACAGAAAGATAGATAGACAGGCAGAGACTTGAATCCTTCAAAATTCATTTGTGATCTTTCACTTTTTGTGATACTTGCAGAGTCCACTTCAAGTTCAATAACTCAACCTTGTGTGACATTACACCCTGAATCTGTGACCCTCTTACATGGCAGTTTGTTATCACTCTTCTGTGATGGTGGTGGAGATCCAAGACCAAACTTTCAGTGGTTCAAAGATCAACAGGAAATTCCAGGAGCCACTGATCGTGAGTTAGTTATCTCTCCCGTCTCGCGGGACCATCAAGGAACGTACACTTGCCGCGTGTTTAATAATGTTGGTACGGTAAACTCACGTTCTGCCGATGTCCAGGTCACTACAGGTATAGAGTACAAGTGTAACCTATAATATCAATATACATTAAACGAAAGAAAAGAATCTAGAAGTTCTGTTCAACATCCTCAAAGTCAGATATTGTATCCTTTAATCTCTGTTGAACTGTTCATGTAAAACCAGACTGCCTTTCCTTCTAAAAAGGGTAAGTGTTTCAAAGCAATCTTGATTAGGATAAGGTCTAGGAAAAAGATACAGTAGATCAGTACGTGATTTGGTTTACCCTTTAACCATTGTGTTATGAGGGCTAGCCCAGTCCATCTTACAATATTTATTGGTATTCCGAAACACATCTACTATCAAGTAAATTATCTGAACTACAAAATTGTATGAAACTATGCAGCTTTATGTAAACATAACCTGAACAATGCGGTCTGAGGACAATGTTAATTATACAACATTAAATTTACCCAAAAGAAATACATAATAAAAACCAATAATACAAGTATGCAGTTTTTCACATAAAACAAACAAAATCTATACAAATGCTGTAAGTTTTACTTCCAAGGTTGATCTTGACATTGTCTTTCTTCTAAATGCGACGTTAACTGCTAGGACGAAGGGTTTTAGATTTACTTACACAAAACACAATGACTGTGTCGTAGGCGTGGCTGTGAAAGATGTAACGGTTCGGAATTGCGGAAAAAACTGGGTAAAAATGAGCAAAAAGGTTAACGACTTGCTCTAGGAATTGCACTGCTGTAACCAAGGATGTTTAGAACTCTTGTGCATCCTGCCATGCATAAACTTTCCAATATTCAGTAAATCCTTCTCGACAGCAAGCCACAGTATAAAGCTTAAAACTGGAACAATGCATAGCACTGTACCAAGTACTATATGTACACAGTCTTGCTTTTTTATTATAGAGCGGTTATTTCCAAGAGGAATTCCACAAGAAATCGAAGAAGGTATTGAAATTTTATAAATATTGAGAAATTATGGCCATTCATACTAGACAAATAAAACAAACCATACATAAGACGCAAACTGGTTCATTTGTACGTGTGCGAAGCAACGTTTGGTCGTAGGCGTTGTTGATGTGAGATGTGAATATCATTTTTGTACTGCATATGCAAGTTTCCTCTTACCCTATGTTAGGAATGACTTATGTGTGAAACGTCTTTTGTTGGACCTTGCTATCTCGAGACGTGAAAACTATTTTTGTACTGTTAATATGGGCGTCTGCGTACCTAATATAAGGAAATTCCTATGTAAGGCACGTCTTATGTTGGACACTAGATGTCTTTATCTATTCGGGATATCAGCTACCTAAGCTGTTCTCCCTAGAGGTCCTGTTAGGGCCACCCCTTATGGGTCCAGTGTTACTACAGGAGGAAACCGGAGTACCCAGAGAAAACCTGCGATGCATCGTAGAATCAATCTAGACTACAGTCTTCTCACATATTACCAGGGTAACTTTAATCAGAAAAGGATGCACGGATCCCTAGTCACAGATATGAAAGACACGTACATTACCAATATTTACGTAACTCGTGAACTTTTCTTACTTGAATTCTCAGCTGTTCCTTATCTGCAACTCTTGTAGTTTTCGATAAAATTGCTCTACTCATTGGAAACAAAGATTACGAACATTCGGAAAAGTTAGGTAAACTTTATCATCCTACAAATGATGTCCGTGATATTGCTGGAGTCCTGCAAAGTATTGGCTTCAAGGTAGGAAATAGCATCCCGAGTACTACACTACATGAAGTGTTTTAGTGCAATGGCTAGCGTTTGTTCTTCGAGTAGACTGAGCCCAGCTCGTGCATTTTTGTACTTGTTTGAGTGCATTGCAATAGGCGAGGTTGCGCTATGCTTCAGTTTTTATCAAGTTGGTTTGTTTTGCATTCTGGTTGTGATGTTTTGCATTGCGTCACACGTCGCTTCGCAGTGTAATGTTGCGTTGCGCTGTATTGTGCTAAGTTAAGTTATCTTTCGTGCTGTGTAGTCGTTGGTTTTGTTGCTCTGCGTTGAGGTTTGCTATTGTAGGGCGTTGCGCTACTTCACGTTTCGTTGCTTTGCGCTACACGTTGTGCTGTGTTGCGCTGCTCCAGGATGAGTTGGGTTACGTTGCACTGCCTTGCACTGCGTTGCGCTGTATTGGGTTGGGCCATACTGCGATGCGCTACACTGCACTCCGTTGCTCCCAGTTGCATCGCGATGTGTTGTATTGTAAGGTGTATTGTTGCGCTGCGTTTCT
Source organism: Nanipora kamurai (assembly GCA_036872915.1). NCBI lineage: Eukaryota > Metazoa > Cnidaria > Anthozoa > Scleralcyonacea > Helioporidae > Nanipora > Nanipora kamurai. The sequence goes on from JBAHVQ010000042.1 coordinate 173,850, forward strand.
TCCTGGATCGTGCTCCAGCGTATTTCGTCATATATTGATGGTAATGCATCCAAATAATTACCAGCGAAGACTTTCATCTTTTCATAGAGTTCCGGTAATATTTTATCAGGTAATTTCGCTTGTTAATCTGACCCTAAACGAAATGAAGCATGCGTTGCAGTTGTTCGCCCGACTGTTGGCTCCTGGTGTGTACGGCTTGTTTTACTTCGCCGGACATGGATTTGAAGCAGAAGGCAAGAGTTATTTGATGCCGGTGGATGCCAGCGATGAGTACAACTGCGCAAAAAATCTACCAACCAATGAAGTGCTTCTTACCATGCAACAACGAGAAGCCAGGCTGAAAGTGTTACTGATTGACAGCTGTAGAACAACGTAAGTAATATCGGAGGGTTGAAACTATATTGGGAACTCTGGAAAGATTTTTATTTGATATTGAAAACTTCTTAACACTCTTGTAATAAACCCAAAAAATCATGGGCAATTTGTGGGCACTACAACAAAATCTCTTCAATGGACGCTGAAGTTTGTTTCGCGATCTCTAAACTTAAAAATATATGGCACACTAATATTGTTATTTCTTGGAAGTAGTAACAATTAGAAGTTTTGAACTAAACATGTCCATGAAACCATTTATATTTTCAATGAATATTGTACCATGCATGTTACATTGTGTCTTCCCCTAAGAAAAAATCAGTAGAACGAGCCTGGACAATTTTTTCGGAAATTCCAGGGTATTACATAGCGTAAAAACGTACCGTCTTCACAGAATTAAAAAATATGTTAAGTTTGAGTGGAGTGTAACGTCTACATCATTCATTGTGTTGTTTTTAAGGCCAAATCCCCAAGGAAAATTAAAAATTCATGACCCGATTTCTACAGGAGGCCTAAATCCGGAACAAGAAAATGTCGTGATTGCCTTTGGATGGTTAGTGGATTACTTCTTAGACTTTTTTTAAACAGCAAATTTTTAAAGTAAGGAAGCGAAGGAGATAGGCCCTTGTAGACGTTCAAGATACCTGAAAATCTTGAATAATACTCATTAACTATTCATGAAAAAGACAGTGGAAGTATATGTTCAATCGGTAGTTGTAAATGTGGTACAAAATTTTTCTAATTTATATTTATTTTCATGGAAACAGTCTATACAGATTAGTTGCTCTATTTAATTTAATCATTTCATTCATACGAAAATTTCGACAACTTTCAAATTTCTCCCTAAATTCGGATTTTTTCTATCGAAGCTAGTCGCCCGATATAACTGTACTCGGTGTATCCCCCTTTTCTATTTCTAATCTGTTACTCAATATTTCTGTGTTCTTACAATTTTTGTCAGCTGTTCACAAGGACGTGTTTTCGAACATCGCTTGCGAAGGAATGGCTATTTCGCAATCCACCTTCTCGAACATTTAGGAGACCAGGAAAAGAATGTTGAACAAGTTTTGTTGGACGTAGCTAAAGGTCAGAGCAGTGTTATTTTTTAAAAAATATCTCGCATAAGCATCTATTCGCCAGTGCGTTACTATGAATAAAATTATTATGACTGATAAACTTTACTTTTTTGCAGGTGTACGAAGTGAGCAGATATTTGACAGCTATACAGGTCAGATTCAAATGGTTTTTCGGTACAGCAGTTTGTCCGAACACTGGTGCCTGTGCGACAAAGTTATTCCCAACGAAGCTCGTTCTTTACAGAGTCTTCACTGGAAGAACGGCCATGGTAGGAAACCCCTCTATATACTTATATACGTGTTCTGTTATTAAAATTTATTTTTCTAGACAGTAATTTAATGTCTGTAGATGTCTACGCCTGTTGTTCAATAATTTTTGCAAGCCTAAAGCCCTAAAACACGACCAAGGACAAATAGATGCTAGAGATTAGGCTTGATTTTTCGTTGTTTTCTAAAATGTTAAATATAACCGTTTAATGATATATCACAACTCTTATTTATTCAATAATTTAGAACTTCCTCTTAGTCCTGTAACCATCTTTGAACAAGATCACGTGGGAGTCATGATAAGATTCAACGCAGAATTCTCCAATGTCTTGATCGTGCGAGCCGAGATTGACACAGACGATGCAGAAATCATTTTAGAACCATTAGAATTTTTACCTCCTCAGAACGAGGTAACTGGGTGCTAAAATCGACCATTTGTTGAGGCCGAGTTCCTAGAGTATCATGAGTAGACCCAGTCCCTCAGTTGGAAAACGGGTAACATTTTCACGTAATCCCACTGAGACACTGGATCTACGTTTGATACACTGAAAACTCTGGCATTAGCAAAGTGGTGTATTCACGTAGCTCACTTGAAGTACACGTCATCTCTCTAGATAGACCGATTGCATAAATACCACAATGCATCATCGCATACACGCATAGCCTCAACTTTATTCTTTTGAATTCAATGGATGTTCGCTCAGTGGGCCGAGTTTTGTGCTCTTTCAATAGAATTCAAAAGAATGAAGTTGAGACTGTGTGTGTATACCAATGCAAAGTGGCATTTACCCAACTGGTCTGTTTTTCCCAAATGCGTCTCCTGTAAGGTTGTACTGAAATAAATTGGCGAAAAATGCTTCTTTACATCACTGGTTCCTCAAGATCAAGGAGGACTTGTCCATAATTAAATCTTTAATATTTTAGTACATCGATTATTTTTTCTTTCCAATGTACGCGCTGTTTTTCCGTGTCCATTGGACAAACGGTCAACCTGACATACCGTGGAATTAATTTTTCAGATGATTAATGGATGTCGCGTTGAAGAGATCAGTGGCAATGATGAATTGATGCCGGAGAAAATTTTAGACGGAGAGATTATAGTTAAAGTGTCGGACCTTCAACGTCTTCAGGTACCCGTTCTTTAAACCTTTTACCTTCTCTTTTAGAGTAGATTAGTCTGAGCTTTTTGTTTCTAGTTAGGAAACGAAAGTAATCAGTTCGTAACTGATATATTCATACAAATAGCGTGAGATAAATGTTCTAGTTTTCTAGTAAAGGCTTTCAAGATATATCTTGCTGCGGAAACTATGATGAGTCAACAACTCAGGAAAATTCTGAGCTTCAGACGGCAGTTGAACACGCAAACCTTTAAATGCTAGTCAGACGCTTTGTCTATTGAGCCACAAGAATTTAGACGGCAGAGCAAAGATACTTTCGGTATTTAGAACCGGGACGAGTCAGTAGGGAATGACTTACTGGACTGCAAGTGATTAGATATCGGTAAAGTATTAGTCACGTGTTATTCTGAGTCCTTGGCTTATCACTGCTTAATAGCAAGATAGATCAAAGCCTTTAATAATATGAAACTGCTGTTTCCGAAGTCCAATAAACAAATAAATTTCTTTTAGCCAATAGACATCCTAATTGTACCGTTGCCAAGAAATGTTCGGGCTAAATCTGAACAAGATAGACTACTTCAACCCTGCTACGGCTGAGGCAGTTAAATAATCAAACTTTTTTTTTCCCTTCAATTTAGGGGCCATTAACCCTCAAGTTTAGAGTGTGTTATATCAGAGGCAATAACACAAGAATAAGAGAGATAATTAATTACGAGTTTAAGGAGAGACCTTTGTACGCCAGACTTACTTAGAGAAAACATAATCACCAAGCGAATACCAGAAAAAAAATCTAATGTAAATATAGGGCACGAATTTAGACCTTAGATGGCCAAAGGTTTTTAAAATTTGAAAATATTGTTAAACCTTCTCCATCGTCTGCACTATATCAGTCCTTCAGAGTTTCCTATCAGAATGCCATTCAACCCTCCTTCCCAGGGTGTCCTCGTTAAATTGGAAACATGGAGACCCTGGTTAAAGGAAAAGAGCATATCTAGATTTCTTTAACTTTTTCCTGACACGATCATTCTATCCATTATTTTACTCTGGGTAATACCATGGCCTGGTTGTTCAGAGAACGATTACGGCTAATGCTTGGTTAAAATCTAATCGACTGTCTCGTTTAAATGTTCTTTTTGACAATTTTAGTTCAAACTACTTTCCATGAAACTTCTCTATGTTTCCACAATATCAGAACAGAAGACCTTTCAACATCACATCCTTTCCTACATTTGTAGTATTTCATGCACGAAGTTTTAACTAGTCCTAGATTAAAGTAGTCACCTTTTGAACAACCGGGTCCAGACGATTTTAGTCGTTAAGAAGAGAGAGGCATCCTACCGGAAATCAATAAGTTATAACCATCTCAAGGGTTACCCAGTATCAATAAAGGTATTTCCTTTCCACATCAGCTGATTGTTGAATAACTTGGTAGTTTACAGAGGAAGAAACAAACTCCGAATAATAATGTCATCTTGATAACTCAAGATATGAGCTAAGATCAAGAGAATTACAATGAAATTGTGATATTTCCGTTTTATTTCAAAGATATCATCAGACAAACTAATTACAAAAACATTGCCACGATCTATGTATACAAGCGGTGCGATGACATCGCTGAAGAAGAAAACGGAGTTTGTTTCTTCCTCTATTACCTTAAGTTGTCGGCCTGTTCCGGATTTTGGTCGTTTACCTTTTTCACTTTACCCTTTCCTTTTGCCATGTTACTTTTTTACGCTTTGGCATTCTACCTGAATCACGGTTGATAGATTGAATAAAATTAACATCAGGTAAGACTATCTTATAGATGTGCAATGAGGACGTGCTGGGATCTGGAACATACTTGCCGTTCATCAGGAGACAGATTTCCATTGTATACTGAGAAGGTCTTGGGGATGTAAACAAACCTAAGCCTGTTTGGTATTATGAACGATACAATTGAGTAGCGTAAGCAAGTGGTACGGAGGAATGGGATGTAACTGCTAACAAACCAGGGAATAAATAAACTAAATACCCTTCAATTAAAAAAGTAGAGATACGACTTACCATTTTCCTCTGGGATTTTGCTTTCATTGGTTTCTCTATATTTTTAACTGGCATTCGAAGTCGGAGACGTTTGTCTACTTGATCAATTACAGCAGCGGTACATGTTGTCTTGTTAAGACAAGAATCTTTGGGTTAATTCAAACTTCAAGTAAACGACAAATTTCTTTATTACATACATGTTTCGGCAAAACTCGTATGTAATAAAGAAATTTGTCGTTTACTTGACGTTTATATTAGTACTTGTGCTTTTACGATCTTATGGAAAAATCTCTTGGTTGCCAGACTGTTTTAATGGCGATAAACTTTCAGTATCCTTGTTTGCATTCACTAAGCTATTTAAGAACCATTCTTTAACTAGAGAGTTACTGGAAGGCAAATTACCCTAGAAAACGGAGCACCTGATTTGTGAAGTTACAATGTCTCAAGAATAGATTGTCAGCATTGATGACAGAGTTAATGACTGTCTAGGAACACCGTATTTCCTGTCCTTGTAAAACCCATCCAAAACTCATGGTTTAGACATGAACAAGAAAAGTTGGCGTGATTGTATATAGTTCAGTTAATAACCGCTGACTTTGAACCTTCGTACACTGCAAGAGTACTTGTTTTTTTCCATAGCAACCCATAATCGTGACAGAAAATCCGTGAAATCCATTGGCTTCGATATTTGAAACTAATTCCATTACTAAAAACGGAAATGTGAAAGAAACTGGTGCATTCTGCGTTATTGGATACCAAGACCACTTAACGAAAAGCTAACGGACAAAATGTTATAGTCCCATGACAACCTCCTTTGCTAGCACACGTAATATCACAGATGCAATATCGAGGTTTTCCGAACATTGCTGAACCTACACAGTTACCCACATTTTACCCCATAAACCGTCAGAGCAATATTTGAGTTTTACTTTCATCACAACTACATTCTTATCCCCAAAGAATTTTAAAAATAATTACCTCAACAAACGTCGAACTGGGCCAACCGCTTACTGATCAATGGCGGGATAAAATGAGGGATACTTCGTAGGATGCGAATCAATATTAGATCATTATTATGATTATTGTTATTTCTATTAAATAGATAGCCTGTTGTGGCCCAAAACCAAAAGATACAAAGCTTTGCTATCTATCGAAATATACCCCATTAGACTACCTTATCTGAACCTCTCGTGATATTATTTTTAATCGTTGCACTCTTCGTAAGAATAGTTATTATTATTATTAAAGGAATTATTTTTTTAGATGATGATTATTATTATTAATATTATTGTTATTGTTATTATTATTATAATTACAAATTAACTTGTTACAATATTTTCATTTCCCCTCACTTTGTCGACACTCGATCCTCTACGAAAAGTGGAGCTTCTCAAATTCTTTGTTCGGTGAGATAAGGTGTGAAGATACACAACATAAGGTGTTAACTTATGTTTCTCAACGGTTACGGGTTCATCTTATGTTTTTATAAACGACAATCTTCTGCGTGGCTTGTCTTTGATAATAATTCACGTTTTCTCATTGGTCATTCAGCTCTCGACTGTTTGCATAAATTAAAAAGGAAGAATAATACCGAAAAGAATATGAATTTGAATACATTCATAAAGCAGCAGGAAGCTTTTGGTTTACTGTGCGTGGTAAGACCTTCGACAACTCAATCCGTGTCTTGCTATACGAAACACAAAAATAAATTTATTACGACAAGTTTCAATCAGAGCGAAATATGATATAATTAACCGGATAACGAGAAACTGAGGTGAGTGACATCTTATCTCTAACAGTGACATAAACAACTACTAAGAAACAGTTTCGAAGCTTAACGAAGTAACAGCTCTCGACGAAACGAGGAACGAAGTGTAGCAAACCCTTTTGGTGTAGTCTGGTCTTGAAATAATCACAGTACATTTTGATGTATGAGTGTTGTCTTTACCTGCTATATTTTTATAAGATTTATCTACATTTCTTCCATATATTGACAGCATCTGGTGTTAACGTTTCGGTAGGCTTCCTTAGCGCATGTTCAGGATATAACCCAATACAGAAATCGGTACCTCAAATCAATAACTATTGAGAAATTTATCACAGGCCAAATCATTTTACCTCTGTGTATTTTCTTTAAAAATTCCGACAAATACGTCATACTAATTCGAAAGAATGTTGTTCTGTATGCTGTATACTGTAAACTAACAGAGAAAGTCCTCTTCACATAACGAAGGACTTCCACAAACGAGATTGATTTACACCACGAAGGGATAACGGGGTATTTCGAGCTATGCTCCTTTAAACTGAAATGAAGCGAGTTGGGGTCGACTGCTTGTGATTTATACCAGCCGAAAACTCGACCACAGTTAATTCAATACACTCACCATTAAATATGTAGCTGTATAGCCAGTATTACTTCCATATATTAGTATCACGTTATATAAATACTACAGAGCAACATCACAGGAAGTATTCGTTGTCCAACATGAGAGAGGTCGAAGGAAGGTTGCCAAGCAGGTTCGTAAACAACCTACGGCTGTTAAGCCATATTTAGGTCGAGAGGCTATGTTTAAGTTGCTAAGGGTTTAGATTTATGTCATCTTCATTTTTACTCAATCAGACTTGTGTATGTTGTGGGTGAAGTCTTACGTAGCTTTAAAACGGGAGACCAAAATGAAGGTTTTATTTAGTTAAACGGTGAAATTCAGCAGGGAGAAGTTAATATAAGACATATAGATACTTGCCCTTATCGGTCGGTTGAATCTACTTTCATAACGAATTCTATTTCGATTCAAAATAACCTTCACAATATCTTAATTCAAGATATATAGAAGTGTGAGTGTCGTCTTAAATGATAGACTGCTTGTTGTAAAATGTTTTTACAACTAGCACGGTGAGTCATAAACTTATTTCAACGATTTACGCTGTCTGATTTTATGAAATGCAAATTGTATAATTAATTGGCAAATACTTTGAATGAAGTTTGTTGGAACTAGATGTAAGAACTTGCATCAGCAGTTCGATCAAATCAAAGAATCGTCACACCTCACGGGCAACTAAAGTGCAGTACACACCTTTCAAGTTCTAGCATGCATGCGATCATTATTAGAAGCCCAGACGATCCTCTGTCACACTGCTTTTCAACGTAAAAATTTCCAGGCACACGTCTTATTTGAAGTAGCTCACTTTTGACCACAATGGAACAACACTTATAAGTCGACCACAATACCAATCGCTAAAGAATTGCATTGTTTTGATTTTTAAGTGTCATTGTATGTATTAATCGAACATTCTGTAAGGCGGAAGGGCTCAAAGTTAGAGCGACGATTAGTGGCAGCTTGTGGTGTTTAGGAAACCTGGCCGATAAACGATTGATCAATGAGAGCCGCGAGCCCATCAGATTGACCCCCTAAGCCATATCTTTAGCTGCGTTTATATCAGCGGACTGGGATTGGATTTGGACTGAGATTTCTCGAGTTTCAACGCAATCAAACTGGGCTCGAGTCCACTCATATGAGGAAGTCTGGAAAGAACTGAAGGTAGACTCGATCAACTGTGAACGAAGTCGGACTGGATTTGGACTCAAACGGACTGGTTAAAATATAATCTTATCTTTCTTTCTCTGTCTCGGCATAGAGCTTTTACTGGAATTCCAAACCCAGCCCAGACTGGTAAGGTGAACAATACTAGTTCAGCTCCAGTCCAATCTAATCCGCGGGTCCGCTGATGCAGACGCACCATTTATGTTCGATCCTGGATGAATAAGAGGAAGCGAAAGGAAAAGGGTGTGGATGAAAGTTAACGAGAAGGAAAAATGACGTTTTCTTTAAATAGTCCATGTAGTGACTATTCCTTGATTCCTGGCCCAGTATTGTGTTATTCCCCAGAGACAACACTTCTAATTTGAAATCTAAAGAGAAAATATCGATTGGAGGCAGCGAATGTGTAGCAAACACTGTATGTGGTTACTATGTTCCCTGTTCGAAAATGAAAGATCAATTTTCCAGATAATCTTTCCTTTTAAATTGGCAATTCTCTTCTGGCAACATCTGCATTTATGAAGCCACGGTTATATCGGGATGGGCTCAAGAGTGTATTAAATCAATATATTAAATCATAACTGTAACAAGCCCTAGAATTTCCTTTGAGTCGTCGGTATCACTCAGTAGAGTTGAAACCAAATGCGGTTTGGCCTTCAGACAAAGTTATGAATCAGCGTACTTACAGTTAGGTCTCACATAAAATTAGTTTGTACTTTAAATTTTTATTTTGTTTTCTCAATAAAGCTTCAATATTCGTTCATTAAATAATTAAGTCGTACAACATTTTTTCTTTCAGTTTGTAATGGCCGTTCCTCGATCAGGAATTCCAGTAAGCGTGGAACTAAACGAGTCGGCGATCCATCTCTGGGAATTTCTAAAACTTATCGACAACTATTCTTGGCTATACGAAGGACTGCACGTCCACAACGCCGTCCGACGTTACGAAACCTTATGGCTCCCCCTGGCTGCCCGAGTGGACCCCAGTTACCCGATATCAGCTCCTTTGGATATCGAATGGGTGTGGTACGTCCACATGTTGTCACCTTACGCCTACCACAGAGACTGTTTGCATCGTTTTGGTAAAGTAATCGACCACAGCATAAGCTCACCAAAGGAACGAAATGCTGGTCTAAATAATGCTCGAGAGATTTGGAAAAAATCATACCCTAAAGAGGAGTTTGGCTTAGATCTGATGTTACCACCTAAACTTTCAAAAACGTTCCCTTCGAAATTCTCATATGATCTGTTCTCGGCAATTTCGCGTCAAAGATTCTTTAATTACCAAGTGTCGTTAAAGCACTATCGTGATGCAAAGTTCTTGGAAAAAGCCATTAAGCGATACAAAGATTTCCTTCGTTCAAGACTCCAAGATCCATCGTTGATGTTGAACGGTTGTTTTGACGTGCAGATCATCTGGCACACGCACCTCTCGCATCCCATTTTGTACCGCGACGACACGAGGAAAGTATTCGGAGAAATGCTCAGTCATTACGACACCGACGCTGGCAACGGGATCGTTGCCTGGAAGGAATCACCCCTACGGGAAAGAAAGTCTTTAGCGCCAAAATCAATCCCCGGGTCAATGTACCGGGGTGAGGCAATAATTTGCACGAAGGAAAGGATTTTGCTAACGCAAAAGCAAACCGAGCTGACGTTTAAAGTGAAACTTCTGAAAGAGGAATTTCAGCATACAGTGTCCATTTCCAGCGCCCTGCAATCACGTGATCTCATGCTGACACCTTGCTGGTTGAACCTTCCCTCACTGACCTTGGCCTGTTCCAGTCACGTGCTCAATATCACTCAAGGTAAATCTGATAAGGTCTATGACGTCAAAGTGATTCATTCTCTTGCACCAATTCTCTCAACGGTCGAGGTCTTCCACCCAAAAGGACACCTTCTCGCAACAGCTCACACAATTGCTGCGAAACAGATCCCTATGAAGAGCCAGCTGGGTGACTTAAGAGGAACCTCCTGTGCCTACACGCCTGAAGCTAAAGAACGAGCTCTTCTTATACGTAGTCAAAAGGACTGGGGTGTGTGTGTAGGAAAGTGGGTTGGTAGGGGTGAGTCTGGTGACCTTGTGATCTCGTTCTATAACCTTGAAACCAACCAATGGCAAAACGTCAGCCAATCAAATTCTGCCAATGCCGAGTTCACCGTATATGAACTGAAGATCTCGAAGGAAACCAAATCTGTCTTCATAAACCTTGGCACAGGCTTGGTAACCGTTCCTTGCACTGACGTTGCGACGTTTGTTCCCGAGATCGTGGCCCTCACTTACGCTATTTCTCTTCTCTACGTCCTATGTCGGGAAAGACCCCGCGAATTTTATCCTGTCGATCCTTTTCAGTCCAATGACTTAAAAAGCCTTCACCCTTCGCCTTTGAGCAAGGAAATCAGAGCTTCCAGATTAACTAAACGTGATGGGATATTTAGCACTGGTTCGGGAGGCAAGAAGTCCATGTGGTTCAACCGAGATCCATTCGTTTCCAACGTTCTTCTGGCGACTGGAAGGAATTGTGCATGGGTACCGTCAAATAGTTTTCTTCGTTTTTTCCAGGACAATCTTAAGAGTGTCTTTGAACACTGCATTTTAAGGTCGAAAGATGATCGTTCGTCTGTAGATGCTCGCCTTGAAATTGAGTACATGCTTGAATATTTGGGAATTAAAGATAGTTCGAAAGCAAGCCAAGCCAGCCACAAGAAATACAAGTCGCGCGAAAAAAAGGAAAGGAAGGAATCGTCGAATGGACAAGCACTAAAAGGTGCAAAAGAGCGTTTTGCAAACGTCCAAGTAAATGATTTAAGAGACGACGAAGCTGACGATTACCCAGGTCAGGATAGCGTCTTTGTATAAGAGACATTTGTTTTCTTTTTTCCATATTGTTATTTAGTGATGGAAACAATTTTAAAAGACAATGAATTCTTAGAAATAAACTACGTTTTATCCGCCTTTCATAAATAAAATATGTACATTTTTACGTAAACTTACATCATAGATATGGGAAAGATAAACCTGGTGCAATTTGACGAGGGCGAATTGTGGTTAATAAGCTCAAAAAATTGACGTTAAGTACTCACAGCATTATGCTCAGTTATAGTACTTCAATCCTACCTATGCAGAGTGTTCCCCCCAAAAAATATCCCCCATCAAACGTTTGAGCCTGTTTTCTTTAACGCCTTCACTGCCATATTTTTCCATTTAACAAGTAAAATTGTCTGGCGTCTGCCATAGCAAAATCATCAAAGTCCTCTGTGGCAATGACGGGGTTATAAGGTAGGGCATAACAGTATACTTATATGGCTATGAAAGCCCTGTTATTTAATATGGCGCGCAAATTCTACGAAATGTTGTGCATAGATGTAACTGATTAGATTATAGCCTTTGAGAATATTGAAGTAGTTTTCACCAATTAACGTTGGATGAGTAGCGATTTTGATCTTACCACTTTCAGTGAACGCAGCATGCTAATAGTTAAACACATATTTCTGTTAAGTTTCAAACTATAAAGCCAGAAAGCTAGGGTTTCGTATAGGCATATTAATGTATGCCTTGGACAGCAATTCACTTTCAGAATCATCCTCAGGGTAATATGAAACGATAAGTTCACATTTTATGTTATGATTAAAGGTGAATTTACTGCAATTCAAACCAACCATATTTTTTGGGACACCCCGTAGGATAAGGTATTATCTTGGATATATCTTCAGTGTAAATGATCAAATATGTATTCAAACATGGATGTTGTGCAACAGATCACGTTATAATGAGTATTAGCCATGAAAGATATCATTCATTTGCAGGGGCACCCGAAACAGGGAGAAGGGTGGACTGCGCAAACCAAGACAATCCCCTCACAACAATTCCCTTTCGACAATCCCCTAACATTATCAAAGGGGCAACCTGGGGTGGAGTAATAGAAAGAATGTGCCCTAACGCTAACGGTAGAAATTCAAAAAAATTATTTCGAGAAAATTGCATCCAATTCTCATCAGATTGAAAACTAGAGCAAATTTAAGCACATTTGCTTCGTTGCTTGCGCTGAACGCCGGTCCATATAAAAAGCTTGAGCACTTCAATCACTGATCAAAAAGTAAACAGTGAGTTACACTTTGAACATATGAGTGAAAAGTCTAAGGTGAATTTTTAGTTAAAAGAGACTTTTGCTCTAAATCACATGTAATCTTAAAATGCGGTGTACTTTCCGTAATTAGTGTAAAACTCTATCTCAAATAAAGATTAAAAATCAAAGCCTTTGCATCGATATTAAAACGTATTAAATTATGAGTTGAAATGGTAATTCAACATTAATCCCGCCCAGAAAATCAGCTAGAAAACATGGTCAATCCCAGTCCTCTTTTCGTCCCTGACCCAATCAACAAGGAAAACGGTTTTCCCAACTTGTGTCCGAGACGTTCCTATTTTCGGCGATTACTTTTGCTCAATTAAGACCTAAGAATTTCCAGTCATGTGACGGTTTAATTAGAAAAAATATCCAATGCAATTTTCGTCTTTATAATTGCAATCGCAAAAGTCACTTTTTTGGTGGCCTCTCCAAGCTTCGACATCACGTCAAAAAGCAAACAGGGGTAGAGAACTATCCTTCGACAGATCTCTTCAAGCAAGAAAGTCCGTAAAAACCTGACTCAAAAATTATTAATGCCGTGCAGGACTTAAAAAAGCACAACTCTTGCAAGTTGGGAACGGTGTTGATGATGTTTTGAGTCTGCGATTGACTTAATAATATTAACGTGTTTCCTGTTTACTGATATTGGAATAAAAATAAAAAGACATGAAAGATTTCGATAATTTAACAAGTCATTATCTATAATAACTCTCGTATTAATAACGTAAGCAGTATTTACTGTCGGCATAGTTCGTCACAGACAGCCAGTTAATTACAAAATCAGAACAATTACAAAAAAATCAGAAATAACTAAAAAAGACATTCACTATAAAATCAGATTCTTGTGGTTTTGCTTCTAAGTTTGAGTTTTATTCGTGTGATTGCGATCCACACACAAGAAGTATGTTCAGCGGAGGAATGTTTTGAAGTAGTTTTAATGTCGGAAGATTAAGCCACAGTTTTGATATTGTAAACAAGGTAATTTCGGATCCTCGATGAATTGAAAAATTTGTCGCATTTCTCGGTTGAGTAATTCAGGAATGGTCAAGAACATGAACAGAAAGAGTGAACATAGATTTCTGAGTAAACTTTATGGATCAGTATTACGAAGGAAAGGGAAAGAGCGACAGAAAGTAGCTAATGTCAAGTAATGAGCTCATCTCTGATCGGCATGTGCGCTAAATAGAAGCACAATTATAACGATCGGTACTTTTAAAGATATTTTTAAAGAACAAAACAGATGAACATTGGAGTATAACTAATTCTAATCGCACTAATGTAATTTTATTGACGTCAATTAACATTAGAATAAGAAAAGCGCATGATAAAAAATTTGCGTTATCTTTCTCCTCCATTCCCCACGAAGTAATTTCTGCTAGTTAAGGAGTAGTGTCTGTTTATGTTTTTCGTACTGGAAAAGTGATCTCGCAGAATGAAAATCATGACCAAGTTGTTCGCGTTCAGTTGCCGAATGAGATCGCTGCCTTGCACGCTATGTCCAGTCACAGTTCATTGATTGGCCATATTTTCTCACGTGCTTCATTAGGCTTAGCAACCACCCAGCAAATTATTCGAACATTCATTCTAGCAGCTTCCACAGCACTTTCTCCGGTGAATTTCTTAAAAATCATTACTAATAGTATACATTAGGATAAAAGCTTAGATATTTCCTCCTTATTGATTGAATTTAATGAATATTCAAACCAACATATTTTGAATTTTTGGACATAATGTGGTCTAGATGGGCTGGGTTTAGAGTATACATTGAAAGGAAAAGCCCAGACTGGGAATGGCTGCTGTTAAAACACGTACAAACTTGCGCAGAACAGCCATGCCGACAAAGAATTGTTCTTGATGGCTCAAACATCAACCGTTAGAAAAAGAGTACATACCTATCGCCATCGCTCGATACAAATTGCATACAAGTGATTTCTGAGTTTCGCCACAAAGCTTTGCCCAGCAAGCCTGTTTTTTAGTTGTTTATTATTCCTTTTTCTTGAATCGGCTAACTCTGAGATATAAAATAAAATAAAGATATAGAGAGGGTCGGGAGTCGTTTCAAGGGTACAGTTGCTTGCATTACCCCATCAGGTCGATCCAAATTCAAACTATTCGAAATCGATTTTTTTGATTTGAGGAGTTAAAGGAAATTTTTGGAATTTAAGGGCATTTGGATTCGGAAAATGAAACGGAGAACCCATCCATTCCTGTAGTCAAAAATCCTGATTCAGATTTTTACAAAGAAACACCGTCTTAGTGTTGTCGGTTATAAATCATTTCCTAATGAATATCAAGCACATAATCGGGAAAACGGCTACATAACCTTGCAAGAATAAGTGTGGGTGTTCTTAGTGGCATTTCTTTCCACGTTATTCCGCGTTTGCCAGCTCAGTAATGGTAGTGTTGTCTAAATATCGATCTTTCTCGACAGTTCCGATGGCAAAGGCATTTTATTCATTCAAAGCCTTTGTCTTTCTTGGTGATAAAAATTTAAACAAACAAAGAAGTCCCTGTCGTTAGACAGCTTTGAGTAATCTCAACACATCGCACCAAGACAATGTATCAATCAAATTTAACATTAGTCTTGGTATGAACGTTGTCTTAAATCAGTATGAACGTATATGCATGGGATAGGGTGGACAAAAATTCGTTTGGCTTGTTTGGAGACCTGGGCAATGAGTTGCAGCATATTTTGATCGTCACGTGCAAGATAAATTATGCAGAATTCTCTGGGCCTCCCACCTTACCCATGCCGGGTAAAATTCATAAACAATTAGTCAGGATAGTCGAAATACAACTTTCATGCACTTCGAAAGTCATACTGACAGAACATTTTATTCAACTGCTATAGCAAGTACTGGAACCAATAAGAAACGGTCAGCTGTAGCCAAGATAGGTAAGTTCAGAGCCATCACATCTATTTTTACCGCGGTTAGTCACATTTTAATAAAGGCACATAAAAGCATTTGAGTGTATTTGGCTAGTGTTCTCTTAAAAACATATCCCTTTAAAGCTTTGAAACAACCTTAAACGTATCAATCAAATATAGAATTGGATTCTAAAAGTTAAGAGGTAATTACAGTAACCACCAAGAGGTTTCGATAAACGAGGACTCTCGTGCGGTTTTCGGTAGTGGTTGGATGGGAAGTGCTTAACCAGTTATGTTAATAAAACCGGAGTTCAGGTTACTCTAACACAATTTCGAATTATGACCCACTTTCGATGTACTGAAAGAACAAATCAGATTCTAAAAAAAGACCCTTCAGTGCCAGAACGTGTGCTGTTTAGCTTCAATTCTGAAGGTCGAGTGAATTGTTCTCGTCGATCAGGTAAAAATTCCAGAACAATCCTTAGAAATATCTAGTTCTTGCGCGCCTGAACGTATGTTAAATAGTTTTACAAAGAAAGGATTTCGAAAATGTCTACGACCTTGGATGATTAAGGGCCGAATTGCCAAGCGCAACACGAATTGTTACACAGGGCGTTATTTGGGCAGACAATTTCTTGTTTGAATTAACCAGTACACAGCTTCAACACAGTCCTTACCCTTCTTGAAAACAGAACAAAATGTTTGACAAGCTAATTCGTTGTGCCTGCTTGGTAAATACCCTATTAGCATATAGCTACGTATTTTCTACTGGGGTCATATATTTGTGAAACTGGGTTAAAATATTTACGAAATCCTGTCGTCTTATCCTTGTGTATATAACGATTAAAAGCACTGGCAATAAATTGGCAGTTTGTATGCCAACAATCATTATCTTTGATTGGTAGAAGGGAAGAAGTTTTTATCAGCAAATCAAACGAGAAATAGTGTTCTATCAGTGTTTAAATCAAAGATTGTACTGTAAGTCGTTAGAATTCTCTTGCAGCGACACCTCAGTTGCGTAAATGACCTACTTTCGTCCTATTGTCTGACCACGTAAATTGATTAAAGATCGCAGCGATACATCAGGTTGTGGCATGTTTGGATAACACACTGACTGCAGTGTTTTGAACATATTCTACAGTACGACCTAGTGTTTGGGATTGATTCACGTTTTAATCAAAAAGGCATTTATTTACACCGGTGAATTAATTTGCAAGATCTGCCCAGTTAAACCGAAACATAAAGACGGTCATGTTTCTCCAATTTCCCGAAGTAACATTTCTTTTATTAAGTTTTTATATTTAAACTGAAATATTCATTAGCGTATCACTTGATTATATACAAGGAACTGAATTTGAAACCGCAATTGCTAAAACAAAACAAAAATGAATTCGTTAATTCAAGCAGGAGTATCTTATCTTATCTTATCTAGATATGCTAGGTATCTTAATTATATTCAACCGCCGAGAGACCTAATCCTCGACTAGCACATAAAAATAAATTATATTTATGAAACAACTATGCTTGATACTTTCAGGTTCTCACGTTTATCTCCGATCCACCCAAGTCACTGGCGAAAAGCCAGTTTATAATTAAGACTCTAACGAAGTCCTTTCAAGCGCATTCGTTCAACCATGTCAGGCTCTGCATGTGATAATGTAATTGAAACTATGGGGGTTCAAGTACGTTTGGAAACCAAAACACTGTCAATATCTCTTTAGACTAAACATTTTTCTAAATTAATATCATTACTTAAAAACCGTTTATTAAGTTTTCCATTCGTCGAAATAATGAAGATGAACACTTTATAACAGAAAACATTTATGACTTGTAATCGTTGGTAAGTTGGAGAGGCTAGTTTCCATAAAACTATATGAATTGCTGGTTTGTTCATGTCAGTAACACCCAGAGTACAGAGCCGGAAAATACGAAAAAAATGCTGTGCTCATGTTTGCGGTTACCAAATTTCAGCGATCATTTTGTTTTCTTTTTACAGTATTCACAAAATGTTTAAAACAAGTTCAAAGGTCTCCCTCACTGTAGACCTCGTTGACGCAGCCGTTGGTCAACTCAATTTAATGCACGAAGTCGACAACTTCGGCAATCTGTACAGAGGTCCAATTCTCTCCAACGCCATCCACCGTTATGAACAGTTCTGGCTTCCGCTTGCTTCCACCGTAGACACGAGTCAGATTGCAGCTCCTCTCGATATCGAATGGGTGTGGCATCTCCACATGGTTTCGCCGCGTATTTATGAGAGCGATTGTAAGAGACTGGTATCAAAGATCGTCGATCACAAAATTCTTGTCGGTGAACGCAAAAAGAAAGCGATCCAGAAGTCTGCTGACCTTTGGAAGAAACGATATCCAAACGAGCCTTTTGAAGTTAATCTCGACTCAGTCACTGCCAGCTACGCCCGACAGTTTTCCGAGCTGTCATGTGACCTGGTGCGAGCTGCCCTGCGTCAGAGAGTTTTCTACTACCAAGTGTCGTTGCCGCATTACTACGATCGAAAGTTTCTCGGAAGTGCCGTGAAACGCTACAAGAAGTTTTTACGGCTGCATCGTGTCGCGCCCAACGAAATCTTAAGCCCATGCCAGGATATTGATCTTATCTGGCATGCTCACATGATGCACCCGCTGGCCTACAAAGAGGACTGTACGAAACTACTAAACGGAACGCTAGATCACGATCAAGAGGAGCATAGTCCAACTGGCGATCCCACCAGCCTTTGTGCTACAGCCATAACACGAGAGCGATGGAACATGGCATTTGGGGATAACTTTGCACTAACGGGAACTACGTTAAGGAGAGAGCCTCCTCCAATCTTACCGATATGCGCGGATCCTCACAAAGACCTGGCTACGCCCATTTACACCCTCAAGTTAGTAAAAGCCGAAGTTCAAGATTTTCCTTCAGATAATAAGTATATCTTGTCTTTGAGTCAAATCTGTACCATCGACTCCGAGAAAACGGTAACCACATTTGTCGGTTCCACTTCATGCGCCAACGAAGAAGATGGTCTCCTTTCCTTCAGTTCCGCTGCTGTCCATGCTGATGCACCTATGATGCTAACAGTGAAAGTGACCTTGGCAGACACGTCAAAAAACAATACTGTCCCTCTTCTCTTCTTCCCGGAGTCCCTAGATGCGGTGTTGAAAGAGAACGACGTCACTCGTCCAAAGGTTTCAAAGCGTGTTTTCAAAATCATTCCTCCAGGCGCGGATAACGCGGGAAAAATCTCCCTGACGTTTCAGATCCTTCCTCCAAAAAGGACTGGGAGCTACTCTCTTCACGTCAACCAATACGACAACGGCTTTCAAGTTCCCGACATGAGCAGCGGTATTGCGTGTCCTTGCTCAGTAGCCCCGTCTTTTATGACCGAAGGTCCATGTAACGTCGGGTTGTTTGGTATCGGTTCTTACAGTGGTATCGAAGTCTTCAAGTGCAGAGTGGTCGAGGCATTGGGATCATCTTTGCTTGCGGTAGAAATATCAGAATTAAACGGTCGTGTTTTGGCCTCAACACACACTGTCTCCAAAGGAGAGTTTCCACACAAAGGGCAGCTGTCGAAAAGTTTACGTGGCTTTCCTTACAGCGGAGCCCGTGAGGAACCTGCACTGCTAATCCGCGGGCGAAAGGACTGGGGACTATGCTACGCACGAACAACTGTAAGCTCAAAGGTGAAACTTTATCTTTTCCACTTGGACAGCAAGAAGAGAATCGAAATCCTGCAGCCTTCGAAGACGTCTTACAAGTTCAAGCTCGATCACTCAAAGGAATTTATCACCGTGGATACAATATCCGGTGACATTAATATCCCACGATGCATCACAGTAATACCGGAAATTTTGGCTCTCTGCTTTTCTTTCCGGAGTTTGAAATATTGCGCAGAAAATTACCTTTATTAAATAAACATGACAAATATTACTATAAAGAACTAGAAAACTATCAAAATGATTCACTGAAACAGCAAAAACAGAGCTTAACATTGAACACTTAGATTGCTTGCAACTGGGAATTTTATTTTGGCAATAAACGTAAAGAAAATATTTAAAAATGTAAATAAATTAGTTCTGTACAGATACCATAGGCTCAAACAAGTCGCGTGAAATTATTCTTTAAGAAAAGCAGACAAAACCAGCGCGAAGTTTGGGTCCATTTACAGCTTCAACAATGCTGTTACACGTGATCTTTTCGTCTGTACGCAATAACCTCAGATTTCTCTTTGATTCACTTCAGTTCCGTCCTCTGGGCTGTCATGAGTTGACAGAATGACAATTGCGACGCACAAAATTGTACGTGTAACAGCCCCTTAGGCCGAGGATTGCTCAACATTTCAAATATTTACTCGTGATACAAATTTGGGCACGTCAGGCTGGAAAAGATTGTAAAATAAGGTATATATAAGCATAAGGTATGTTTCTCGCTGGTAAAAACCTCACGTACCAGCACTGTTCGCTGAACAATACAGTGACAACATTACCACCGGTCACCGGAAGATATCGTTCAGTTTGGGCAACAAAGCGTTAGTCGTGTGCAGTTCCTCACTCCACCTAGCTTTGGTCGCTTTATTTAACCTTAGCTTCCCTCAACATCAATCTCCTTTTGCTTCAAACCGCCCGCTGTTTTCCTGCGGTCGTGATTGTGTTTCGGTAAAATTTTGTTCTTGAAAAAAGAATGTGGGATTGCGATCTGAATATTCCTGAACCGTGCTTGGATACCAACGAGGCTGTCTGGCGAGGGATCGTGCTCCACGCTGTCTCTGCAGTGACAGAATAAAACGCACAACCGGTAGACCTCCAGGATAAAAAAAAGACCGTTCTTAACGGTGAGAAAAACGATCATATAACCGAATGTTTCATAATAAGAAATGATAAACAATCTCATGACAAGATAAGGTCCATCTTGCATTACGAGACCCACCATAATGCTAGCGAACTCTCCAAAAGCTGGCTTCGAGTTCTCCTCCAACGTCTCCACCTCTTTCTCGTAAATATTCCAAGACATTCGTTTCACGATGTAAGCTGGCAACGACGACAATCTTGTTATCTTTGAAGGTTGTTGTGGCTTTGGATCATCGCCCGAGATCAGTTTATCAAAAGCCACCGCGGTGTTCAGAGGAAACTGGAGCAAACTCCAAGACCATAACACAAGTACATAAGTGATCATTTTTTTGTCGTAACTCACTGCACTGATATTGATGATGTCGAAAAATTCAATGATGTCCGCTGCAGATGCCATGTTGATGAGAAGCAACTGGGACAATTCATCTCGAGATAGTTTCCCTTTCGGCATTAGCCATCGCCCGAAGATCATTACCAACAGAATTGTTTGTTCCACTACGTCTGTGATGTTTTCGAACCAGACGTCTCTCGAAGGTCTTGTGGTTTCCTATATATGGTTAGAGCGGAAGGTGAATTGAGTTACAAAAACGTCACGACAAAACAGGATTTGTGCCAACAAAACAAAGCATAACTTCTTCAAGCAGATTGTCTGTTTTGTAACATTTACGCAAGGAAGTGTATTCGAGATTCTTCAATAGAGAAATTTTACCATGAGATCATTCAAAGAACCGGCTCTAATTCAGTGAAGCAAATTTCCCTTTTTAATTTCCTATATTTCACAAATCCTAACAAGAAAGGTTTTTAAGGATACCTACCAAGCATACGTAAACTTTTATTTATCATGTTATGCAGATCAGTTGATAAACCTAAGTGTAGCATCAATAATTTAAGTTGTAATGAAATAATTTATATACTGTATTTCCTAAATCGATTTCGCTGCAAATTAGTCATGGAAACCGACCAGCTACTTCAACTGAAGAACTTATATGAACAGCAGAATGCTTAAAAATTCTTACCCCAGTTATCTTCCATTGAATTCGTTTCTCCAGCAAAGAATACTCCAAGATACACGTGGAAGGAATGACCGTGATCAAGTGGCACAGAAGACTGGGGCAAATCCTAAACAATACAACAAGTCATTATGCCACCAAGAAGCTCTGTGCGGCAGGACAGTTTTGCAAATGGTTTTTTAAACCCTTTCATGCATTGAAGTATTGGCGGATTAATCCGGAAAGGACGAACTTTTATGAATTAACAGGTATAATACGAGTGCTGTCATTGCCTAATACTTGTGCATGGATTGAACTATCATAGAACTAGAGTTTCTATGAAATGTGTTAGAGTTTGTAGAAAAAACGTTGGCGTTTTTTTTTTTTCAAAACAAGTATGCAACCAGTACATACTGAGCAACGGACAAAGGCATGGTAAGAAGCGATTGGTTAATATAACAAGTCTCTCAAAACTAGCAACAAATCAAACAAACAAGAAAAGTCTTCAATGCCAGGAGAAACAAATCCTTTCAATAACACTGTTTGGAACCAGAAACTCCCGATCGCAGACGAACCAGCCAACTTTTGTATTTTGTCGCAGCTGATAAACAACAAAGGTTATAAAACGCTAACTGTAAAAACTTTAATTAAACATCTTTAGTACAGAGACTTTAAATTGTATATCTTTCTCCCTTCCTTGGACTTACCATTTATATTCCTTGCAGTTTCTTAAACAAATAGTAACAAAGGACTCAAGAAAAAGAAGCAAAAGAATGGATCCAAGCCACCAGTATTTAGTATCGTCTTTAATGCTCACCACGATGGCGATCGCGAACAGGGAGTGTCCCATTAGAACGAGACGAGCCAGCACCGACTTCGTAAAAATTGAGAGCGCCATTTTCTAGAACTAGCTGTTTCCAACGGACATGAGACAGGTTTAATTTCTTCTCCAAAGCTCTGTCGTTTGCACAATTCATTATTGTTGATTTCTTAAAAAAATTAACTGTTATAACTCCATAAGAAACTTTAATGAATGTCATTAAGAGAACTTGGCAGCTGTTCCTATATTGGTCGACATTGCGAAAAGCTAACCGATTTTTGTCGGAAAGGACACAAATCTCCCAGAAAACTTTGCACATAAATGAAATGACAGTGAAGCACGATAGTCATAAACTTTCTCTGGAAACATCGATTCAGAGAAATCTATTTTCCGTATTACATTCAATTTAACTTTCAAACATGAATTGGATTGGCCTTTCGTTTTGTTTTGATGAACGGCGTTAGAATTAATTTCCGAGATAGGGAAGTTAATAGAAAACTCACACTTACATAGCGAACAAAATGTGACGAAATGCAATCAAAAGAAAAAGAAAAGAAAAAAACATTCTAGAACGGTAGAGATTTAATCAAAACCATCGAGATCTTTGCGTGAAGAAAGTTCTCCTGGAGAACATAAAAAGAAAGCTGGTTCAAACACGACTTTTCATTGTTCGCCTGTTTAAATGGATAAAATATTTAATAGAAGCTTACTGATTAAAATGCACCGCGTCCAGCTAACGTAAAAGAGATTGCGGCATTATTAGAATGGATAAGTAAACAGCATTCAAACTGGGTTTTATTCATACCTGACGGACCTAAAGTTAAAGAAAACCGATAAAACAGTCACACTATCGTAAAAAAAGAATTGGTCATCTCCATGGCTGACATTATCTTTAAAAGAGATAAATGGACTGCATCATTGATGCTTAAAAATACGTTTATTTACACTTGAAATAAATCGACAAAAGTCTACACAAGTTTCCTAAGTTTTTTCCATTCCATGGCAACTGAACCGCCATATTTAATTGATTTCTACACTTTTTCGGTAAGTTCAGGTAAAGCCTGTGTGAAGAGAAAAGATAATTTAACGATGAATTGGATGAGTTGATGGTAAAATATCGTAACGTTTAAGCTACCAGTTAGCGATTAATCTACCAAAATAATGAACAAACAAGTACTGCGTTCAAGAATGGAACAGCTGCTACCGTTTTCCAATATTAATCAAAGGCAAAATTGAGATAATTGTCGCAAAACCGCAGATATTCCTGTTGTAAGGAACGTACCAATAGGGGAATTTTGTCGCTATAAAACCTCAGAGGTTACCGTCCCATACCAAACTCCCAATAAGCTAAAAATTGGACACGGTACGTGGGGACGTTCAATAATTAGGAAACTAGTTATAAAAGTTGTGACAACGTTAACGACGAAGACCATACTGGACACTGCGTGCAGGTTCCGTGTACTTTCAGACGGATTTTTGAAAAATGACACACCTCGCTCTGTCACACAACATACGGCCCTATAAATGCCTGCACACCGCCTGACTCTCCCCCGCCTCTCGATTTATTAGGAATTGTTTGCACCCGAACAAACAAAACTTAATTTTATCTGTCGAATAGATCTTATCTAGTAGTCATTTCACTATTCAGTGAAGAAAATTTAACTTCTGTGGCTGAATGCTTGCATGGGGAGTTTAAGAAAGCTGCAACGCCGACGCCAATAAACTGAGTGTTTTAAATTTTACGACTGTGTCGCAAATCACCCATGGTAAACTTAGGACGTCATTTTTCTTTGTGCTAAGTTCTCCCAAGCAGTTTCTTTTCGTTGGTTAACGTTTTTAGTCAAAAACAGCCCAACTTTCTCGCGGTCGTAAGTGCCGGCGTCGTCGTGAAACATGGAAATGTTCTTTGCCATGTCTTGGGTGGAGCTACGACGACAGGAGAAACGCTCGGGGGACCTCAAATTATACAGTTCTTTTGTTTTGAAACAGAAATCTTATTGTAAGGCCGCGCCGTCATTGACGTCAGCGTCGTGTTTTCTTAAAGTCGCTGTTATCGTTGCCAAGACGTTTCGACTTATCGTACGGTGAACTATCCGCCTTCAAACAAGCGACCCCAGAGGCTCACAGTTCTTGTTTTTCTTTTCATGTAGCACCATAAAGTACTAACCTTAAATAGGTCAGCGACAAGTCCGTAATCAGCAACTAAAAAGAAATGAACAACTAATTGAGACAAATAAACCAGCTAAATGGATTACCAAGGATATTTTCCCACAAGCGAGAATTTTTACTGAAGCTCTACAAGGTTTTTTCCTCAAAACATAATCCCGGCGCCACTGCATGAAAGGCAGGCTCGGTGGTCAACTAAGAAAAACATAAAGGCTTCATGGTTACGTTTTTAATTAGACATCACTTTCAAGTACTACTTATCTGACCTACTCTGGCAATTACCCGAAAGAATACCAGCATTGTTTGTCTTGTACTCAAAATAAATACTGAAATTGCCTGCTGTCTGTTCAGTCCACTTTGAACTGCTAGTAAATTTGCATTTAAATCACGCCTGAAATCACAGCGGCAAATAACAAGAAACGAAAAGAGCGATCTAAACATTTACAGTCGCCTTCTTCGGACAATTGCATTGGTCACAAAGATACTAGAACAAAGAATGATCACGGGGAAATTTAGAAAGCAAATGAAATTGTTTAGACACTGTGTTGATGGAAGACCTAAAAAATTTATAAGGCAATTTTTTACCTTGAAAGATTGGAGCTTCGGGATCTTTGTTGATGGCTACAATAATCTGAAAAATTTTGAAGAAAAAAAATGTAAAAAATTAAGTGTTAATGAATGGAAGAATGAAAACGTTAGCGGAATGAGTACTGAATGATAACACGTGACCAGCACTTTCATGGAAGGGTGTATGTAGCAGCCTAATTAAAACAAGGGTCCCTTGGGAGACAGAGGGGAAACGGGGCGGAGTGAAAAGAGAAGGGGTCGAGGGTGGCAGCGGGGGGTTAAAGAGGGAGGATAAAACGGAATAGGAAGAGGGAAGGAGCGAAAGGCGTGACAGAGAAGGGTGGACCTGCAGAAGAACCAACAGGAAGGAAAAAAGGACGGAAGGAAGAAAGGAAGGAAGGAAGGAAGGAAGAAAGAAAGAAAGAAAGAAAGGAAGGAAGGAAGAAAGGAAGGAAAGAAAGAAAGGAAGGAAGGAAGAAAGGAAGGAAGGAAGGAAGGAAGGAAGAAAGAAAGGAAGGAAGGAAGAAAGGAAGGAAGAAAGGAAGGAAGGAAGGAAGGAAGAAAGGAAGAAAGAAAGGAAGGAAGAAAGGAAGGAAAGAAAGAAAGAAAGGAAGGAAGGAAGGAAGGAAGGAAGAAAGAAAGGAAGGAAGAAAGAAAGAAAGAAAGGAAGGAAGAAAGGAAGGAAAGAAAGAAAGGAAGGAAGAAAGGAAGGAAGGAAGGAAGGAAGAAAGAAAGGAAGGAAGGAAGAAAGGAAGGAAGAAAGAAAGAAAGGGATGAAGGAAGGAAGAAAGGAAGGAAGAAAGGAATGAAGGAAGGAAGGAAGGGAGGGAGGAAGGAAGGGAGGAAGTAAGGAAGAAAGGAATGAAGGAAGGAAGGAAGGGAGGAAGGAAGGAAGAAAGGAAGGAAAGAAAGAAAGAAAGAAAGGAAGGAAGAAAGGAAGGAAGGAAGAAAGAAAGAAAGGAAGGAAGAAAGAAAGGAAGGAAAGAAAGAAAGAAAGGAAGGAAGAAAGGAAGAAAGGAAGGAAGGAAGAAAGGAAGGAAGGAAGAAAGGAAGGAAGAAAGAAAGAAAGGGATGAAGGAAGGAAGAAAGGAAGGAAGAAAGGA
>JBAHVQ010000042.1:199834-216052 GCA_036872915.1 Nanipora kamurai
GGAAGGAAGGAAGGAAGGAAGGAAGGAAGGAAGGAAGGAAGGAAGGAAGGAAGGAAGGAAGGAAGGAAGAAAGAAAGGAAGGAAGAAAGAAAGGGAGGAAGGAAGGAAGAAAGGAAGGAAGGAAGGAAGGAAGAAAGAAAGGAAGAAAGAAAGGGAGGAAGGAAGGAAGAAAGGAAGAAAGGAAGGAAGAAAGGAATGAAGGAAGGAAGAAAGGAAGGAAGGAAGGAAGGAAGAAAGGAAGAAAGGAAGGAAGGGAGGGAGGGAGGGAGGGAGGGAGGAAGGATGGAAGGAGGGAAGGGTGGAAGGAGGGTGGAAGGAGGGAAGGGTGGAAGTGATGTAGTGAGGGAGGGAGGAAGGGTGGAAGATATGTAGGTACAATCATTGCAGAAAATGTTGGGACACTTTTGTCATATTTTCACGTTTGCCCCACCACCATGCCCATTTCATTGTTGGTCTTCCATGAAATGTGGTATGACATGTTCAAAAGCAACTGGAAATTTTCTTTGAAGAAAACAACATTGGACGGGGAGCAAGAGGCACCAGAAATATTTACATGGATATTTTTAGCAAAGTGTTTGAAATGCATGCACTTTTCTCCAAATGTCCCAACTATTCTCTGCAATCATTGCAGTTAGGTAGATAGGTAGCAAGAATACAGAACAGAGTACTGGTGAATTACTACACTTGGAATTACCTTGCTATCTTTCATCCCAGCCAAATGTTGGATAGCCCCTGAGATACCAACAGCCATATACAAGTCCTAAAAAAAGAAACAAAACATTGAAATGTAACGTAAGATGCTACAGTAATTGACCCCAAGTTTCATTGCAAAGGAGGAGGTGCCTTTCAGTCTAAGTGGTCAATAAACCCTTT
Organism: Nanipora kamurai; assembly: GCA_036872915.1. Classification (NCBI taxonomy): domain Eukaryota; kingdom Metazoa; phylum Cnidaria; class Anthozoa; order Scleralcyonacea; family Helioporidae; genus Nanipora; species Nanipora kamurai. The sequence continues at coordinate 200,708 of JBAHVQ010000042.1, forward strand.
CAAAGGGTACAAGTATGAAAGACTAAATGTCCCAATCTATATGAACTTACAATGAATATAATACTGTATGTAAGTCTTTGAGAGTACAAAATATTTATCAGTAGTTATGTGGAAAACTTACAGGAGCAACAACTTTTCCAGTTTGACCAATCTGCATGTCATTTGGGACATAACCAGCATCCACTGCTGCACGTGATGCACCAACTACCAGGTAAACAGAAATAAAAACAGTGGTAAACTTACAGAAGCTTAATTTTTTGACAACTGGTTAACTATTGTTTTGTGAATCACTTCTGACATGCAATACCTCTATAATTCACACTTCTCATCCCACTAATCAATCCAACATTAAGAGAAAAAGACTGACATTTGCTTACCTGCTGCTCCAAGTTTGTCAGCTAAGTCATAAAGGAGCTGAAAGTTCTCACCACTTTTCATACCACGTCCTGGTAAGATACAACACTTGTGAAGGCAAGCTGACAACTAAGATTATAGAATCATGTGCAAACTTGATACCAATGCTGTATGGTTGTGAATTAATGCTTGATCAGGTAAACAGTTTCAAGGTAGCTGACACATATTGGAACTGCATAAATTAAATCCTCAATCAACAAGTTTCTAATAAGAAAGTCAGGAAATACTGTAAATCAATATTACCTCCTGAAATAACAACACCAGCACTGGTTAGTTGTGGTCGATCACTTTTGCTTAGCTCTTGACCAATGAAATCTGAGAAATTATTTGTTGTATCTGCTTCTGGTGCTAAAACAAGGAAGAAAAACATTTACACTGTAGCAACCAACTCACTACATATAGAAGAATGCTAAAGTTGGTGTGTCAATAACTCACCATTCTCTTGTGGTACACCACTACCATCAACAGCAGCTGGCTCAAATGATGTTCCCCTTACAGTGAATATCTTCACATCATCTTTTGATTTGATGGTGGTAACAGCACTTCCTGGGTGAATTTAAGTAATCATTAAATGTTTGTATTTGGAATTTTGCTTTTATATATTGACCTTTTCTACCAATAAGAAATTTTGGCACTGTGATGAATGTGCAACAAATTCCTGACATTTCCTGCTGGATTTTAAAACTTCTTAACTATGGTAAAAATTGCAAATAACCTAATGTAAAGAAACCTATAATGTATACTGCCATGTGAGCTAAACTTTTACAACCTTGTTAATTTTTATTTACTTGTAGTTATTACAATGGTAGGCCAAATTTTCTTTTGTCATCAACAATCAAAATGTTTTGTTGACAATCAATTTTTTGGAGGGCAACAGACAATCAATTTTCCAAAGGTTGCCCAAGGAGAAACCATGTTTTGTTTCTCCTAATTTGTGCACACTATAGATCATAATTATACATTCTTACTGTACCTGCATAGATTAATCTAACAAAGGTGTCTTCAGATTGGATATTAGTAACATCAGAAATTGGAGAAACATCTAATGATGCAGCAACTCTTGGAAGAATATTCTATAAAAATTAACAAAAACAAGTTACTGCTACTGCCTGTAAGAGTATTGTAATCAGATAAAATATGAATTATGGTACCACCAAAATCAACCCAGTATCTATGACAGTGAAGTGTTTCAAAGTGTGGTAATAAAGCTTCTGGGGTGTTTAATGGATGTGGATTGTTTGCTAACAATCAAGCTATGTATGAATGCCTGTGTTGATGATTACAGTGATATTCAAAATCAAAGTCTACATAGCATGTCATGTAAGGTCCAGGATCACAGTGAAAAATATATTTGCATGCAAGATCTTAAGAAGTCAAGTTGTTCCTATATTTTGACTATGATTTGTTTTCATGTTCAGTGAATATAAGACAACTAGCTACCAAGAATTTAAAAACAAAAATAGGTTTGGCTATAGAACCATATGTATGGACAGTGTTTGGCAACTAACCTTGCCAAAAGCAGTTGATCCTGCTGCTATGTGGGAAAATCCAAATTGTTTTTGAGTGGCAAGTATCAATGGGGCCATCACCTCTAAATGCCAAAAAAGACAGTAACTAAGGATGTTAAACTAAATTTACTTTTAATCCTTTGACAGTCAAGTCTTTCCCTTCCATGAGTAAAACATTATGGCATTAGCCAGAAAAAAATACTCTGATATAAAGGTAAGTCATATTAAAATACTAGCATGTGCCTTTGGCAGTAGCATCCATTTAAAATTTACTGCATTTATTTACTTTGTTCATTTGTTTATTTATCTATTTATTTATTTACAGTATTTGTTTATTTATTAAACCTTATATATTACATATATACTAATATTCCTTGAATACTATGTGCAGCTCTGGTTACTAACCTGCAAGAAATCCTTCATAAGCTTTATTTTCAGCCACAAGAATTTTGTTGATCCCTCCCACCTTTGTTAATTCAGCAACTGCCTACAACATTAAAAAACATCAAAAGTCATCCTATATGTTTTTACATGTGGAGTTTTCACTTTTTTCCAAGAAAACTATATATATATATATATATATATGTAACTACAGACAGAACCATTTTGGCCTTTCGGGCCTCATCGGTGTAGTGCTGATGAGCAGGATGAAGATAACTGCTATTTACAGTCACCTTTGATGCCTCACAAATGTGGGACATCAAAGCCATTTGCCAGAACGCTCTAACTGCAAGCAGTGAGCGTGCGCATGTATATATATATATTTATATATATATGTATCATCTACAGCATGTTAGATTAAATGTTACATGTTAGAACAAATTTAATTATATTGTAAACGTACAGGTCCACACTTTGAACCAGCAACAAGACAGCTAATTTCACCACCCAGTTGTTTAGCAGCAGTAATTGCATTTAGAGTAATTGGTGTTAGTGACTCATTGTTATGCTCAGCTACGACCAAAGTCGATGCATTTCTTGCTTGGTTTAACCGGCAGTTAATCCGTCCCTGAAGTCATAAAAATACAAATTAAAATGACACCACGGAATGGATGTGATCGCATTTTGTGACTTCCAGATAAGGAGACTGGGAAGATAGGTAAAGAAAGAGTTGAATAAAAATTGGATTGGAAGGGACTAGTAGAGTAAGAGGGAAACTGAGACTGAGAGACAAAATCTCTGAGAAGGAACTGGGAGCAAAAGAAAGAAGAAGAAGGAAAATAAAAATTGTCAGATCGAGCAAGATATTAAAAACACGTAACAAAATTCTGTCACTATCACTGAAGCAGAAAACGCAGCGTAAATATTATGCAAATTTTATAAAACTTTACAAGTAAACAACAAGGCGATAGATGAGTGTAGACGTTGAGTAGTCGCAGTATCGTTACGTAATCGAAAGAAAATATGGTGAAGGCTGAAGCAACAACAAGAACCAATGGAATTAGTTTGGTTAAGCTATTTGGTAAGTAAGAGAAATAGTATAATAATAGAGCTTACACACTTACTGTAGGCCTAAGGAGCCTTGAGAGACGTGGCAATTTGTTCATGACAAAATGGTCTTCCCTCCACGTTATTGCTCTCAGGTCAGTGTTTGGGACGAAGGCGATTTACAGCATGGGAACTGAAGTGAACTTTGAACTCATTACCAGTCTCTCATACATCGCAGACAATGTCAAATGCTTCATCAAAATCATGTTAGTAGTGCCAAGCATCATAGTTCAATTCATTCTTCCCATATTTTATGTTTTTCACCTTTTTCCAAGTCGGTACAGGTATAATTTGTTCGATATAAGTGATTACAATGTTGAACATGAACAACTCAGGAGTCTGAGATATGAACTGAATTCAAAAAAGTTCAATAAGTACTGAGAAGAAAACCTGCAGGTAAAACTTCCCAGTTATTGTCCAAGTTATAGTTAAAGTCCATTACCTAGTTTTCACCATAATACGAAAAAAAAACTGCTTGGAGTAAAACAACTTTACTGAATGGTCGTTGATAATTTTTTTTTATTGCAGTATCTTGTTCTATTGTAGTATGGCAGTATATCATCAATACACATTATGATAATCTTTCTGGTTTAGAACTTCTCAGATATTCGAACTCTTGTTTAGCTGAAATACACCTTTGAAACGTACTTTAATGATACTGCAGGATGGCTTAGCATTCCAATCACATATTAAGGTAGTGTCACATGGTGAACAACTTATCCGAATTTGGCAAATTTGTCAGTACAGTATATGAAAAGTGAATGTTAAAGCTGTTTAAATAATACATCAAAATTTAAATATTTAATTTTAATTTAATAATTAAATAATTGTTTTATTTTGACTAAAGGTTTTATACTGAGACTGACAGTTACAACTTGTTTGGTTCACTAGGCCCTTGGGGCCTGGTCATCAAATCAAGTTATCAACCAAAGTGGAGGTGTATAACCCACTTAAATTACAATACAGATGAGGCAAATAAATTGTACTACATAAAAAGGATGTCTATCATGATATAAATTGTGGTAAGCACAACTGACATTAATTTTTCAAATACCATAAACCAGGGCTTATACAAGTCCATAAGGTGTTTTTAAGTGGGAGAGTAAAAATATTGTTTCCCAACAAGCTAATCAGATATAGGTTGAGGGTAAAAATCACAATTACATTTTTCATATGCTGGTACTTTATTGTGCTACTAAGAAACAATTCAAAATTTTAGCAATTGATATGGTATGAAGGGGCCATAATTGGGAGGGCTTAAAACTGGACTTTCTTTTTGGTTTGCAGTTAAGAGGGCTTATAATCAGTGTGGCTTATAACTGCCTGGGGGGATTATAGGCTCCTGTTTATGAATTTGGAACAACAACATCTTCAAGAGTAGACTACCTAAACCTCTTGCTATCCAATAAACGACTCACTGAATTTTTTATTATTTCTGTATAATTTTATTTTTGTATAAGTTATCATACTTAAAAATAAATGTATGTTTCTATGTATTTAGGTGTGCATCATTGTAGGTGTATATGAATGTATTCAAATAAATACAAAAATAGTAATAAATTGGCAGACATATATGCATTAAAAACCAAAAGGTTTAGGGAACTGTGGAAAACTTTGAATATCAAATACTGATATTTGAGCAAAGGCCCTTCATTCAAGTGAAAGGTGAAGTGATACAAAAACTCACTTTAAATTTGGTTACAAGCTAACTCAAAATAAACCAATTATTTCAGCTTGACCAAAGACAGGTGCCTGATGGGAGTCTTAGTAAGCAGGAGTCCATTATTCAAAGCCTGGATAGCTTATCTGACCATAAAATTGTAGTGAGTAACCACTGCAGTCTAAGTATTGTACAGCTGAATTTAAATTGATCACTTGCCAAGACTTGTCCTAGATTTGAACAACCAAGGCCTGAACTCTAAACTCAGTTTAACTGATCAGAGTTTTGAATGGCATGACTTGTGCTCTTTAAGATTTGATGTACAGTTACTTGACACTCCATCTGGTTGACTCATTGCAATTCTTTTACTTATATCTACCACACATATCACCAATGAAATGCTGTATTCCTAGGCATTTCAGTTCACAATAAATATTATAGCTTCCTAAGAGACATTTATTGAGCAACAGTGATATTCATCCTTAAGACAAAGGACTACTGGTACCTGTTAACAGTGGCATACAGCTGTAATAGCCTGTAAATTATATTGAACAAGAACCACAGTACACTGCTCTACAACCTCTGGTTCACTTTATCATGAGATTTTATAATGTAAAACTACTATCCCTGCAGAAACACGTAAAGTCTACAAGGGACGCAATGCAACACACCCAAAGTTGCATTGGGAATTCACTGAACCAACAATCTTCCATTCATTCTTTTCTCTGTCATAAAATTCAATGGTATTGACAACCCTCCCTCCTACCACATAAATGCTATCATTTACCACAGCCACACCTAAACACCGTCGTCCTTCATTCATTGGAGTAACTGTCTGGATCCATTTGTCTTGTGAAGGGTCATATGCTTCAACAGAGTTTGCTGATGGTTCCTTGCTGTCAGATCCACCAATTGCATACAACAAGTTGCTGATCACAGCAACACCAAGGCTCCAGCGAGGGACCCCCATGTTTGCAATCTGATCCCATTGGTTAATTGTTGGGTCATACCTCTCAGCTGTGTTAAGTGGAGACCACAAGTGGTCCAAACCTCCAACAGCATAAATCTTACCATTTAGAACTGCCACGCCAGGATAGTACCTTGCATAATTCATGGATGTAAGATCACTCCAAGTGCATGTCTCTGGATTGAAGGATTTCGCACACATGCTGCTGTGACCACCAACAACGTAAATCAAATCGTTCAGATGACACACACCAGCCCACTTGCATTGTACATCTGGACCATCGGCAATGGTGATCCAACAGTTCAAGATTGGATCAAACTTTCCTACCTTATTTCGACTGACAGTGAAGAGCTCTTCATTGACCACAACCACACGGAAGTAATCTTCTCTGGCAACAGTGGCCACTGTCATTCCAGCCACACTAGTCCACTGTAAAGTGTTGACATTAAAACATTGAACAGTGCTCATTTTCTGACCGTTGGACCAACCGCCAATGACGTAAATGTCTTCAGAGGCCATCCGTGGTTTCACTCGTGGATTTTTCTCTAATTTGCACTTCTTGGGAGTAGAATTATACACAATAGCTTCTCTGACTAGCTCACGACAAAGGGTATAATTTTGGCAGAATTCTTTCACTTGCAAGCTGTGCATCATATCGGGGATGCTCATCAAAGGAAATCGAATGTGTTGGATAATTTCAGGCACATATGCACACCGGTTAGGGAAGTCGTGCTTCAGCCAATGCCACACTGCGTTCAACACCCTGCCTTCGTCCTTCACTTTCAATAAATCGTCGCTGACAAGCAGCTGGAGTTCGTCTGGTGGCAATCGCAAGAACTCTTCCTCGTTTACAACTCTCTCAAAATGCCAAAGACTGAAACGCAAGGCTTGCTTGTAGAGAAAATGTAGCGAATAAGTCTGGGCGATGGTTTTGAGACCAAGACAGTTCCCAGGAGTAATGTTTCTTCGCATCAACTTCTCACATTCTTCGATGATATATTGTAAATGAAGCAGGCAAGCGACGTTCAGTATTTCTTCCACTTCTGTAATATCAATTCGAAGTTCAGATGTATAGAAGAAATCAATGATCTTCTTCAGAGCTTTGGTGTCGACGTCTTTTAACGTGACTTGGCTCTGGAACGACTCGACGAACCCGGAAAGAAACATGGCACGAAAGTAAGGACTACAGGCGGCCAAGATCGCTCGGTGAGTGGGTATCTCACAATCGTTTACCAGCAGTGTAATGTCGCACAGTTCTCTGTGATACCTCATCTGGTTTAAAGTACAAAGTGTCTCCCTGGCAAGAGATTCCTCGTGGATATAACTGAATGTAGAATCTAATGACATCTTTCGACTGTTGAGCCGTTAACAGAGAACAAAATTCAGCAGCTTGTTGTACAAATACCATGCCGGACCATTCAAGTGCGGTTTTTGTTGTTGTTGTGTTTATCTGCTCGTGCGCACATTGTATAATCCACTTCCGGCAGTGTGATCCAAAATGCAAGTTTTTCACATTCAAACAAACGTTTTTTTAATATTTAACGAAACATCGGGCGAAGTTTAGTTATGAAGACTGAATTATTTTGATTTTAATGAACGACCTAGCGTTGCGTATCTTTGTCAAATTGAACTAAAACGAAGGGATTATTTGTGGTAATTTCACGATCGGCAGATATTTACAATTTTCTTCCCAAATCGATGACAGATACAAGAAATGATAAAGTTTCCTAGAGAAGTACTTATATGGCACAGGGCCGCGTTATACTCTATGATTGATTAAAAATCTCAGACCTGTATGACAAAACTTCAATTATCTGCGCTTTTGATTTTTGCGCAAACCTGTTTCACGGAACATGGTAAAACGGAAAAAAAATCTGAAGTAACGTTGGTCCTTCGAGAGAATCCAAAAGTTAAAAAAATGCTTTTCCCTATAAATATAAATTTTACGACAGTTGCAACAGATGAATCGCAGCAATGACATTGACCACAACGGGCGACGAAACATGAGAAATCAGAGACGCCGAGTTAAAATACCGGAAATGGGATGAAAAAAACAGTGCAACACGGAAATTGCTTGGGGCAATTAAAGTGGCAGGAAACGCAGTGCAGCTCATTTTGTACGAAAGAAATAAATGGGGTATTTATGGAAAAGCATTCGACAAAATGAGGCTTAACTCGGCTTAGACGAGGCAAAGTGAGTAATGAAAAGTACACTGCGATCAGAACCAGGGAGTTTTACCGTCAATACTTTGTTGAAAAAACACAATGTTGAGGTAAGATATTTACTAATGTGGGAGAGGCAGATTGTTGTTTTGTAATTTGAACTGATATTTTAATTCAGTTTTCACTGAATTTCCGAAGTTCACGTCCAACTTGAGTCAGCTAAATTTCAAGTGGGGTATTGCTTTGAGGATTTGGTGATGGCACTATATTCAGGGTCAATTCTTATGCAAACTTTGCTGTGCTAAGGTGGTTGGAAGTGTGGTGGAATCACTTACTTTGCTGATGTCACCATTCTCTTTCTTACTGCATCTGCCTTTCAACTGGGAGACCTGGAGATGACTCCTTGTCATCTGGAACAGAGGATAAAATCCTCATCACCATAATATTACCACATGTAAAATTTTAGTTTTAAACAATTGTCTACCAAAGAGAAACATTACAAGTAACATAGCCTGGCATTAGACACTGGGTAAAATTTTGAAATGAGACGTTATTTGCTGTTTTATTGGCTGTCAATAACTGGTTAAAAAGAGAAAGAAGCAGATACATTTGTTTTACCATTATCTACCAAGGGATCTCCCTTGGACAAGTAAACTGTTCTACCAAGGGACAGGGTAAAATTATACAACAGTCAACAATGGGTTAATGACCTATGAATGTGAACTGTGATACATCTAACTGGGATGGCATTCAGAATGTCTGAAATTTTGTACTGAAATTTATTTCTTATTAATAAATTAGGAACATGTTCCTGCAGTGCAAGGTGACCAACCATTGAACCCATTCACCGAGATCCAAGTTCTGATGGGACATAAGGATATTATTAATATTCTTCTGATTATCAATGATTTTAGGTAATGTTGGCTGTATTGTCAATTTGCAATAAGGCAAAAAAGATCTTCTGTAATCTCTAGATCATTTCAAGTATTTTACATGTACTAGTGTAATAAACTTGGTAGTCTTCACTAAACTTATTATACCATTACCATCCATTGTTTGTGGAAATCGCCAATTATTCAATTAAACTTTTCAAAACAATGTCAATGTCTTTGTTACCTTCAGGCTAGCTTCTTCAGCTGATGACAATCTGGTTATTATCTGGGATGTTGAGGTATTTTGATTAACTGACTTGGTGAATTGTTTCCATGAAACCATTCATGCACATAGGAGAATTACTCACAGCTAGAGTTTAAGTGAAAATCATGGAATGCTTGCATTCTGATGTATAAATTTAAATTTAAGATGGTTTGATATAATTTCTTGGAAAGTTAGAGAATGAAGATTTTACCTTCAAAAATGTGCACAAATATTCTCAGAGAAGAACGAGACATAAAGAGGAAGCCAGACGCATATTTTTTTGCAACAAATATTATTGCTAAAAAGTGCTTCATTTGTTGCTGTGGCAATAATGATTTTTCCAAGTGTGTTCTGATTGTCATTCAGTGTAACTCAGTGTTATGTTAACTCAAGACTATGGTTACTCATTTATTTTTATGGGAAATTTTCTTAGTAAAAACATTGTTATAGAATGGATAAAAGCTTCACTCTGGCAAAATAAAAATTCTGGTCACTATACTCTTTTATTGGTTACCAGAAATTAGCTTGTTGTAGACAGTAGTCAGGAGCCATTTTGAAATGTTATTGTTGCCATAACAACATGTAGATTACTTTACTTAGTGACATTCCTTGATGCCAACTTTTTTCCTGACTGCATTGTTGAATTCTCCTATGTAAATTGAAAACATTTTTGGGTCAATCTTGGATTCTTCAACTTTAAAAGAAACATACTTTATCAAACCTGAACTAAAGAGTTAGTCTCCCTTAACAATAAAAACCATGATACTCGTACTTTTACCTCAAAAGTGATTCATTTCTAATTTGTATTCACATGGCTTGTTTGTTCAGATTTAACCAACAGTGTAACCACCTTAATGTTAGTTTTTCATGTCTGAGGATGATCCAGTTTCAATTATTTTAGAATGGTGATCAACTTCACTGCCTTCAAGGCCACACAAGACCAGTTACATCCATGTTGGTACATCAACAGAAGCTAGCAAGGGACCAAGGATATGCCCAAGTTTTAATAACAGGATCATCAGATAAAACCATAAGAATATCCTTTGAAGCCATCTGTTTATACCACATAACTTTCTTTCTCTTGATCTTGCTTGCTTGTTTTCTTTCTTTCATTCTATCAACCTGATTAAAGATGTTGTATTTGTTGTTTCTTTTACTTTTCATCCAAACAACCAACCATTCAACCAGCCAACCATCTTACCAACCAACCAACCAACCAACCTACCAACCAACCTACCAACGAACCTGCCAACCAACCTGCCAACCAACCTGCCAACCAACCTGCCAACCAACATACCAACCAACATACCAATCTACGAACTTACTTACCAACCAACCACTCTACCTTGCTAACTCCTTACCAATTGATCAACTAACCAACCAATCTCCCTACCAATTGAGCAACCAACCAGCCAACTAACCAACCTACCTACCTCCCTACCAATCTGCCAACCAACCAACAAATCTACCAACTTACCTCCCTACCAATTGAACAACTTACCAACCAACCTACCCACCTACCTGTCCTTTAGGTTTATATTAAGTGATAAAAATCCCTTTACTCTCAGTTACATCTGGCATTGTGACAATGGGATTTGTCTAAATTCAATTCAAGACCACTGCAGTACTGTAAAGGTAAGCTGTCACTTTCAACCAAAATTCATACATTTTATGCAACAGATACAGTTTCCACATGGTCAAATTAGACATAAACAATGGGTGTTTTTTCAAAAATCCAAAGGTTGAAACATCTGGGGAGAAATATAGTGAGCATGATTCATTTAGATTCTAACTTTTGTTAAAGATGCTTGTGTACACAGGGTAGCTCAGGCTTGTACTGGAAAGCAATTTAGAAGTAAGTTTTGTACGTGAGTCTAACTCATCCACATTTGAGTCCAGACTGCAAATCTTGGCCTCAGTAATTCTACTGTGCACACAAGTTGAAAAATCTAAATTAAAGAAACTTCTGTTGTAAGAAGTTAACTAAATGAATTACTTGACCTTTGACTCCAAACAAATTAGCAATATCAAACTTCTAAGATAATGGTAGTGATTCAACACACTTACCTTAATGGCAATAGGTACTCTAAGGAAGAGATAGGAGGTAATATACTGATGCACATATTCTGACAAATTCTGGCTGAAATCACATATAAAGCCAAAATGGCTGGGAAATCTGCAGTAAATTTAAGTTAAGGTAGCAAAACTGATGTTACAGTACAAGTGAAGGCCTTTCATTGGAGTGAAATGTAAAATGATATACCAAAATTATGTGAACAACTTCCCTACTCAGCCAGGTGAATAATCAGACTTGGTTTTGTGCTCATCTGGCTTGAAATTGGCTTACATTAGCTAAAAACCATATCTGATGATGTAACAATTAGGCAGTGTTTTTATAGGGAAAAAGATCATGCAAGATAAAGCTGACCTATCAAATGAAACAATCGATCACAAACTAAGTAATGAGATGTAAATAACTGAAAGTCATTTGGTATTTTAAATGTCAATCAGTTTCTGGTAACTGAAGAGGAGAGGATCAGGCAGGGGGCCTAAAGCAATGGAAAAAGGCAAAACATAAAGCAGTGTAGGATTAGTTGGCTAAGAAAACAAGTTTTTAACCTCAGGCCTTAAAATATTTGGTTGGTTTAGCCCTCTTGTCAGAAATATGTAGGGGAGCTGCAGCCTACGCCCTAGCCTATCACATTCCACTGGCCTTGTGTGATACTTTGACTTATTTTGAAGTCATTTTTCAAAAATGACTTACATGGAGACCACTTTTCTTGTATTCTTACATTTAGTGTTTGGTAAACATCTGTCAAGATTTAATGTTCTGTTCTGGTGGTGAAGATTTATGTCTTTGGGATGATCAAGGCCAGCTTCTTTTCAAAGAAAGGCAACCTAATCCTGACTGTAAGTACTGAAGTACTTCACTGTCCAAACCCAAAAGTTCTCAGCTACCTTTCTAAGAAACAAGCTGTTGAAATATGCTTGGATAAGTCTAGAACCTCTTTGGAACCATGGGATCTTAGTAAGCACCCTGCACTGATGTTGCAGTTTGCTACAAATAAAAAAACAAACATTTATATTGTCTCATTATTGTCTTTTAGCAGATGTACATTCAATTCTACCAATCAAGAATGATAAGCTTGTTGTTGCCTCAAGCAAACAGTCCTTAGGTATAAAAAGTTTTGGACAATTAAATAATTGTCTGCTGTTCTGGATTATAAATTATTAACTTATTTTACAGACCTTAACAACAGTTGTTCCAAGGCATTCTTCAGGTGATATCAAACAATATTTTCTTGGTGAGGGAGAGTACGCAGTATGCTAGATTTTTGCTAATCCCCATCTCAATACTAGACAGTTTATGAAAGCTGCAACAGTGACATCAGTGAACAAGCTACTTTTAAAAGGTGGTGAGACAAAGTGCACATAGTCCCATGAGGATGTTCTTTTTCTTTCTGCTAAATCCTTTCAAGCAATTCTACTGGGTCAGTTAATGCATTTCATTAAGTACAACCCTAAAGTTACTCTGTGGTTTTAAGTGACAATCATAAATAGACTTTAATGCGTATAATATATTTAGTTGCTGGCTTTGAAACATTGTGCTGTATGAACTCATTCTAGTGTCTCTAAATTGGAATCTAATCACATTTTAAAAATGTGTTTATGTTTAGTCATTTATTGTGTAACCGAAGTCTTTCAAAAAAGAACACTTAAATTTCACTCTGAACTTAAACCTCATAGAGAAGACATCAGGTGTATAATAACTATAACAGGTATGTCTTTCTAGATGTTGCCATTTGAGTTCTGGTGACGGTTCTTGAGTTTGTGAAGCTTTTCAATATCTCTTTTATATATATGCATATATAGGGTTACAATAGGTATATATTTATTTATTATATAGACATGCAACTGCAATATACCATTCGTTCTCATTGTATATGATTTCATATATATATGTTTATACTTTTATGCGTGTATGTGTGTATGTATGTACATGTAAGTTGTACATACCTAAAAAGCTTGCGTTTGAGAAAAGATTGACACCAGGAGATTGACACATAACAAGATCTGTTTGGGATATTAGTTAACTGACCACATTTCGGTTGTCTTTTTCATAATTTTTTCTGTTTTTAGTTTGAAGGGGTAATGATCAATTGAACTTGTCCCTCTGTTTGTTAAATTACATGTCAACCTTTTGCAAAAGAGCAAACATACTCAATGATTTGGGAAGAATTTTCATACATCTTGATGTAGTGGTCTGTTTTTTTATACTTCTAATCAGATGAAAGTTTTGCATCAGCCTCATTGGATGGTGAAATCATTTTATGGTGCAGCAACAGCTTAGAACCCATTAAAGAATTTAACAGAATCAGAGAATTTGAAGGACTCAATCATTTATACCCGTTCAGTGTTCAACACATGTTCGTTCTTGATCAGGTACACACTAAATGATTAAATTTTAAAAGTGAAAACGTTATGGCAGAAAGTGTTAGTGTTGTCTTTGTTTATGTTTTTTTCCCTTGGTTTTCATTTATTCGTTCTTTTCCCCCGTTTTCCTTCCTTTTTACTTGCCCTTCAATTCCCTTCTTTACATTCCTTTTCGTTTTATTTCATATTTTAATTTATCTTTCATTTAATTTATCTTTCTTTTATGCTTCATGTTTCCTTTCTCCCCTTCTCTTTTTTTTTAACCTTCTCCCGTGATTCCTTTCTTTGCTCTTTCCTCTGTTTTATATGCGTATAAAGTATTTTTAAAAAGTTGCCTTTTGTCCTTTGCACATTTAGAGGTTTATCTTCGCTGCAGTTGGTGCAGGATTTTCCGTCTATGACTCAATCTCAGGTATTTCTCGCTCACGTACTGGTCTTATACTCAGTGGCGTACACACGTTTTACGGAGGGGGGCAAATATAGGATTGTAGAAACACTACAATTTCTAGGTAAATGGTTAAGTGAAGTCAGTAAGTGATGTTAGTTGGTAAGTAAAGTTGGTTGTTTCTTCAAACCTGTGTATGCTTTAACAAATATCACCATACGAACGTTCTAAGAATTAAATTTTAAGAAAGTATCACAGTTTGAAAAGGCTTCCAAAATTAAAACTGGATTCCGTCGGAAAGACGTGTGGCGTTTACCGCCATAAATGCCGTTGTTTTAGTTTTTTTTATCCCTATTTTGTGGGCTCAAATTTTCGATAAACTTAAATTTTCCAACTGAAATAACCGCTGAGGAAACGACCGCTTCCCTTCCCCCTCTAAATATACACCACTGCGTATATTAAACCAGCAAGCGGTAAAAGGAAATTCCAATAAATTTACCTTAATCTTGTAATATTATCTCAAGACGTTAATCTAATATTAGCATATAACAGTGTTATTAATGTTAAAAATATTTCTGACAGGAAAATGTGTGGCAGAACGGAAAAATGCCCATCATTCAAAGGTTTCTCACATGGAATTACTAAAAGAAAGGTATTTTTTTTTAACTTGGAACTTTCTCTCTAGATATACTTGCTCACTGATCTAAACATACTTTTGTATTGTTAGATTCATGTTAGCAACATGTTCCGAAGATGGAACAGTCCGGTTATGGGGATCTTCGAACAGACGTTTGCCAGGTAACAAGACATCAATAACTTTTTGCTGTTGTTGTGGTTGTTTGTCGTTTGTTTACTACTGTGCACTGCTGGGTATTGCTACCGTTGTTGCTTCTGTTGCTGTTCCCGTCGTTGCAGGTCGCGATGTTGTTCCCATTTCTTCTGTTGTTGTCCTTGTTGATGTTTTTGTTGTGGTTGCTGTCGGTGTGACTGTTTTTGTCATCGCTGCCGTTGTTTTTGTTATTGTCTTTGATAGCGTTGCCCTTGTTGTTGTTGATGTTTTTGTTATCATCGTCGTTGTTGTTGATACTAGTGTGGCTGATGTTGTTGTTGCGGTTATCGCTGTTTCTGTAATTATAGTTGTTTCTGTAATTATAGTTGTTTCTGTAATTATAGTTGTTTCTGTAATTAT
>JBAHVQ010000042.1:221539-243672 GCA_036872915.1 Nanipora kamurai
TTTAAAATCATCAAAGGAGACTGGGTGACCCGTGTCACGGTGGTGTGAAAGAATACTGGTGAGGGGAGGGTTAGTGCACTTTTTTCCTGTTAGAGGTGAGATTCCCATATGGTCAGATACGCATGTATGGAGGTGCCGGATGGTTTCTCCAACATACGAAGCTCCGCAGCTTCGACACATAAAAAGATAAACTACACGCGATCTTAAGCATATATACTTAGGCTTAGGCATTTTACTAATTATTCTCTGAAGATGTTATCATACAACGAAATGTTAGAACTTTATTATATATTATGATTTTACTTCTATGTCCGACTGAATGGCTTTATTAAAGATATTTTGCTGGGCTTTGATATTCCTCTTGACTTTACTGTACCAGTAATAACACTGATGTGGCACTATGTAAACGTTTTAGCAGAATTTATCTGGTTATTGTAAGCAAACATCTTGAACAAGTTTGATTCCCAAAACTATCAAATTTAAAACTACAGTATGCAACTGTCCTAATTTTCATGCAATGGATGGGATAAAGCAGTAAAACTTACATCAAGCCAGCACTAATGGCATCTTTGCATTTTGATAAATGACTCAATGTATGTACCACCTGAAAAGAGATAATTTAGCACAACTTTACAAACTTAGCTCAGTCACATATGGTAAAGTATAATTATGTGTGTAAAAGGACCATAACCATTAAATTATTAGTTTAATTACAACGTAACACAATATAATATTATTAACATTATACATACAAGTAGCTAACCATGTTCAGCTAAAACAAGGGTAAGCATTTGTTGATAAACCAATTTTGATTTGCTAACTGAAATTATTAGTTTCACATTTCTAAGGGTAACACTTGAGTTAAGTTGATAATTCAAGTTAAATTACATCAACCCTTGGGGTTATAGATATGGTACGCAATGCAATTATAATCATTAAGGAAGGCTTTGCACATATGCACTTTTCACCTGGGTACTGTATTCTTAGGGTCTAATTCAAAATAAAATAGTATTTTTATAAAATAAAATAGCATCACCATGTTTTTTGATTTCAAAGGTGATTTTGTGATACAAAATAAATCTATATGGCTGAGGTTGTTTTTCCACCAACCTTGCTTTCATAAGCCTTTACTAAACTGCCGGACAAAAATCTTAAATACGCCAATGATTCGGATAATGCATAGTCTTAGCCAAAACTCATTTTGTAGATCAACTCATGTTTATGTGGCTGTTTTTGTTAACTTTACCAACTTAAGACTACACTAGTCTGTGGGCAGATAGTACTCTCTAAACAATGTTTAACATAAAAAAAAACTTGGAATTTGACTACTGGCATCCTTCAGATTTCACAATTTGAAGGTACTAGTACTGCATATAAAACTTAAGGTAGCAGGCACTTGAAAATGTGGGGATAGCAAATATTAAATTTGATCCGAAAACAATTGGTACTGGTGCACTACTATTATGGCTACATACAGTGAGCCAAACTTTGACCAGGATAAATTTAATGAATCACTCCACACCCAACAGGGCCAAAAACATGCCCTCTGGATCTCTACCAATTCCCAGCAGGATATGTACCTCCCATGGTTTAGGGAAATTGTCTGTTATTAGTCTCAGTAAAATAATAGGAGACTAATGTTGCCATGAAAGAGGTAATATAATAACTGTATACAGTAATAACTATTTCCCTTGACATGGATTGCTTCCCCTGCCATGTAATATTGTCTGGCATACAGTAAAATAATACATGGCTGATCCTGCCAGGTACTCTAACCAAGAGTTAAAAACTCCTTATTAACCAATTAAGGGGCAAGGGCACACATTAGTATTTTACTCTGGCTAATGCCACATGATTTTACTAGTCAAAGTAATGAGCCCTGCCCATTAAAAGGTTAACCCCTTTGACAAGGCTCATTTCTCATGCCACTTATAAAACTTACACCATTCAAAATAACATTAACCCATTAACGGGCAAGTGCACATTTAATTATTTTACTAAAAAATTACATTATCAAGCATCCAAACATGGGATACCTAATTTCAGTGGGGGATACCAGACTTTAACAGCCTAGTATCCAACCGGAATGCTGCTAAAGATATCAAATCTTATGCCCAGCTGGAGGTGTGTGAAGGTGTCATGCACAACCCCCAGAAACATAAAAATAAACAAAATTTTGGCAAAATCAAAAAATTTAGCATATTATACATGTACAATTCAGGCAATATCAAGTCAGGTTCAGGAAGATATTCTGTAAAATAAGACTAATGAAATTTTTAAAAGAAGCAGAATATTTGGGCAAATCAAGCTGGACACTCCTGCAATCAATATGGGATATGTCCATCCAAGATCAGACCCAATGCCTTTAATTTCAGGACGAATAATCTTCTTACGTGCACCAAGTATCTACTAGATATTGGAAATATGGGAATTCTCTAGTCATTAAGCATAATTCTCAGTCTCATTTTTACCATAACAATCCTCCAATGAGGGAAACAGCCCCGAATGATATTTAGCAGAGTCTGAAAAATAACTGAGTGTAAATCAAACCACCCATAAATCCAAAATGTTCACAGTTATGATCAGGAGAATACTAAGTTGACAAATGAAGGCATTCAGCTACACTTATTGTAGTAAGGAGTAAAAACCTTCCAACATCAGTACTACTATTGGTTAACTGCAAATTATTGGCTCGCTCGTTGTAAATTTGACCTGTATAACATAAATAGATCTTGACACCTGTAATTTTACACTCTGAAGATGCTGCACGATGACAACGAAACGTTAGTAAAGTTATCTTAAATGTTTTGAAGTTGTGTTTTTTATTATATATTTATTATGGCGTTACACTTTAAAGTTTTAAGCTGGGCTTTAATCTTTATTCTCCGATTACGTTTTCCGCCCGGAAAATCGATTGCCACGATTATAAAGTCAAGCATCCGTATAGGAAATTATGACCGGGGTAATATCGGTGATTACTATTCCCTGGCTTTATCTTCGCTCTCACACCGGTTGAGTGGATTGAATGCTCAAAGTCGTGAGGGAACGCAGACCACCAGGGGGTCACCGACTACGAATACAAGGTTGAGTGCCTAATTTACGTATAGTCAGGGCCTCAGCAAAAGAGATGGGGGCAACAGGTGCTTAGCCCCTTCAAAGTAACCTTTTGCCTTCTTAAATACGTACAGAAGTACACGACGAATAGATTTCTTGATATCTGTAAGTTATGAAACCTCTCCAAATTATTTATTGCCCCACCCAATGTGTCAGTCTAGCAGAGGGTTTGCTTACAATCTTACGTAATCCTTTAAAAAGCTCTTGACTCGTCTCCATATGATTACACCATCATCGCGGTATGGAAAGTACTGAAGTTTGCTCTTATCTGCAACGCCACGTTTCTGTAAAGAAAAGAGAATGACAAGAATTAGACACTTCCGAAACAAAAGGATAGCGTGAATTTTTAAATTATCTGTTTAAAATCCATAAAAATTGACTTTGTTGCATTTTTCTCCTCATTAATTTAACTTCATAAAAATTTGGTTCTTAACATACTTAAAACCGTCTTCAAATAGACATGTACTCTCCGAGAATATGTTATGAAACGTAACGTAATGTTGGAATTTTACCTCAATATTTTTCCAAAAGTCAACGTCCTCCCAAGACAAGTCAGCGTAACCTTTGTTAAGCAATTCAATGGCGCCTACATTACCGATGGCAAAGAGTCTGTGCATGTATCCATCAGGAAGAACAAGCCTTGGGAGTCCATAACTGTTGGTAACAAATAACCCACGGCAGTGCCATCTTAATAAATGACTCAAGGGGTGAAACTCTGATAGGGTTCGCTTGGCCACGACGCAAATTGGCTCCAATACTAAGTGTGTTTTCAATAAGTGCTCGATCATTTCAACATGAGCAAAGTCAGCAACTTGAAAAATTTGTTTGGCAAGAAGCCACTTTTTTCCGTCATTGGGCTGATAAACCGGTGAGTCTAGAAATACAGAAAGAAAAAAAATAGTCACGAAGACACAAATCTCTTCACTCTTCAGTCCTTTAATAAACATATTTAACCACAAAGTATTATACGAATATATTTAAACAAGAGGAGTGTTATATTACCACTTTCCATGTCAAGCTGTATGGCCACCGGTCTAAGTTGGTTGGATTTGGTTTTGGATGATTTAACTGATACAAAAAGAGCAGTTGGACTTGTTGACTTCTTTATTTTTCTCGCATCACTGTGGTTCAGATCCATGATATCCGCAGGATTAGTTAAGCCATCGAGGTAAGGGAACGTGATGACAAACACGGAGTCTTCTTTAACCATCTTGACAAAAAACACCAAAGACAGTAACGAAGTCAATATTGAAAGATCAAATCCAGCAATGAACAATAATTTAAAGAGAAATTTAGTTCTATTCGATTTATTTCTATTTAATTCCAGTCCATTCGGTTCCATATAATTTAATTCAATTCAATTTTAATTCCGTTCAATTCAATGCCGTGCAATTTAATTCAATTCCTTCCATTTGTAATTCAGTTAAATTCAGTTCAAAGGTTTTATTCCTCCTTTTCTTTGCATAGAATTAAAGGAACACTTTACCTTATCGAGCGCGGTTTTCTTTCCTACAGCTAACGACACAGCTGTATCCCAGTCAAACTTCAAATTAAGTTTTCCTTTGGCTTTGATATCAGAAAGACTGATACCAACGTTGGAAACGCCTAAAAAAAGAAATAAAAACGGAATTAAAAAAAACATAAAAAACTCAGGACATGCAGTTATTGATACGTAGCAGTTATTTCTGTCATTGGTATACCTTGTCCTATGGTTAATTTTTTAAGCGACATTGGATTTAGGGCGGCCAGTCTCTGCTCCACGAATACTTGATCGTCTTTCCAATGATCACATTGCATGATATTTTTGAACTTCTCCACCAGAGAAGGATATCGGAAGTATTCCTTGTACTTGCCATCCTTCTAAATGGAAACAAAATCAGCATTTTGATATTTTTTCAACTTTTCTCAAACAGTCATTTCATGGGATGAAAATGAAGAGGTGGAGAAAAAAGACCAAACGAAGCTACCACTATGAAATGAGTTGACAACAGTCATAAGAATCCACAGAGGGAACGTATAGAAAGAACGTGTGGACGGTAGGAAAGAAATACGTCTGATGTAGTATTTTCAGTCAAGCCATTTGGGTTAATCATTCTACTCTACTTACTGTGAGGATGCCGCGGACGAGTTCATAAAGTCCAATAAAATCGGCAGAACTGTTAAACTTATCAAATAAATGAGTTTCAGGTTTGAGACGTTCTTCTAAAAAGTTACGAAACGTGTCCAGAAGGTATTTATAAATCATTAACCATGGTAACTCATGCGCATCACTTGCTGATAAACCAATCACTTGATCAGTTGTCAAGTTAAGCAAAGGAAAAATAAACGCATTCTGAAGATTCTGTGGGTTACTAAGATCTTCTGTAGGTGTCTTTGGTGGTTTGCTGAGAGAATAGATTGCTTGGTTGGCTGCTAGTTTTTTACTTCGTTCGACAAGGCAATGTTGTGGAGTGTTCTGAGGCAGAGAGAGGCATGATCCAGCTGAAAGAAAACACGAAATCATATACATACTGTTAAATTGCAACAGAAAAGCACGACAGAAATTATCAATAAGTTTGACAGGATAATAAGTTTGTAGAATGATAGTTTTGAATTTCCAAAGTTCCTCTTTGCTCGTGTTATACGATTTTTCACGAAAAACTCTAATTTTTAAAATTGCACCAGTTCTGAATCAGAGAGAGGTAAGATCCAGCGGAACGAAGAAGGGCGAGGTTGTTAATTGGGGAGATAAAACTGGCTTTTAACAAAACGAGTACAATGCTGGTGGTGAATAGCATTACCAATGTTTTTGGGATCGTTTGAAGGGACATCGGTGGGCTGATTACATGCTTGATGGTGTAATCACAATCAAGCCATCGTTTCAAGCATTTCCAAGCTAGAATACTAACGCTGTTACCTCGTCACCAATTTCCCACTTGTTTTGTTAATGGTGAATTACATTGACGAAGTCACCCTTACAAGAATTTAACATGACTTCACACGTGTGTTTTCACGATCACAAGTGAAATTTCACATTTAAAATTTCTTTACATGTTTATTTTCAAGTATAACTTAATTTTACATGTTTTACACATTTCTTTCACATGTGGTTCACATGTGAAGCAACTTCACGTGGTCCGATTTCAAAGGTGAAATTTGCCGTGTGGAATTTTCATAAGTACAAATGCCACGTTACAAATAATGTCGGCTATCATAAAGAACTGCAAGAATAATCTCTCGTGTTTTACATATTGAATAATTGACGTACTGAATAACTTTGAATAATTATAATAATAGTTAATAATAATTAATATAACAATAATAATCATAGTGTTAATAATAATAGCAATAATAATCATAATAATGATAATAATTGTCATAAAGATAACGATTTCTCTATAGAATAACAAATCAAAGTTAACTTACGCTCAAAGCAACCTAATGACGGTTTGTATTGTTTCCATCCAGGGCAGCAGTCAACTGTTCGTGTTCTTCTGAATGTTTTGCGAGGAACATATGAAATTACTGTCTCAATTCTTGAATTAAAAAAAAAGTACACAAGATACACAAGGGGGTATTAAAAATACAGCTTGAGAAAGAAACGATGAGATGAAAAAGGCCAGGAGAAAAGAGAGGAAAGGATATAGTGGTAAAGTGGACGGAACGACTATAAATTATTGTTGAAGTTGATCTTCTAGGTTATAGTGTCCTCTCACATGTGATGGTTACTTCCGTTTCTATTCCTCTATGCGGTGGTGACGTCATCAAAACCTCAGTCATCACCACCAATAGTCTTTCTGACCTTGTTAAGCTTCATTTACGCTTGCCGAATTTTCCGCTCGCATTGACTTTTTCTTGTTCTTCATTGGCTCTCGGGGACGAAAGAGTTCCCAAGAGCCAATGAAAAACAAGAATTAGGCATCGCGTGCGGAAAATTCTGCTTGTGGAAATCAGGCTTACATTGGCGTAGATAATGTCGCGCTACACCCCATGAACAAATGTTGTGCTGCATTGTGAGTAATGTTGTGTTCCGAAACAATTGAATTCTACTGAATATGAAACAGTGGAAAGAGTTTAAACTTTAGTTCTCCAATAGTTTAGAATTTATATTGTCTTCCAACGTAGTCGGTTATTTACGCGATTTCCTCTGAAACATAAAAAAACGCTCCCACATGGGAGAAAGCTGAATTCGTAGACGAATATGTTGTGAGCATATGATGTGGTTGAGCATCGTTGCGGGTCGGAACCTTGGGACTGTGTCGAGACTCTGCTCCAGTGATCTCTCGATCTTCGTTAAAGTAGGATACAAGGGAGGAGTAGAGATAGAGGCTCACGATTCTCGCTTCATTTGTCGTTTTATTCCATATTAGACGAAATAAATCTAAATGTGCGTTTGATCGATCGATTTGTTGATCTTTCAGGGATGCTGACAGTGGCAGAACAAATGCCCGGGAGATTACAGGGGTAAATAATTTTTGCTCCAAGACTACGAAATTATAAATGCAGACATAACTGTGAGACATGTTCAGGTTTTACCTAGAGTAAAGCTAGGTAATGGCAAGATACTTACTTTCGTTGTTCACAGTTTATGCTTGAATCACCAGCTATTCCACAGTCCTTTACGATGGTCCTTCCGCGAGTTGCAATTTTTCTTTTCAATATAATGTGAACTTTCTCTTTTTCTACTATGCAAACATTGGATCCATGTTCTGGGGCCTTCCTTACTACGTAAACTCTACACAAGTTAACCACAAGATGCTTCCTAGTTAAGGCATTCTTACTATTCAGGCACAAAGTTCTTTCGAACACCCCTTCCAAAACAAACGATAGTTATGTGGGAAAAAAAACAAGACCAAAATCTCTGAAATTTTTAAGGATACTCACCCTTCAATATACGAATGTGAAAAGACTAACAATAAAAATATCAACAATGCCATCCTCCGGTATCGTGTACGCTTCGTTAATAATTTGAATAGATACGACTGATCATTGGGTAATGTACTACAGGACAAGAAGCCAAACGTCAAAGAATAGAAATCTTCACAGATTCGAAGATGAACTTTAGAGCTCACTTTTATCGGTGATTTGAGTTGATATGAGTTTACCCAAGACGAGATAGTTGCTATGGTAAACTTCTGATTTAGTTTGCAATGTAAAGTCACCTTTTATTAATAGGCTCAGATATGGGCGCATGATTAACGAGAAATCAATTAAACCAAAAAATTATAAAAGGGAACAACAAATTACAGGTCCAATATAAAAAAGGGAAAGAAAATTAGACATTAAGCAAGTAAAACAGAATTTAGTTTTACCTGATTAAAACATGTACAGTAAAAGTATTGTGCGATTTTAATAGCTTATTTTCATTTGAAGCTTCTTGAGATTCACGAGAAACCTTCAAACTTGCACATCTTAATATTTTGACGATTTTCTTATAATGATTGATACACAATGTTTGCGTAGAATTAATTCGTGTATGTTATGCAGGAAATTACAAGTACATATTTGACTTGGGGCTTGGTTATAAGTGCTTAATTGTATTAGTTTTAGCAGAAGTAGAAAAATGACCTCAAAGTTTTCCATAATCATAATCAAGGGGAAAAATCTAGAGAGAGTTAATGTGCATGGTTTTAGGTTTGAATAAGTGTTGTTCTCGAACTTGGCAATTGTGGGATTAGGAAAAGACAAGCAAGGACCGGTTGCTCAAATTACAGTTAGCGCTAATCCAAGCTAAGACCAGTTAACCTTTATTTTCAATTCCCTATATTTTAGTTGATGATTCCTACTAAAATTTCGCTGCATAAAACTTTTTTGAACTTATCCACAGCATTTGAAAGAAAGTCCCAACATTCGTTAATTGTGTGCTCAGAATTTATCCATAAAATATCCTACTAAGTTAGCAAAGCCGGTATTAAGTCAATCACCTGCAAAACCACGTGGAGTCTTTAAAGAAAATGAAATATGTATTAATTATAGGAATTTTCCGGCTTTATATTTTCGAGGTGAATTAAATATGCTCTGAATATAAGATCTAAATCGAATTTGTTTGTTAAACAAATTTGTACGATATTTCGCAATTTGAAAGTAATAAAAATTGCTCCAACTGTAGTGGTCACAGAGCCATCCAGAGAAAAGTAGACAGCACAAAAAACCGTTTGGTATTGTGCCAAGAAAAAAATTCAAATGACATTGTTAATATACGTCACGAATGACGTAATACTACCTTCAGCACATATTTGAAACAAAAATTTTTCAGAGTACCAGTAGAAAACTTGCGATGCATGATAGAGTTAAACTGGACAAAACTCTTGTCACGTGTTACCAAGGTAACTTTAATCAGACACATGTGATCACTGGGAAGCAAAAGTGGTTGAATTCAACCCAATTTATATTTCTGTATACTTTGTTTTACCAGCCGTTGAGTTTTGCAACTATGATGACTTGCAAACACATGTTGGGCTGTTATGACTGTGCATTTTGTTTTCATATTATTACGTGATGTTAATAGGACAATCCTGACAACAGCAATAAATTGTCTAGTAGTGATTTACTAAAAATTTAAATTTGAACAATGCTTCGGATTTCTGGGCCTTAATTTGAAGTTATCACTGGGCCAAAATAACAAAAATAAACAGAGCCGTTATAATTCAGGACCAATTTTATTCCAGTCACAGAAACAACTACTTAAAAATACTTGTGTAAACTAGTTACAATTTATACATTTAAGTTACTAGTCCTCACATGATTTCAACTCAGTTATCTTGCTTTAAAATTAATTTTCCTAAAGTTGACGTTAAAAAATCTTGGGCACAAAGTAACTTACAAAAATCCAACAAAGGCGTTATTGTTTTCTAATTCGGTAGGCCAACTCAACTTTGATTAAAAGTTTCCTTTGTCTCATTAAATTTAATATAAACTAAATAACATACAGCTGCAAAAAACCTAATCTCCTGTAATATTACATAAATACATTTTACTCTCTTCTCTGTCTTGAAGTACCCTTGTATTTCCGAGTCATTTGTTCGATCACTCGTTTGATCTAAATTTCATAATACGCATATATTAAAATTATTCATTCTAAAATGTACAGTATTTATTTTTCCCAAAGATGCCAGATTTTGCCTTTTCGCTTCCATTAAACGAACAAAATTTAGGTTGACAAACAGGTGGAAATTTGGCGATTTCAAAATCCACCGTTTCGAAACCTAAATCTTCTGTTGTTTCTTCTTCTATCCGCCAAATAGCTATCTTGCCGTCTCTAGAACCAGGCCCCGTGGCAACAAAACCACGATTTATGACACACATAGAACGGACAGAGTCGTCGTGGACTTTTAAGATCTTCAAGAGAAAGATCAGTGAGAGCAGGGTTGTGAGTTTGTTTAATAAGTACGGTGATGATGTTGATAATGATGGTAATTATGATGGGTGATGATGACCATGTGATGGTGCTGATGATGATTGCGATGATAACATTATGAATAACTAAAATCTTACTCTTTTTACTTTAAGCTCCTCTAATTTTTTCATTCCCTTTTTCTGATTTACTTCCAGACCATAAATATCTCCATCTCTGTTGCCAGCCCATACCTAAAAGACACAAATCATCTGCATTTTACTAAATGGAAGTCATTTCACACTTCTCTATAATCTCCATAGATATCATTAGATTAACTACTCCTGCGAAGATTTTCACGACAATAGCCCTCGTTACATTGTAACGAGGGATACCTTAAAAAGGATACCCCACATTTGTTCACGTGCAGCTCATGACACTCATGCTCGATTACTACTGCCCTGGATTCCTCATGACTACTTGCAGTTATCCACTATCACCGACAAGAGCAAAAACCTCTTCAAATACTCAAGCACCGGTACTATTATTTATTATAATTCCCAGCCTCACCTCATTATTCACCAATGTCATTTTGGTTAGGCCTACACGAGCTTTCTCTGATTTAATTGGTACCACTCGATACTCAAACGTGCCCGTGTCGAATATGGCAATTTGGCCTAGCTTTCCACAGCCGCACCAAACCTAATAACAAGTAATAATAGTTAGATAATAGTTAGACAAATAGATAATAGATAATAGTTAAAGAAAAAGGCGAATCTAATAGCGTGACAAGAAGAGTTGGTTTTTGAACACTCTGCTCGTAGTCCTCAGATAGACCGTTGTTGTTTTATGCCATTTCACTCTGTGAAGATAATCGTCGCTGAGGTAATCGAAATGTCAGTAAACCAACTACAGTCTTTCTTAAGACTGCCAAAACCTGGATGATCAACAATCAACTTAAACAGATTATTCCTGGCTAAAACCATTTACATTGTGACAAAAAGAATGGCACCGTCCTCATAAATACTTTTCATTTGAAGTTCCCACATCTTATAACCAAAAATGTACTATTTACAATATGAGCGACAGTGTTGCATCGGATGTATAAGCTCGTTGAGGTTTTCAGTTAAAGGCTTTGGAAGTTGAAGTCTTGCTGTTCAAACTGTGATATGCAAAGGACTTGGAAAAACTCTCCGGTTGAGTTTTGTAGTCTGGGATAATGATGACATTTTTGGTGAATGCTGAACACTAACTTTGTTCACGTGGGAGCTTGGTATATATCACATGACCAGCGAACGTTCGTCAAGCTCATAATCTCAGAAAAACGATTTCTGAGCCCTAGACCGGAATCGAAGGTGAACTTAGTTGCAGGTTCGTCATATGTACTCCCTAAGCGGAAGCGACGATATCATAGTAATGATGGACTCATAAATCGTTTTTCTGAGATCATGAGCTTGACTCAGAAGTCTTGGGCTCAAAAGTCGTTTTTCTGAAATCATGAGGTCAACAAACTTTCGCTGGTCGTCTGATGACATTTTTCTTTTATACTTAATGCTGAACAGAAAGTTTGTTCTTGTTGGAGCTTGGTAAATATCAGACGGCTAGAGGACGTTCGTCAAGCTCGTTCTTACCCTTCCCATTGTTCTGAAATTAAATTAGGTTTCTATGTTGCAATTATTTTAAATCTTACTTGTTTAGGAGAAACAGAAAGCATACAATCAACAGTTAATGATTTGTCTTCCGTGTCCTTTATGGTGAGAGTTTCCTTTACCCCACCATTTCCTTCGCTGTCCACTATTTTAATCGAAGTTTTGATATCTTTACAAAGAAAAACCAAATCAAAAAGGTAAAATTAATTACTTAAATTATTGTCAAATTATTTAGCATGCGGACGTCGCTAATCTCAGCGTCGAACAAGCAAACAAAGCAAACAAAACAGATAAACAAATATACACACAAACAAAACAAGTAATGCAACCAAAACTAACAAAAGTAACAAGACAGATTAGCAACTGAAAAAAAAACTTTTAGCCCAGAAAGTGATAAGACATTTGATATCGTTGGGGAAATTTTATAAAGAGGAATGAACCTGATTGATCCATGACTGTATATATTCATTGAACAATTAATACTAAATGTGGAAACCTTACCACACCAAAAATACTTCCCAACCAGAAGAAATGAAACGAAAGTTCGAACTGGTGGAGTAATTTTTATCTGAAAATGAAAGAAAGTAAAAGCCAAAGCTACCAAATTTGAAATTTCGAAACTATCAAAAAGCATAATCGACGTTATGAATAAAAAAGGCTCAAACATATCTACAATTAAACTAAACGTTTTCGACTGTTAAGCGATTTCTTCTGTTAACTTTTTATAAGCAAAATTGCTTTGTATTTCAGAAATTCTGAGCTGGTCTTCTGCATTGTTTAATTTTACAGCTAGTATTAGCACCCGCCGTAACCACACCCCCCCAAAACCACGGCGATTAGTTAATTTGGCTGCCCTTTCCAATAATAAATATCTATGGCAACTTACCCTTCGAGTAGCTGTAAGTTTTTGAGAATCCCAACCAATTATTTGTCCGTTCAGACTGGCACTCCACACAATGCTGCATAATTAGACGAAATAGTAGAAATAAGAAAATTTCTGTAATATGGATACCATAAACATTACCGAAATAAAATGAACACGTTAAAGTTTTCAATAATAATTCTCTTTACCAAGGCTTCCCTTCTTGAAAAGTCATCGCTGAAATATAATCCGAATGCTCTTCCAAATGTTGATCCGCTGAAAAGACAAAACCATCGAATATTTAAAGGTCTGATTGAACAAACACCCAAGTCACTGGAAAGTTTCAATTTGTATTCCCTCAGGTGATCGTCAATCAACCTTCATCGATTCAAACTAGCTTTTGTTGACTTCAGTGTTGCCAAGACTCCAGTCAGACTTTTGACTCGGCTCGACTCGAGCTAGGTGAAGGACTCCAGTCGACTCGAGTCGGCTGAAAAATTAAATGACTTGACTTGATTGCGCGAATTTAGCTGAGTAAACCGGTGGATATGTCATTAGGATTATGTTATTCAAGACGATTGTGTGTCGGTGCACGAACCTTTGTAACACGATCGATCAAAGACGTAAATGGTGGCATCAAATGAACCAGCCCAGACATGGGACTTGCCAACAGCAAGCAAACAACTCTGGATCAAAACAACAGCAAAACCAAAATAAGTGTTGTTATGTAACAAATAAAAAGGAAAGATATAGCGCCAAGTTAATAAAAAAATATCCGAAGTGGTCTCATCACCAGGCTTCATTTAACCTACCACACGGTCCTTTGCACATGAAATTTGATTTTCAAATTTCCACGCTTCTTTCGAACTTTCAAGCTTGAAAACCACAATGGAGCCAGACCCCTACAGCAAGAATAAATAAAAAGACGAGAGGTGAGAACGTCACGTAGTTCAGATAATAAAAATGTCAAATTACGTTCATTACACTGATGGTCTGAACTGGCTCCGAATAGCAGTTTAAATCCTTCACAATAAGAACACAATAAACTGTCTATACTGTTCTATGGTGAATTTGGTTGCTTCGCAACAGAGTATGAGTACGCATGCTCCTTAGTTTGTAGACCCAGGAAAGGAGATAGTATGCCCATTACCTTCTGGTGGCCAGTGATATGCTTCAACTATTGGTCTTAACGGACTCCGAGGATGAGCGATGATAATAGCTAATATGTATAGCTGCTTGACTCAAAATGTTGACTGCCTACATTGCTATTCCATCACGTGAATGCGAATGAAATTTGAACTTACCATTCCACACCAAATTTCTCCTTCATTTTCGCCATCTAAAACAATAAAAAAGCCTGACGTTTAAGTGATTGTTGTGGCGGTTTCCATTGGAGGAACGTAGAGAATTATAACTTTCAGACGACTAGTGGACGTTCGTCCAGCTCGTTCTCTCAGAAAAACGATTTCTGAGCCCCAGACGGGAATCGAACCCGCAACATTCTGATGACTGGTGAGACGCTTTAACCATTGAGCTACCACGACTCGCTCACGACGGTGAGCTAGGGTGCAGGTTCATCATATGTATTGCCTAAGAGGAAGTCACGATATGATAATAATGATGGAAATACTTAATAAATTTCAATAGTTTAAATTACAAAAAATCTAAAAACTTAATTCTCAGTTGACCAACACTGCAGACAAATTTAAAATTTACGACAAAGTTTTCATGGAAGGATGTCGAAGGATATTCTCGAGATATTTAGATTTATGTGATATTGAAATTAGATAACTTACGGCATCATATTGTTCACAAAATAGTTAAAAATTGTTTATATCTTTAAGATTATTGAACAAAATCGTTTGTCATTTGTCTTTAGTGTTTAATTCTATGGCTTGTGCCAATATCCAAACGGTTTCAAGTGATTTCGTTCAATAATATTAAAGATATAAACGATTTTAAAATATTGTGTAAACAATATGACTTAAGTTATGTAGTTTGAATATCACATAAATCTAAATATCTCAAGAACTAGGTGAAATATGGAAGAACAGTAACTTGACACTCCCCTTCATTTCAAGAGTTCTTTCAAATAAGATAAATTTAATTTACTAGTCATGTACCCTTTAAATACATCGTTAGTTATATTAGTTGAATTAATGAAAGGTTGAAGACTGATCGATGTGTCCTACACACCTTTGTTCGTGATTGCAACTCTATAACATACCACTGGACTATAAGTAGTTAATGTTCACTTGCCTTCCGGAAGATAAACTAAAGCTTCAACTGTTGTGGTAGTTGTATCCTTCTCGGATGGGTTCAGCCTTTGGGATAGATACTGCAAAATCGTTAAAGAAAATGTTAACATCCCAGCGCCAAAACTTTAACTCTTATAGCTAGTGTTTCTTTGCAGTGAGATGGAGAACTTGGAGTTCGTTACTCCCGAGGCTATGGACAGCAGTTTAACAGCACTTTCACACGGGTTTACGCTTATTAATTTCCAAACATAAGCAGTACACCTTCGTTACTTTGTATATTAATCCAAGATATATCGTTTTGGGAATTGTCCATAATCTTTTATTCTGCAATGGAAGGAGAAAAAGGGCCTACCTTTTCAGTGTCACCTGAGATTTCTTTGACAGGTTCATTTTCGGTGGTGAGATAACACATCATCTATTAAAATTAGATGGCGTTACTGTAATGTGTATTTTGTAGACTGAATAAAATATTCCTTTTTTTGTAAAGGGAAGGGGGGAGTGTTATCCACTATAATTTTTGCAGTGGATTTAGTCATAGTTTGGGTTGTATATTCAAAAGTCAGTCCCGTTTTCGAATAACGGTTTATTTTGCCTGGTTTTGATCAACAAAAAATCAAATCTTTTCAGATTTCTACGCTCGAGACTAATACATCAGCAATACATTTTAGCGTCTATTTAGATGCTTTTCAAAGTTGTCAACAGGAAAATTTTAAGTTCAATCAGTTTGCTGTTATGTAAAATTGTAACTGCTGGGTAGAGTATGGGGAAATGTGTAACGCCCCCTATTCTTAGCTTTACACTGTGAAATGTCCACAAAAACGGATTGCTTCGGTACTCTGGCTGTAAGTTAGCGCTAACTTACCAAGGCTTTACTTTTAGGCAGGCCACTAAAATAGTAATAAAAAGGAATACATTAAGAATTGAAACTAGAAGTTGGCCAGGGAACAGTAGACACTTACTGGGACCAGATTTCAAATTCTTGACAATGCTCATTTACCTTTTTATTAAGGCGTCAGTTAGTATCACATTTTGCGATCCTATACTAATGAACTCCGGATCCTTCAAAGCTAAATATGAGAAGCAGAATATAAGTCATCTTTCGTCACACAAGTTATTATAATAAAAGGTTAAGAGATTTTTTATTAAAAGTTGAAAATTTAAACGAACATGTTCGATCGAAGCGATTATACCTGATGATGTTCGCTTAGATCGAAAACGTTCGTTTTAATTTTCAACTTTTAATTAAAAATGTCTTAACCTTATATTATAATAAATATGAGAAGAAAGGTCAACTTTTGTAAGACATTTTAAATAAAAATGCTTATACGGCCGTCCACGGCTACAAATACAATAGACCATTAAGGATTTACATTGCTATGGGAACTAAAACTGCGAAAGCGTTTACAGATGAAGAAAAATATAATGATAAAGATGCAGATAAAAAATAGATAAAAAAGACAAAAAAAAGACAAAAATAACGACAAAGATTAAGGTAAAGATTAAGTTTAACATTAAGATTACGACTAAGATTACAATTACGATTGAGATTATGAAGGTAGACTCTCAAGGTTATATTCTTAGTTGCCGTTTCGGTCCTAGTACTGACCTTCGGCTCTTTCGTGGCTCACTGCCATTTCCTGGAGATAGGAATACCAAAGATTTCTCTCCCCTTTTAAACAAGCTGAGAATGGTTTTTGACTTTTGTCTGCAAAATAATGAGCAAAGCTGGGTAAGGCACAGAGTGATGTCATGCAATGACTGAAGACTACAACTCAACACAACTCAACACAAAAAAACATAACTCAACACAACACAAAAAGACATAACTCATCACAACACAACTCACCACAACTCAACACAACTCACCACAAAACAACACAACACAACTCAACACAACACAATACAACTGAACACAACACAACACAACTCAACACAACACAACACAACTCACAACACGACACAACTCAACACAACACAAAACAACACAACTCATCACAACACAACTCAACACAACTCAACACAATTCAACTCAACACAAAACAACTCAACACAAAGAAAACATAACACAACTCAACACAAAAAACATAACTCAACACAACACAACTCAACTCAACACAACACAACACAGCTCAAGATTCCGAAAGGCAACACAACGCAGTTGTAACAACTACCCAACCTTTTTGTATAATTCGTAGTGCAGGCTCTCCAGGTGGTAGAACATAATAATGTTGATATTTCTCTATACTCGCAACATCCAGAAGTCTAGTTAGTTGTTGACAACTTGAGTTACCATCAGCCATAAAAAGTAACCTGCAGTTCGAATGAAGACATACAATATGAACGATATCAATATGAAGACCATCAGTAAAAATATGATAAGGATTTGTGGACTTTGTCGACCTATCTACCTACCTATCTACCTATCTGCCTGTCTGTCGGTCCGTCTGTCTGTCCATCTCTCTCTCTGTCTGTCTGTCTGCCTACCTGTCTATCTATCTATCTGTCCGTCTATCTGTCTATCTGTCTGTCAGTCTGTCAGTCGGTCGGTCTGTCTGTCTCAATACCCTAGCTACCACAATCATTGCATCGAAATACAATTAAGCTGTTCTAAACATTACAGATTAACATTATAAAACAGTTTTTTGAACACCTAATGTTAATAGAGAGAGAGTTGACATTAAACGTTCGTGACGAAAGTCCGTTGGTCGTCTGATATATACCAAGCTCCCAAATGAACCGAGTTTGTGTTCAGCAATTAATATAACAGAGATAGTTGTTTGAAATGGTGCCCGGTCTTAAGATTTGTTATAACCAAGTTAGAGTTTCACATTCTCAGGCTTCCAGTGCCATATGAGCAACGACTGACGTTTTTTCGCGAGTTAGCATCACTTCGTAGTTTTGTGTTGATAAAAATATTTTCTTTTTGGAACGAACCTGATATTTGTAAGCACCAGTCTCCCTACGCCAGAATCAGTTTTACAAAGCGAAGATACTTTAATTACAAACTAAAAAATGAAAGAAAAGGAACAAAATTCTTGATCAGACCGCGACGCCAAGGGATTCGGGACATTAATGACAATAATAATCGGTTTTGAATTTAAATACAAGGGAAAATGTTTTAATGATATAGACTTAAAATTATTACCAACTGTTCTTTTACGGGAATGTTATTTTTGGAGTAAATTCTAGTTATTAAGTTCTTCCTCCTTTGTCTATTTCTAGTTGTTCATTTGCTGTTTAATTAAAAAAATTATCATTGAACCAAACGTTCTTTTACCTCTTGATTTTCCACAGGTACTCCTTGTATGTCCACACATTGGGCCTCAAGATCAGCCTGAAGATGAATAGGAAATTAGGATACCTTCACCAAAACATATATGTACCTCGACAAAAATGCTAACTTTAAGAGATAAAGCTATAAATAAAAAAACATATGAGGATGGCAAATATCGATATCTGGTATAGAGATTCTATCAGATGCTCCCGTTGTCAGAGGCCTAAGTTGCAGTGAAAGATCGACACTGTGTCAAGTTAAATGGTACAATATTTCATGCAATGAAGATTAAAGATAAATAGCCAAAAAATTACACCTCATTGACCCAAATGTGAATTTATTGAAAACATGCAGTGGTAATGTTTCTTTAATATCTTTTGGTACACTACGAATATAGTTGTGCGTGCGGCTTCACAAATGGCGGTCCTCGCAAACTTTTCAAGACATATGCAGATCTTAGCCGCACTTAATTTTAGTCTTACATATCAAATGCCCTCAGGACGTTTTGAAACAAAGCTCTCACCTGATTTAAAGTTTGGTAAAAATCGGAAAACGTTACTGGATCTATAGCTATGGAGAAAACCAGAAAGTGACCTTACAATCAAGATACAAGCAAAAATACAACAGAAAAACAGAAGTAAAGATAATTCATTAAAATTTTAAATGACATCCAATTACTTTTTATAGAGAAATTCTAGGAAAGGCAGACAAGCGACAACACCACTGCAACCTGTAAATAATTTCTTATAATGTCTAAAAATATATTTTTATGCGGTAGTAAAAGGAAAAATCCAAGGCACGTTTCCTTACTTCTTTCTCCAGTTCCTGCAAGAAGTGCCCTAAACAGGCGCTCGGCTGTTTGACTGTTTTCGGTAATTCGGCATAACAGAACCCGCTCAATGAACTCTGCTTTTCCTACAAGAAATACAAATGCAACGTAACATCATTAACGTATTATATTTACAGTGTCATCGTAATCCCAAGATTTGAAACTGCATTTTTTTCCCAAATGTAATTCTTTTTAATCCTCTTTAAGTGTACAGTGGTAGCCTGTATTTTATTATTCACATGGAAATAACCATTAAGGCTCGTACTTCTTGTTTTTCAGAACTAACCTACTGCGTATCGTGGAACACCGTCAAAAATAAGATGTTTTCTATAAAAAAAGTAAGACGATTTAACGATGATATTGAATTTACGCAGAACTAGATGGAAAAATACGGATTTTCAGGAGGAGTTGTGACAGGAAAGTAATAAAACAAACCTGACTCTTTCTGAACCAACTTTCTAGAAATAAGAAAGGCACGGGATAAGATGACAATTTTGAGAAATAAAAGTAAACTTCATTAAAAAAAGTCTTGCCGGTCCAAATCTTGAGGTACAAAAATTAATTCCTTTCTTATGTAATAATGTACCTTATGCTTTCGTAGAAGCAAATCCACTTTCCGGAAATAGCTTTTGTGTTTTAACTTTTCAAGAGAGGGCAAGTCAAATTGCCCCAGGATTTCGACAATAGAACTGAAAGAAAACATATACGGAGAATTGAAAAAAAAAGTCAATAGAACAGTAATTTAGAAGTGGCAAATAAAATAGTATTTTTAATAATGACTTAAATAGGATCGGATTAATTCGCTCAATCGATCAACCAACTAATCCACAATCACTCAACCAATTCATCCATTCAACCATTCCACCGATCGATCAATCAATCAATCAATCAATCATTTAGTAGCCCTAATTTCAACGTCTAAATGAAGAAATTAAAAGAACATTTTACTTAGTTGGAAAGATCTGAACACTCTTGGATGTCAAAGAAAAGAAATCATCTAGAGCCTAGAAAAAGTTGGAGAAAATCATACAATAAGAATGATGTAGCTGAACACAACTTTTTCTCGATGTTGGTTTCCTATCGAGCACCCATTATACCTCATAAATTTGACCATTTGCCATGTACATCATTCCTCGCAGGTACAGATAACACGCTTTACGACTGGAGCTTTTCAATTCTGATAACTGGAAAAAGATGACCAAGAATTAGTTTTAAATTTGCTTTTATTTGATAGGTATACCTTCTATCTTAATCTTCATGATTCCACTCTGCTGATTATAAAGTAATGAAGAAGTTGATGTGCTGACTTCATCTACCTTCAAAAATAAAGGGGTTGAGATTTACCTCCACTAATGCATCCAAATCTTTAATGCAGTTTTTGTAAAACAGTCCTAGGAATATTTAATAAAAAAATTTTTTTATCACGAAATTTTTTCAGTCGTAACTTTCAAGTAATAACACAAGCAATGACCTTTTTTAGCTCAAAAATTAAAATTAATGCGTGATTACCAGTATGAAGTCCTTCATCGAGAAACGGTGTGAGGGTAAACACTTTATCTTCATCAAAGATTGCTTTACCATTATGCATACTGGTAGGTCTACTACATCGCCGCGGTGTAATGTTGGAGACGCTGCGATTACGATGTGCACCCCTGAAATATTTTAAAAGAAATAAGCACCAAAAAGGAGCAGGAAATTAACTTGTTCAAAAAGTTGAAAGGAAAAGAACACTTTGGCTTAATAACTTACGGCGTTTCATGCTCTGATAATGCAGTAGAAAAGAAATCAACTTCTTCCTTTTCGTATCTTTCAGAGAGGTAAGTGCTGAACGCATGGCTCCTACATAGCTGTGGAAAGGAGAAACAATTTTATTTCAGAGAGAGAGAAATGTGTAATATAAGAAAGAATCATGTAACACGCGAGGGAAGCATCGAATGTACGAAGAGAAATGTTTAAGAAAAGAGAAGTTTTTTCAACACCATGTGATAGCGAAGAGTTTTACGAGCTTTGCGAAAGCGTAATTCTTTCATAAAATTCTCACCCTTGTTACTGCCTTATGATTCATATTTTAAAGCTCATTTTATTTCTCATACACAATTATTTACATTGGTTTTCACAATATCATCCGTCTTTTATGAATACCTTAAATTCTTATATCTTATTCTTTATAAATACTTTAAATACTATTCCTATTCCTAGAGATCTGATATCATCTTGGTAACTCAGTACTAATAAACGAGCAAACCAACAGACAGAAAGACTATCTATCAAAAA
Organism: Nanipora kamurai; assembly: GCA_036872915.1. NCBI lineage: Eukaryota > Metazoa > Cnidaria > Anthozoa > Scleralcyonacea > Helioporidae > Nanipora > Nanipora kamurai. The sequence goes on from JBAHVQ010000042.1 coordinate 243,112, forward strand.
AACATGTAAGGTTTTAACAAACAAACCAGTCTAAAAAATTCACGATCTTTTTCAGGTTTTGAGTCCACAAAGGCATCGCGGTCAAATAAAACCTAAATTAGAATTAAAAAATAAAACATTGCGTGAACGTTCGCTGATTGAGCGAAACAAAAAACCGTCAGCTTTTGATATAAGATTCAAACCTGCTGACTAGTGTCTCCTCCTTTAATGAAACGACTAAATTCGCTATAGAGAAAACAAAAAAATAAATATACAAAGTTAACAAAAAGAAAAAGGCATAGTTGTGATAGGATGTACAAAACGCAACGATAAAGCACATGAAAATTCATATTACCATGCACAGCAGTTGCTAATTGACCGCTCCAGAAAACCTGGAGAGACAGCGCTCTGGTAACCCACCTGAGCGGCCATTGGATGAAAGTTTATATATAAATGGGACTATCAACCAATCATAACTCGCAACTGTTACGCAGAACCCACTCCTTACACTGTTAAAAATAATTGTATTTTTACAGAAAAAGGTACTGTAAAAAGTTACTGTTCAGATACTGTAATTATGAA
>JBAHVQ010000042.1:243772-277606 GCA_036872915.1 Nanipora kamurai
GGTAATTTAATTAATGTCTGTAAATTTACAGTACTTTCTCTGGCGTCCCAGCTGCCAGTACATTTTACGGTAAATTTGCAGCTTTTTTTTTAACAGTGTAGATGGTTTCTGGGGATGGATATCCTACGTACACTCGCCAAATAACCACCCCCCATAAGAGGACACAGCTTCGGCATGTAAATATCACATGTGTATCAAATGTACTCCTAGCAAACGAACGTACACCTTGCATGTGAAAAGTGTATGAAAGCAGTTATCGTAAGTGTGTCGCGCATACACCGAGTACGTGAAAAGTGCTTGAAGGCAGATATCATGTGCAACTGGCTGCACTTTCATACAGCTCGTGCACATGCAAGCCATACATAAACACAGCACGTGTGCGTAGATATCACTTACTCGGCACGCCTAGAGTTCCAGCTGCAAGCACGCGCACATCCACATCACACATCACAATTGTAATAGGTCAACCCATGTGCACACAAATAAAGATTGCCAGGACTTATTAGCACTTATTATCTTATTAGGTCCGTAACTTTGTAGCTATTCATCTGTCTATCGACCTGTCTACTGCCTGTCTCTCTATCTGTCTGTCTGTCTAACTGCTTTCCGTCTGTCAATTTGGCTGTCTGTTTGTCAGCCTGCCAATCTATCTGCCTTACTACCTATCTACATGCCTGCTTTTCTGTCTGTCTACCTGCTTTTCGTCTGGCTATAGGCCTGTCTGCCTTTGTTTGCCCACGTTTCACTCCGCCGAAGGGCCTTCGCTCGAAACGTCAGTTTCTCCATTCTTAAGTTCTGGCAGTTTCCCAACTCTTTTGATCATCTACAAGCTGTTCAATACTGCCGACGCAGCACTCTACTTATATATCATTGTCTGTCTGTCCATCAGTCTATCGTCTTCAATCACAATCCTTACTGATTCCGCAGAAAAACATATCTACATAGCATGACTGATGAACGTAAAAAAAAAAACCAATCTACATAGCATGACTGATGAACGTAAAAAAAAAAACCAAACACTGCAACATCAATACCTGAAAAGGTTAAGCATCAGGTCCAAACAAACTAAAAGGAAAAATAAAGAGTAAGACCATAAAAGCGGTAAAACGGGAATATCAACACTGGGACAAAGTGACACCGACCTTCTAAAATACTATTTGCACACTCTTGGTTAAAGTGTTGACGTCTCTTCTTCAATTCATTTATGTCGGACAAGGAAGTACTAAAAAGAAGCAAAAAAGTGCTTTAGGCGATTTAGCCTGAGGGGAAAAGGAGTTAAATTTGAATGATTAAACTATGCTGCATTTTCGTTTAGGGTCTGCTCAGCTAAATAAGTAAGTACTTCATTCATACTGGATAACATTTCAGCTGACTAAGTTGTTCTCCCTACAGGTCCAGTAAGGGTCACCCCTCATGGATCCAATGTTACTAAAGGAGGAAACGGGAGTACCCAGAGAGAATTTGCGGTGCTTGGTAGAGTCAAAATGGACAAAACTCTTCTTGCATATGATCAAGGACCAGCTAACTTTAATCGGATAACTCCACGGAGCTGGGACCCAAACTTAGGCACAGAAGTGGATTAAAGACACATGCGCCACCACAATGCCACCATCCCTAAGTGTAGAAATTTACTCTAAAAGTTGAACAAAACATCTGTCGAGTGCCACCGTGAGCAGCCCACTGACAACTAAACCCTACGACACGGTCTCAAGGCCCTTTACAGACATACACACAAAGCGTAGTGCAACCATATGACCTGCCACAACTACGTTTCAGACACCCTAGGCCGATCGAAAAACGTTTAGAAAACCAAAAGGGTTAGGGATCTGCCCAAACTTAAGATTACAAAAAACTGATATCTCGAGTGAAAGGCCTTCGCTGGAAATTTTAGTTCTTTACTCTAAAGTGCCAGCAGTTTCCCAACCCTTTTGGTTTTTTACACCTTGCTCAAAACTGCCACACAGCACTTTACTTTAAAACAAAACATACACCGAATAGAATCATCTTGTAAAACTCAAGATATGAGTAAAAAACAAGAGAGAATGTTTAAATGGTAATATTTCGAATTTATTGCAAATTCATCATCAGACCAAGTACAAGACTTGGTGATTCTATTTGGTGCATGTTTTGTTTTATACTTTTTCAAACTATTGGCAGGTTATGGTTTTTGGTTTTTCATGTTACTGATCGGCAGATGGAAGAATGATTATCTTACATACCGGTGAGCCGTTGCCAAATCATAATGAAAATTAACATCTTTAATCCTGAAAAATATCGATGAAAGCATTATTATATTGACATGCTGTCAAGCATTTAAAGAACAAGAACAACAGTAGCTGCAGCAACTGTAATGGCATGCATTACAAGAGGAAGAAGAGCAATAACATCAGCAACTGCAGCAATAACATCAGCAATAACATCAGCAAAAATAGCAGTAACAACTATAACAACAATGACAACAACAATTAAAATAATTATGAGATGATTAATAGCAATACCAATGGCTTCAACATTAGAAACAAAAGGAAATTTAATAAAAACATTACATGTGTTTAAATTTGTCGGCGTACACATCAGGAATCATCGGTACGTTAATATTTCCTGTTAACACTTCACCTTCATCAATATCAGCAATCACTATACCAGAACCCTAAGTCAACAGATAAAATGTTTTGTGAATTAATTTGGCCACAGAAAGTACCAGTCCTATAGAACTGCTTTTTCATAAAGTACAACTTATAACATACCTCATCATCAGCAGACAAAAGTTGGTATACTTGTAGAGAGTGATCATTATGGCATCCCATGATAAATGAACCAGGAGCTTCCAGGAGGTCTATTAAGTTACTAGTAATAATATAGAAAATGCCATGAGCAAAAACAAAGGGAAGAAACAGGCTAAAGGAAGATTGTGAGGGGATTTTGGGAGAGGTGGTGGAGTGAATGGTGGACACTGGAATGTAATATTACATACTGTATATACACTACCTTATTGTTAAATAACTAAATTTTAATTACATGTTAAGATATATCTGGGATTTTCCCTAAAAATTATCACCAAGCAACAATAAAGCTGATTTTTTTTGTATGATTATTGCCCTCAATTATTCTGCTTGAATTTAAGTTAGTAAACATAGAAAGGATATTTGAGCCAAAACAGATTAAATGTAAACAACCTGAACCAGGTTTTACCTTGGTAGGACAGGTACATATGTTAGACTCCATAAAAGTGGCTGAATATAGCTGAGTAAAGCCTAAAACAATCATGTATTGTAAATATAAAATAAGTTGCAATTTATCAATTCAAAAATTTATAATTTCTTCAAAATGTACCAGACCCATGAGAAATGATCCACAGAATATCATATTCAATGGATCATAACATTCATATGAACTGAAATAAATTTATCAGCACTCTGCCTAACTTTATCCACTGATGGAGGTAATCACATACTGTACACATTTATTTAATGTCCAGGTGTGACTGCAACATTGTAGTAGTAATAATTGTTTAACATATAAAACCTCCAGGTTTAAAAGGTTTGTTATATATTTACCTACCTCTGCAATTGGTGTTAACAGAGAGTAGTCTGATGATAAGAATATTATTCTTTGTTGTGTTAAAATACAGCTCAGCAACAATAGAATGTGGTCAATGGAGAAACAAAGAAATGGCAAGTGAAATTCCATATCTATAATTCGTTTTTCTAAAATGGAAGTAAAGAGGTTCCTATAGAAATCAGATTAGTTTAAAAGTGTAACAATATTCCAAAATACTTTATACTTACTAGGTTCACCTGATGACCTTACTAGATGTTTTACTTCACAAAGTTGAAATTCCTAAAAACATTCGCAAAGAAAATAATTTTCTGCAAAAAGGAAGGAAAATAAAAAAAGGAAAAGAAAGATAGAAGGAGGAGCAGATTAAAAAGGTAGGTTATGTAGGTAGGGTAGGTATGTTAGCAGATGGTAGGTAGGTCAGTGGGTAAGTAGGGGGCCAGGCACATGGCTTGGTAGGTAGAATAATAGGCAGTATGCAGGTGGGTTGGTGGGTGGTTGGGTAAATGTGGAGGGTGGGGAAAGCAGAGAGGTGGGTGGTTGGGTAGATTGGTGAGCAGGTAAATGTGTGATGGGTGGGTAGATTTGGAGATGGTAGGTTGGCAACTGTGTAAATGGGTGACTGGGTGGGTAAATGTATGGCTGGGTGTGTAAATAAGTTGGTGCATGGGAAATGGGTGAGTTGATAGGTAGTGGGAAGTGGGTGAGTTGATAGGTAAGTGGGTGGTGGGCAGATGGTTGAGTGGGTGGGCAGCTGGCCACATTGGTAACTGGATTGCTATGAACCTGGGTGGGAAGATAAGGTTGGCAGGGAGACAGTCAGGTGCAGTAAGTAATGGCACATACAGCTACAAAATGGACCAATGGAGCAACAGAGAAAGTAGCTTACAATGTTGATGGGGCCTGGAGGAGGAATTGGCACCAGACACAGCTTTGATATCACCTGCATGAGTGACTGCCTCATCTTAGACCCAGGCTGGTTTAGAAAAGGTAAAAAGCTGAATACAAAAGGAAAACACCCAAGGCAATTAGTATGAATTGAGGTTTGGATTTTATAACTGCAACCATCTAATAAAACATGGGCAAGTCATTAGCCAAGATACAACATAATCATTTCAGAAGAAAGGACTTCTGTAACAATCAGTAACAGAAAATGAATACAATCAATATTCCCTTTCTTTACCTCCAAGCACACTTAAACTCATTTACATAACTTCCCACAACTGATCTAGAATCTGGCAATGATTACTGTAGCCCCAGTAACAATAATAATATGTGGGTATGCTCAAGTGATACAACTGCATTAGTTATTCTTTGTTCTTGTATTTTTAGTGAATCTGTACTCCAGTTAAAATAAAAAGAACTATAATTTGGTTTTGATGTCCTTACCTTGACAAGCAATCCTTGGCAATTTGGAAATAAGGAAATTTTGAAATAAGACAACAACACTTGGGAACATAACAGATCTGTGAATCACCTTTGAATGATCAGAGAAATGAGAATAAACAAACAGCACAATACAGAGAAAGAAAAAAATAGAAACGTAAACAGTATTTTTTGTTAAAATAAAAATTGCACCAACACAAACCTTTGAATTCCTTTGGCTCTTCTGAAGATAGTGAATAAATTCCAGGAATAAAAGGGTCCTACGAAAAAATGTTGAAGGCCGTTTGTGAAAATAATTAAACAAGTATATTGTACCACAAATTACCAACTGTACCTGTAAAACACTATTAATTTCTGAGAATACCAATGCAGAACTAGACACTGTCAGATTCTTGTAATACCTTGTATAGGAAAGCATGTTAACATGGAGTCTCCAGCATTTTTTATGATTGGATTTATTTTTGACACATGGGAATTGTTGAGAGATACCAAGCATTAAATTCAGGACTTCAGATTATTGTTCAAGTTAAAACTTCCCAGTAAAACTGATATTTTAAAGTCATCAGATCCAATAATACATTGCATATCTTTAGTCATAGTATTTGGAAGAAAGCTTGGCAAGTGGTAGCAGTCATAGGGATGGACCTTGACATGAGCATTAAAGTTAGAGTTTAATGTCCAAATATCAGAATATTTTGAAGTGTAACTAGTAAGGATAAAACAAACTTCTGGTAGTTTGCAAGTGATCCTTTGACAGAGCCCTTGCAATAAAGTTTCAAGTGGATCTTACCTCTATGACATGATAATGCTTGTAAAATCTCAAACAGCTGCAATAGCTTCGAGTACCTTTCACAATTGAACATTTAGTATGTTTATGAGTAAACATTAATGAGCAAGACCAAACCAAAAGGACAGTAGAGAAATATAATTATATATACCTTCAATGTCTGTTAGCACTAAAGTGTGAAAAGTTTCTTCCTTCTTGCTGTCATAAACAAATGCTCCATCTGGTATTGTTAAGAATTTGATAGTTTGTTATATGTGCAGTCCATGCAAATTTGAAACCAAGATTTACTTTTACAAAAATGACATGATATAAATGTACAGTAATTAGGAACCAAGACATACCATAAACCTTTTACTTTTATTACATACCACATGTTTGATTGTAAAGTTGAAGTAAAAACAAAAATAAATATAGTGTTAATTTTCTGTTTTTCTGTACATTATTCCTATTTTTAACTCTGCTAGTACCTATCTTTCTGTCCATCAGTGTGTCTGCCTGGCTTTCTGTATTTAACTGGTTGTAGATGTAGAGTTATAAAGCACGCGTTTCATACACCAGTACGTAATCACTTGTTTATTACTCGGGTTTATAATCACAACTAACTAAGATACATGTGCAGGTTTGATTGATAGGTGATAATTAGGATATTAATAGATCAGGTTACTACAGTAGATCTACCTGTGTGTTAATTTTTCTGTCTGTAGCTAGATGCCTGCCTGTTAAACTATGCATCACTGTAGGTGCTGAAGGTACTTGTAGGTCTTTCTATTGATCAGACCTCCCTCTCTTCTTCCTGTCTTACTAACCAATCTGTTGATAATTCATTCTTAGCTTCACCCTCAGTCTGTAACCAACTCTCCATGTGACTCTTTTACCATAACCTCAGTCACCTGCTACAGTAAAGCTCAACAAGTAACCCCTACCAGGTCATAGCTCACCCCCATTTTCTTCTCTCGTAAGTCTAAAGAATTTGTTTAGTATTTTGGTAGGAAGGATTTCTCACCTGGAAGACAGAACTGTGGCAAAGTGAATATTACATCAGTACCCAAAGGTAATTCAACAGGCTTCGTAAATCTAAGCTTCCCAGCTGATTTGGAAGGAGTTAATGTACATGCACCCAGGGTGTTTGCTGCAACATGGTCCTGGGTATAGTATGGTTCACCTGAATCAAGAACAATAAAAATGCATTTATAAACTACATGATCAAAATCAGTGTCAGGTAAACATGGAGTAACCTCTGAGATCTGTCACAGTGAATTGTTTTCTTACACTTACTGGTACAGTAGTTAAAATTTTAGTTTGAAAGCAAATGTACATATAAGTTTAGTCATAAGTTTATCTGGCAAATCATATAGAAGCTGGGTACATGATGACCTCAACATACAGTACTTACACTATTTTGTCTAGATTACATGTCATTACCAGTGAATAAGAAATAAACCACATAACCTTAAATGATTGTTATGATCCAATACTGAATGGCATGTGGTAGCTTGGTACATGTCATTCACGAACCAGCATAATGAGTAACCTTTGCTTTACAATCTGAGTATGTGAAGCTTGATAAATTTTAAAGAACCTCATTGACAGTTAGAAGGTACTGTAAGGGGTTTGATTCCCATCATGGGCTCAGAAAACTTTTCTGAGTTCATACATGTGCATTTAAGAATATGTAAACTCAAAAATGATATATAGTTATTAAATCTACTCTATTATACCAAACCTACAAATATGTTGCCACTATCTATTTACCACAAACTGCCTCCTTTGTCTGAGGAAATGATGCTATTTGTCCAGATAATACTGCCAAGACATAGGGCTCATATGATTTTGAGAATAACGTTGATGCATTATCACTTTCAGTTGAGAGATGACTTAAATGACTCCCTCTTCCTGACTGAAATCAAGGAAAAAAGGAAGATGTTCATGAAAAATGTAGCATTCTGCCATTACATGTTGATAACTATAAACACATGAATGGATAGCCTTGAATTATCTTAATCATCCAAGCAGGATACATACATGACTTTTTACTGAGGTTACAAGTCCTGTATCATCATCCATTCCCACTAGAACACACATCTCAAAAAGACTCTGCATTAGTTTGCTTGGTGGCTTTACCCTCTCAACTGGGCAAGCAGAATAAAGCACTCTCTCCATACCTTTTACAGAGCACTAATAAATATGAAATAACATAAATACATAAAAAATTGACAGAGAAAGGAATTTAGTCTAGAAAGTTTTTCAACAAGGGTTAAATTTCAAAATATAAAAAACAAAAACAAGATAACTGTTTACAATACCTAGCAGAAGTCACTTGTTAAGGATGGTAGCAATATAAATTAACTACTGAATACTTTTCATGCAGTTTTAGTTTATTAAAGTATTGATTTTATTTGTATGATGCAAAAATGTAGGATGCTACATAGGCAGTATGCAAAATACCTGTAGCACAGAAAGTTAAAAGGTTGGCAGACTGCTGAATATATGTAGGAAAATTTTGACCTTTTAAGGAAAAGCCTTTTCAGGTTCAAGGAAATTAGTAACATACTATGGAATAATCTCCTTACCATAACCCTAACTTATTTTTGGTCATTTTTCCATTTCTGGCAGCTGCTGATTAATATTATATTTTCCCAGAAATGATCTCAAGGATGGATAAAACAGCCATGGCTATGTAGTTCTTATGCACAGACAGATGGCTGAACAAGGCTCTTACAACAGCCTTACAATAGTCATAACGACCGAACAGTGCATATAATAAACACTATGTGAATTTTTAACAGCTAAACTTGATGCCACGTTGAACACGTAAAGCAACTGGCTCTAACTCATCGATGCTCTGATCAAAATTCTTGGTCAAAATCACAATGCGTTTTTAATTACCACGCATTGCCCCTTTAAATTGTAAAATTTTTTTTAAAATAATATTGCGGAAGTATTTTTCTCTCTTTATGAAGCTGTAGTATTGACCAAGTGTAACCGGTGTACCAGGAGCCGCATTAGTCGTCATATTAACAGGTGTCTGTGTTAGCATGTCTAATCGAATCAAACGAATAAAAAGATTCTTCTTTTCATCATGAGAAATGTACGACTGTGTATTCACCATAGTTTCGCTACACCTCCTACGAAGACACTATTCTACCTTGTAATGAAAAATGAAAAAACAGAAAACTAACAAAGTTCATAATTTACCTGAGGAACCATGAAACACAAGTGAACGATATCGAAGTAAATTATTCAATGCCACTCAATTTATCCCGAATTCGTGCCTTGTTGATATCTTCACGACATATTGAGGCTTCCAAGATTTTGGAATCTTTCGCATCTGTATGTATTCGCCTACACTTTCGCTATTCCTTGCAATGAAATATTGATTTCGCAGAAAGCACTTTCAAAATTTACGTAATCAAAATGAGTCCTCGTGATTAGTGGTCGATTGCAAGATCAGACGTCGCGCCGTGATTGTGGACGTTATTTATTAACCATGGTCAGGAACATCACACTATCGTCACAAATACCACAGGAATGCACTGTTTGTTACCAATAGCGCTGCGCGCCAATACTATTTTTCAACTTGAAACTCAGACAACCAAACTGAAATTGACAACAAAAAATTCCCAAACGAACTGTTTTCTATTGTGTGGAAGACAGAATTAACGAGAAAATTCAGACAAACGTTGCAAATTAGACACTCTGTCGTCATTCACGCGCTTCGCTATTGAGTGTTTTCGTAATTAGAACGGAAGACCAAGGTCATGCCATTTAACGCCCTGGGCGCAAGCCTATTCGTGCCTCCGGCTAACCGTTAGCGGGTCAACCAAGGTCCAAGCATTGCTCCAAGCTATTTGATGCACTAAAATTAGTAAAATACACTATGAATTGCAGACTAACTCAAGGTTTGCACTCAAAACTTCTAGTGGAGCCGAGTCCATTTCCACAGGGGGCGCAGACGATTGCAAATCAACTGTTCCATCCCTATCTTTTGTAGCAAGTTCGAGAATAATGGTTAATTTAAGCTTTAAGCTTGAGAATATTTAGGAAAGCGCCACGAACATTTCTATTGTACCAACGTTTTCCTCCAAGTGTGCACATTTGTACAGCTTAATCGGAATGATAAAAAAAGAAAGTTATGCGACCATACCGATATGTGGTTTGTAAATGGTCTTGAAAGCGCTTGTTTACGCTAGACAGTACGTCCATTTTTGTGTTTAGGTAACTACGTTACACTATATCAAAAAATCCAGTTCAATCGCAGATGAGGTTGCTCAGAATTGGTTCTACGAGGCTTTTTGTCTTCTTTTTTTAACCATGCTCTGGAGTATTTACAAATGAAGTCGATCGTGAGAAAAGATTGTTCCGTTCTCCCCCCCAGGGAATCAGGAATTTTTCACGTGTACATGTGTGAATAATGTTCTATCCAGTTAGGAACAAAGAGACGGTTTTTTCAACGTTAATCGTCTTTAAAAACTCAGAAGGTATAAAATAAACGAACTTTATCATGGGAAATATTTGGATATTTACGCACTCGTTGGTTTATTTGTTTCAGAAATCCCACTCGTTTACTTTCTAACTAATCACAAACTTTGCATAATCTTATTGAAGTGGACAAACTTAAATATTTAATTTAAGGAAATGAAATGCGAACCCGTAGGAGTCATCATTTTAAATAGCATATAGGTCATACCACTTAGGACATATTTAAGTTTTCATGTTACCCTAGAACTATAAGAGAGTGGAATATTTTACCTGCTGACCTTGTGACTGCTAAATCCATTGATATATTTAAATCAAAGTTAAATCAACACCTTGTATCTAATTAGGTCTTGAATGTTTTTTATATTGTTTAATAGACACATGATTCTACTTACTATATTTATAATATTTTATGTAGTGTTAGCGTGATAACTGGTATCTATAGTTTTTCTGCTAACTAATAATGGAGAGAGTAATCTCTTCCTTTTCCGGCCAACAAAATTGTCTGATACATTGCACACGGTCAGAATGAAAAAAATGGAGCAAGCTCGTTTTCAGAAAGTTGAAACGGCACTTTTTATTCTAATACTCTAAGGAACCAGCATTGTTTCGGCTCTTCATTGCCCCAGGCAAAACTCTTTGCGTTCCCGTCTTTAATTCAGATAATGTGGAACTTATACCAGGAAGGCAGCTCCTGTCTTATAGTTTCATGACATAACGAATCTGCCACTTACAGGTATTACATAATTTCCATTCCGTTCCTGTTTCCGTTATTTCCCTTTATTTCGTAATTCGGCCACTTTAGTTCCCAGGTTACCAATGGCCGCCAATACAAAACGTACAAACAATATGGCGGATCCTGGAGGAATGTCTGTGAGAGGAGTTCAGACGCATGGGGTAATAACACGCTTTTCTGGTTTAGAAATATAACGGGAACCTGTAAAGAGAAATTTCGAAAGTCTTTTCTATCACCTATACGAATGCTGGTTTAATTTGCTGTTGTTCTTCCTTAAAACAGAGCTATCACAATCCACAACTGCGAATTCTGAGAGTACGTGTTATAAAGGCAAAAGATTTGGCGAAGAAGGATGTTTTTGGCTTGAGGTGGGAACGATGAGTGTTAACTCCGTTGCAACTAAATTTTGTGCAAAGTCTGTCCAATGGTATGCGTTAAAACTGGAAGTTACGAAAATTGTAAAAATGAATTACGCTGACATTCCTAGAATTTCAATGGTAAATCGTAGTAAAGAATCCCTCGTCAGAATATCCTAGTATCAACTGTTGTTCTAATCTAAGCAGTTAAAAGTGTATTAATTCTAAAATTCAAGAACTAGAAGGTCATCAATACAGACGAACATTCTCCAACTGTTATGTGTAGTTTGAACTTTGAATAACATTAGGATTGAAGTACCTACCTCCCGTCTTAATTATACCATTGACACTAGTGTTATCAGCTTCTTCAGGGAAATCATTTTGTTCGAGGGGTCAGTGCATGTTTCGTTAGCTCTAATAAAGGGCCTTTGCTCTAACTGTCGGTTACTTGTTTCTACCTATTAACCATTTCTTTTTGATTAAAAAAAATGCCTGTACAGAAGTCTGTGTATAAAAATTATAGAAATGGATAGTCTTGATTTGGTGCAATTAGGGACCACATCTTGCTAAAGCTTGTTGTCACTTTTATGCTATTTTGGATTGTTCATGGAGACAAAATGTAAGGTTTTAACTGCTATTTAGATAAACAGGTGTCAAAAAATGAAAAGATGTAGTATTTAATGCTATATTTCATGTTTGTGGAAGTTCATCATCCAAGTTAGTGTAGCTTTAAGAAAGACTGTTGGTGATGATCAACTTCTACCAACATGTAATGATTTTTCCAGGTTCAAACCATTTGTTATGTTTTCAATTAAACATTTTACCTCATTTTAGTCCATAGGTAAATCTAACGCTAATTTTATGCTTATGTTAATAGCGATCCCTATTGTAAAATTCATCTGCTTAATGCTCATGGCCAGGATTCAATCATTGATACTGTGAGAACAAATACAATAAAAAAGGTACAGTATTTATGGATGGGGTATGTATACAAAATACAATATGATACAAATGTGTGAAAAAATTTAATAAAAAAACTAATACTATAATACAGTTACAAAGGTATAGTATTTGTATACAAGACACTGCATTTAATTACCATGCCAGTTAGAATTATAGTTGTCTGTAAGGATAATGGTTGTCAAAGGAAGGAACAGGTGATGGTTGGGATAGTAGGTACAGTGTCTAACTAGGACTGACAGAAACAGCTGAGTTTTTTTCTTTATTTATTCATTCATTTGTTCATTTGTTTCATGTTTCTTCATTCTTGTAGGTAATAATTTGTTTGTTGTATATTTGCTCATTCTTGCATTATTTAAACATTTATTTTTAATCAAGACTTTAAATCCAACATGGAATCAAGCATTTGACTTCAGGGTGAGCCATTTAATTTATTTATTGTACTGTACCAGTATAATGATTACATAAATCCAGTACACCTGATTGTATTTATCTGACTTCTTTATTGTATTACATAAAGTGTGCCCAATATTGCTGCCCCTAAATACATGTTATGGTAATTTTACTAAATAGTAGCTTTAATTAATTTGATTGCATTGTGGTATTTAGGTAAACCAACCACACCACAAGCTTCTGTTTGAAGTTTTTGATGAAAATAGGCTGGTAATGTGCTAACATAGTGTTATAATTATTACATAATCTTAGCTTATTAAGAATGTACCTCCACTTAGTAATGGCTTGTCCATCAAGTCAATTTGCCTTTATAAATGGTAGAAGGGAGTTGACCAGACAGAAGAAAGGGACACCAGGTGTGCTGTATCACCTGTTTCACCTGTGAGCCACCTGTTTCCTCAGTAAGCCACTTGTTCCTCCAGTGAGCTACCTGTTTTCAGCTTTCCATATATGCTGTCCCCAGCATTTGTGAAAGTTACGGTAGAATAAAATATACTTAAATGATTCCTTGCATGGTGAGTTCAAATTGTAATACATTTCATTATTTTTATCTCAAAATCGAACAATTTTGCAAAGATTTTTTGTCAGTCACATAAATGAAAATTGGGATTGATGCTTTAACTCATTCCTGTCCAAGTACTTTCCCCTTGATGAGTAAAATCATCTGGCATTAGCCAGAGTCCAATTCTAAAGTCTCCATAGGTCAGTGAGGACCTATACAGAAAGGATAAAGTTAAGGAGATAGGTTTTAAATCCTTGTTAACTCTTTCCTGTCTGATGACTTTCCCCTTGGTGAGTAAATTGTCTGGCATTAGCCAGGGTCAAATACTAAAGTCTCCATAGGTCACTGAGGACCTATAGGGACTGGAAGGAGTTAAGCTAATTTGCCAAATATCTGCAGCTTCACTTTTCACTCACTGCTTGGGAAACCCCTCGATAGATTCAGTTGCCTACTGAGGGCAAGAAGATTTTAAGTAAAATAATGAAAAGAGTCATTTTTGGCCATTTGTGTCAAAAATGGGTTATGAAAAGGATTCTAACATTAATAAGTAAAATTATCTATGGTTAGACAGGATAAAATCATAAAAAGAATAACTTTTGGCTATTTTGGCCAATAATGAGATATAGACAGGAGTTCACTTTCATTCATATTGGTGGTCTTTTTTAATGAGTTTCATTCAAAAGTACTATACTATGGTAATTGCTTTAAACCATTGAAGGTTTAAGATAATCCACTGGCATTGAGCAACATCATATAAACAGTATCCAGCCAGAAAGCTTCTCAGTATACAGTACCCTTTGAACAACATGTTGTATACCTTGAAGAGCCTGTGGCATAACCCTCCTGAATTTTTGGAATTTTGAAGCAGTGTGCATAGTTTACTAAGAGCTCAACATAAGGACTCTTTCTTCATCAACATTTTGAAAATTCTCAAAATTGCTATACCTTTATTTATTCATTTTACTAGACAAGAGATGACTTCCTTGGAAAGGTGGATATGCCACTAAATAATATACCAGTATGTTTTATTGTACTTTGTTACTTTTTACAAAAAATTTTGTTAATTTTTAAGACATTGGGGTTTATTTAAGGGGAAAAATCTGATCTCCCAAGGTTTCAGGAGTTTCAATTGAAATGAAAGGCTTAAAATAACCTGAGTAATATCACCCTGCTTAGAGATAATTACAGGTAATATTACTTTTGAATTACTGTAAGCTCACAGGATTATTTTTTATCCCCATTTTTATTGGCTAAACTTCAAAGCTTGTAAATTGTACCATTGTATTTTGAGTATGAAGAAGAACATTGAAAATTTTATGAGGAAGATCGAAATTGCACATGCTCCTCAAGCTTTTTAACTCAGAAAAATTGTCTGAGCAGCTGACGGGGATCAAACCCGTAACCTTCTGATTTCCAGTATATGCTGCAACCATTTAGTTATGTGGACTGAGATGGAAGAGCAAAGGTTACTATTTGTTTTGGTTCACAGTTGACATATGTGCTGCTGACTGCAGTCTTGACAAGCTATGCAGTCCGCATTTGCTGTAACCTTTACTCTTTCATCTTCAGGAGTCCATATAGCTCAATGGTTAGAGCAGCTCACCAGCAATGAGAAGGTTATCGGTTCAATTCCTATCTGGGCCACAGATAACTTTTCTGAGTTAACAAGCTTGAAGAGCATGTACAAGTTTGATATACACCAAGCTACCACATACTGCACAACATCAGCCAACATAGATAATTTTATGAGGGAAAAATCACAAAAAAATTGGACGTGAAAAAAAAATGTTTGTAAAATAAATAAAAAGTTCATATGTCAGTGTGCCTAAACTTATGGTCAATATTTGAAAAACTTAGTGTTACAGTATATAATTATATATATATATATGTATATCAAGAAGTCAAACCACACAACTTTAGAGGTTCTTTTTTAATTTTCTTTTTCTATTTCAAGAGGTTTTTTTATGAACAGAGTAGACAAACCTAACAATTTTTGATATTATATTTGACCAAAGAGAAATTATTTGATTATCCATGAAGAAAATAACATAAATATTTACTTTAAGACCAGACAAGAAAATATGGATATTATACCCAAGGAATATAACCTCGGTGCCAGAAGGTTTGTTTAATTTTCTACATTAAGTATCAGACAGTCATAGTTCACTGAAATGGTTTGTAGTTTAGTGGGGTTTAGTAACAGTGGCAGATCTACATATATGAGTCCACTTATAATCTGGGAATTATCAGATATTCAAGGCTTTAAGAAAAACAATTATTTCCTTAATTATTACCTATCTCCTCAATTTTACAACCAGGCCTTTCACTTAGCTGTATAAAATATTTAACAGTAGAAATTTCTGTGAAATAAAATTAACTAATCCTCTACCTGTAGTGACCGTTCCAGAGTCAAAGGATCTCTTAAGTTGGTGTTGTATTTCATGCAAGATGAAAACAGTAAGTATATGTTGATTGTTGATGCTTTGAAAAGCTGTGGGACCTTAGTGAAAAGCACTGTGGTAAATCCTTTGAAGTTTTGCATGCTGATAATTGATATACTATCTATAGTTTGTGGTACACCAGTAAAATAATACATGGTGTACCACAAACTATAGGTAGTATAGCACTGTGGTAGTTGTCAGGCCTCCTTGATAAGCAATATTGTTAGCTTAATTGCAGATTGTGCCCATGAACATTGTATTTAGGATCAAAGCAATAAAAAGTTCTTTGGTCATTACAAGTGAACAGCCAAGCTTTAACAGTTTGCATATTTTTCTCAAACTGATGTCAGGTTCTCCACTTTCCTCTCCTGCTTTCTTCCACTCTGTTGCTATTTCTTGCCATCCTTCCTTTGTCCCCTTTCCCTGCTCCATCCTCTTCTTTCTACCCCTTTCCCCTCTTCTCCCTTCTCTTTTATCCTTTCCTTCTCCCTTCCATCCTCTACCCTCCCTTACTTCCTCTCCCATCCTGCTTCTCCTACATTCCCTACCCCTTCCTTCTCTTCTGTCTTTTATGTTTTCCTTCTCCCCTCTTTTTTCTTCCTTATCCCTGCTATCCTTTCCCTTCCCTTTTTGCCCATCTTTCCTGCTCTCCCCACCTCCCTCCTTGCCTTCGTCTTCTTGCTTCCTAATACTCCCCACCATCCTTTTATTCTCTCCACTCTCCCATTTCGTTGTCTCCCCTAACTTTTATCTCTTATTTCTCTCCTCCAGTCCTTCCCCTTCCTCTCCCATTTTTTCTTTCACCTTCACTTCCCCTCCCTTCATCTAGTTCCCCTGCTTTCCTTTCAGTACTTCCACCACTTGTCACCTTATTCTTTCTCCCTCCGCCACAGCCAAGGTGAGATGTCCAACTACATGAAATAAACAATGTCACTTTTATTCTTTTATCACAGCAAGCATAAATGCAGCAGATGTTCAAGATGATGTCTTCATTGCTGATCATGAACTCTCCTCATCTCCAAGGACAACGGTCCAAAACCTCCAGAGGTCTCCACGTCGAGTTACAGTGACGTTGCCTGATGTGGAGGAACCATCTGAGCCTGAACAGCCACCTGTGCTGCCTGAAGGATGGGGTGAAAGGCAGGTAAGAGCCTTGAGAAGGAGACGTGTGTATTCACAGAAATATCTGTCTGTTTTATATCACAAAAAAATAGCTTATTTTGAATGGTTTTGGTTGGGTGCATAACCTTATAAATTGATGGGCTAACTAATCATGGCAATAATTTTGCACTTTACTGCTGAATGAAGAACAAAAACCAAGGATTCACTAGGTATTGTCATACTTTTGTACCATACAAATGGAAAGTCAAGGATTAATGAACTTGTGGGAATGCACAACGGACAAGTGCTAACTTGCAAACAAAGTTAATCCAGATGGTGTCACTACTCGACCTGAGGTCATTACGGTAGTAACCTTAGGTATTTTACAGCACGTAAGTTGATAATGAGAAGTGCCAAGTGTTATAAGTCAGCTGCCAATAACTGCCAACACACTGTTCATCTGTCTATGTGTCTGTCTACTGTTTTATTCGTCTGCCTGACAATCTGTCTGTCTTTCTCTTTCTCTCTCTCTAGCCTGTCTTTCTCTCTGTTCCTCTGACTGTCTGTTTTGCTTGCTGTCTCTGTCTTTCTATTTGTCTATTCCATCTACTGATCACTGGAAATCTTAGGTTTACTTGAAATTATTAACAGTTTATCTTGCTCTACAGGATGCTAATGGCCGGACATACTTTGTCAATCATGTCACTCGAACAACGTCATGGACCAGGCCTACAATGTCACCTGTAATAGAGTAAGGGATTGTATTATGCTTGAAGAATTTATGTGTTGAAGTAAAACCTGGAGTCACCAGGAAGTTTAAGACGATAACATGCAAGTTTCGTGCATATCTGCCAAAATAACTGAATTCTCATTAATATTACCTGACGTTAGCAGTCCAAGCTTTCGTGCTGGTAGTAAACCACGTCTTTGTTTTAACAATGGAGGAACCAGGCGGGAATCGAAGTCGAGTGAGGAATATTATTGCCCAGCGAATAGCCTTGAGCAGAGCCATATTGATAACAAAACATAACTTTGAAATGTATTTTAATACTAACGTTTCGTTACTACACGTAACATCACTCATCCCTTTTTGTAGAGATCACAGCATTAGTACACCTATGGGTATTCCTTCCCCTACTAGTCCTTCCCCAAGATCAGAGCGAAATGTGTTCATGTTGAGACGTCATCTGAGTGAAGAACATGACGCTGAAGATACAAGCAACCATCACGAGGTAAAGTTTAGTTTAGTAATAGGTACGATATATCTGAGTTAAGATTAGGTCTTCGACTCTTTGTGTTCTTGATAACATTTTGTTCTGTTTAGCTGCTGTTCGGTCGTGTCGGCAACTGACTTGAACTATTTCTGGACATGGGCGGTCCCTATTTGGTTTGATACAACTGCAAAAGTCAGAGGCACATGAAGAGGCACATGACCTCCACCATAGGTCAAGGTGCATCAGTAGCAATTTTAGATTGAAGGAGATAAATAATCACTAAGTCATAAGGCAGTAAAGTCCCAACCAGTTGGTACGGGATCTTATGCCTCCCCATGTTCTATCGCTAGACTATCGTTGAACTTAACTCACGTTTGAGTTGGCAAGTAATCCGGTGGTTCTGTGGACGTGACCACGATGAAGATATTTTAATGTGTAGTTTGTCTGTAATGCACCGGGGGCTTTCAGTGGTGATAATATCGCAGATACAAATTGATAGGGGGAATGCTGGATTTCCTCGATTCTCTCCTTTCATTTCCTCTTCTCGTCATTCCCTTCCCCTGCTTTCACTCCCCTGCTTTCACATTTTTCACCTCCCGTTCCTCACTTTTCCTACCGTCTTCTATGTCACTTCCCCTTCCATTCCCTTCCCTTCTCTTCCAAGCTCTTCCCCCACCTTTTACGTCTAATCTACTCGCTTCCATTGCTTCCCCTGCCTTCCCCTTCTTTCCCTCTTCCCTGCTTTTCTCCTCCATCCTCCCCTCTTCCCCTTATGTTCTTTCTTCGTCCCCGCTCCAGTACCTCCCATCCTTACTTCTCTTCTTGACCTAGTTAGATAAATTTTTATTTTGTTGGCTTCCTTTGCGAGTGTAATGATTCCATTTTATTCTGTCGTTCGCTCTTTGCAGATAATTAACCAGGAGCCATTGCCCCCTGGTTGGGCCATGCAGAACACAGAATCAGGGCGGCCCTTCTTCATTGATCATAACACTCAACGAACGACGTGGGTAAGGTCGACCGAAGTCATCACTTCAGGTTCTTAAGGTTTACATAATCTTACAAATTTTACCCTTACGAAAACGAGGCCAACCGCCGTACAATGGCCAAAATTATATCGATCTTTTGCATTTCTAAGTGCCTATCGGATCAAAAATTCTCATGCAGTTTTTTAAAAAGTAATCTTAAAGGTATCACCTGCAACGATTCATCTTCAACATGTGCAAAGTTTGATTTTTGGATTTTTCTATTAAAGTGGCAAAACTTAGCAGGACGCATTAATAGGCAGGCGTTGACGTCACAGTCTTTAGCGACAACTGATCAGAGCCAACCGTACCGAGACTATGACGTCAAAGGAGCTCTCGACTCATTCCTTCCTAACTCAGCCAGTTTAATGGCGGCACCTGAAAATCAAACTTTACGCAGTAAACTTTACTTTCCCTTATTTAAAAGAATTTTGAGATGAAACTTTGTATGATTTCAAAAAGTTTGAGTACGTGGATTTTTCCTTGGATGGCCACTTTAAAAAGTATTTTCGCTCACGAACTACGCGGAGCTTTTCGCTGTTATTTTGCTAAGTTTATCAATGGTTAAGTCATTCCTTTGAGTCGATTCTCGATATTTAACTTTAGGAGTTTACTGACAATGAACCCTTCCCGGCGTCAGGTTTACTCTTGAGGAGTAAAATAGTCTGATGTTGCTCACGGTAAAATGCCGGGAAAGAGCTAAAACCTGCACAAGGCGATTAAGCGTTCTTAATTTCTCAAAGCCGAGAGCACAAGTACGAAGGCGAATTGTGGAATAAAGGACAAAACAAAGGTACATCCTTACAAAATTAGTCTATTCCCTTTGTCTCCTCTTTAGAGAGATCCTCGTTTTTCAAGTGAATCTCCGTCTGGTCGATCGCCTGATATACCTGCCCCAAGTATTGGGAGGCAAGACCTGGGAGCACTACCTGTAAGTATACTTGGTAAACATGGCCGTCGCTAAGGTGAGGCAGAACAGGCTGTTGTATCTACTTATATACTGAAAGTAAGCTGACCAGGTGTTATCAACCACTGTATACTTTTCTACCACACTTTCTGAAGTCTCACCACGATTTGATGAATACTTTGTCTGAATGTTAAACACAATGTGTGCATGTGGAAACTTTGTATTATAGCGGACGACATGCGAACGTCCGTCAATCTAGTGTCCTTAGAAAAACAATTTTCGGTGCCCAACCCGGGAGTCGAACTCGCGATTTCTGATGACCGGCGAGACTCTCCTTAACCATAACCCTTCTTTCCATGAACTGCAACCCACGTAAAAGTAAGTCTTAACTATCCTGTATGAAGAAACTCCGAACAAAACAAAAAAAAAACGACTAAGAATCCACCCAAAAAAGACCTGCAAACAAGCTTACGATATCCGCAGTCACGGTCAGTAAAAATTACACATGCTATCTCATTTTTTTACAGCCAGGTTGGGAGGAACGTGTCTTCACTGACGGGAGGATGTTTTATATCGATCATAGTGAGTATTCTTTTTAATAATTGTGCATTTGTTCTCCCTGACAGAATTGTTAGACAAAAATGGTTGACTGGAAAGTAAGGTGTTTTTAAGCAAAATGTTGGAACGATATTTCATTCTAAAATAGTAACTAGAGTGGGATCGCAGCAGAGGTCTCGATGAATCGTCGCTATTCCATTTTATCCCGAGCGTCTAAAACGTGTATTCAGCACAGTACGGTAAGGAATTTTCCGACGCTTTCGGGGCTTTTCTCATTTTTTTAGTTTAGAAGCAAATTGAAGAAAAACTCTTACATTACACTTTGGCCGTAGGTGAGAAAGGCTCTGTTTTTGAACGCAGAAATAACTGCGAAATATCTACAAAATCAGAGGTTTCTCTGCCGACGGCCATCTAAGAACTTTCCTTGAACTTGTCTTGCCCCCATCTTTTTGAAAAAACCGTTTTTCATAACGTTTTTTCGTAACGTTTTTCTTGTATTTTCAAGCTACGCGCTCAACGCAGTGGGAAGACCCAAGATTAATCACTGAAGCCAAGCCGACCCAGGTGAGACGTTATACTCATATTGAAATTCCTACGCCGTTACAAGTCGCACTTCCTGGATGCTATGAATCTGGGTTCTTGTAGATGCTGTGTATTGAGGTATAGGGAAGCCACTGTGGGGTTTGCTTTTTACTCTGAGAGAGCATACTGTTGCAGGTTGGATGTGAAAGGCAGCTCTTCGTACATGGGTATTTATGTCAGCCCTGTGAGTTTTGGGTCCACTAAGTTAGTCTGGTTTCCCAGATCACTTTTTCAAATACTGTAAACATTGGAATTAGCGCCTAGGGCGCTTAACTTTTTTTCGTACCTGTTGGCGGGCGCTAAATCGAAGCGGACAATAGTTTGGACACGGGCGCTTATTTAAAAAAATAACATTTTGTCTGGACAGTGTTATTAACACAAGCAATTTAGCAAAGCATCAATTTTTTTCGAGGAGTTAATTCGTTGAAAAGCATATGTGCGCGTATGAAGATAGACATTGGATGTAACGTAGATGTATTTTCATGATTATGCTTGCTACTAAAACTTAATAGCGCCCCTGAGGCGCTTATTGCTTGTTTGCATTCATTAAGGTGGCGCTAATTCGGACGGGGGCGCTAATTTGAACATTTACGGTAAGAGTTGAAGTTAAGCGAAGTGTGAGAGGCCAGCATTAGAATGAATTTATAGGGCCAGTTCGTGTCCAGAAGTATCCCTGTTAACCTTGTGCTCTCAGCTTATGGCTCGTGGTTGGGTTGTTATGAAAAAAATAAGTGAATCGCTACCAAGAGATAGTTAAGAAAAAGAATTAACATAGCTAAAGGGCATATATTGACTCGAATTTTTTGTTAAAGTTTCTCGAATGTTCTATTGCATTTTTCTGTCTTTGTGTGTTGTTATGAAGGTGGCAAGATTCAGCTGAATAATCATCTCATTGTTTAGGCTGTGCCTTATTCTCGTAGTTACAAAAAGAAATACGACTACTTCAGATCTCAGTTAAAAAGACCGGTAAGTACATTAACCTTGAAATAAAACTCATTTTAATGATATAGATTGGATAGATACTAAGTCTTAAAGCGTTTTAGTGTACTGTAGCAGACACCGGAATTAGCATTAAAAAGATTCAAATTCAAGACTGGACGCGTTTCATGTTTTTCTAAATATAATGAAATAGACACCGATAACTCATTAAAGTCCTGGGACGTTGAAAAAGCCGTTTAAAAACTTTTTCTAAGCTTTTCCTCTACGCAGTAACGAACCGTGATGTATAACGCGCCGAAAACCGCTTTTGTGACTCACTTTTTTATGCAGATTCTAAAAAACTGTGAATCAAAATTCGAGCAGGAAGTAGGTCAAAATAACAAATGTTTTTACCGTACCCTGAAGACTGCAGTTTGTCGGGCATTGATCGGCACGTCTTCGGGCGGTTGTTGTTGGTCAATATTGCTTTGAAGACTGTTATGAGGAACTGTAAGCCCCAAAGAAAACAAAGAGGGTTATCTTTCATCATATTTCTCCCCTAAAAAGTCTGACATCTAACATGTGAGTGATACTATGTGACACTAACAACCGCGTACTTTATAACATCATTCCGATCGAACAAGGCTACTTAGCACCCCCTAAATTGCTGTAGAGCTCAAGCTGTCTCCATTTGTACTTTTAGAAAAACGTTCCCAGCAAATACGACATCAATGTTCGCAGGGATCACGTCCTCGAGGATTCTTTCCGTGCAGTTTTTAACGCTCCAAGTCCGGACTTCCTTAAAACGAGAGCATGGGTGATCTTTGATGGCGAGGTTGGCTTAGACTATGGTGGAGTACAAAGGTAGGCTGCGACTTTCCCTTGTCTATATGCATTTGTAATGTTACTGCTAAACGGAGTGGCGAAACCGATAGAAAAGGTATATGGCCCTCTGCAGGCTATAACCTAGTTCCTAGACCTTCCCGATGCTACGGACTAGGCCACACGCGAGCTGCTTGCCTATCGGACGACACCCGAAAGAACACGCGCGGGAAGGTCTAGTAAAATTCGTAACCAAGTACAATGAACAACAGTGATGTCAAACGGAAGGATCGAATAATCGGCAATCAGTATTTCAGTATTTATGTGGCTTGTTCTACTGGCGTATCCTTATTCGGAAAAGATACTAATTTAATGGTATGTTCATTGCACTGATTCTTTAGGGCAAACTGGGGAAAAAGATGTTAAACCTCTTGAACACACTAACAGATATTCTTACCCAGAAGTATCTTCTAACCTGCAACAGATCCCCCTTTTGATACTAGCGGCTTGACGTTTTTTAAAACCTTTTTTTTTGTATAGAGAATGGTTTTATTTACTTTCAAAAGAAGTCTTCAATCCTTATTACGGTCTCTTCGAATATTCAGCCAAGTGAGGATAAGTACCTGTACTGTGTGTTATTGAAAATTTAAAAGGTGTATATTCTTACAAACATCGCTCACTTTCCCAGTCTTCACCATAGCTCAGTGATTTGAGCTCCTCTCCGTTCATCGTTGAATCCCTGTTGTACGCCTAGTATTACTTTTGTTAAATGTACTGTAACCAATTTCCCCACATAAAGAAAAAACACGCTGATAGCTCTTGCGCAAAACGTTGGCTATTTTTCGTATTTACTTGGCAATTCAATTTCACTTTTTGCTGTCGATTCATTCCTTCTTATCAAGCTGGTCCAATACGAAGTTTAAGTTTGAGATTTTGAAGTAAGATTCATTTGATGATGATTCATGGTGCAAACATCACTCCGACATTTTATCTGTTTCAGTGATACGTACACTTTACAAATCAACCCAAACTCTGGACTTTGTAATGAAGATCATTTGAAGTACTTCAAGTTCATTGGTCGAGTTGCGGGGATGGCTGTGTATCATGGGAAATTATTGGACGGTAGGTGATCAACGGTGGATATCTAGTGCATACGGGGACTTATACTCCTGACTGACACCATTTCCAAACGTCATGGAAATGCGTAAGCCCAAGTCTTGTGGCACAAAAGCGCGAAGAACTCTATTGACCACGACAGAAATCCCGAAAAGACTGGGTTCTGGGTAACGTGCACGAGTTGTGATTGGCTGAATTGGTTTACAACCAATGATAGCTGGCGCTGGTTACCCAGAACCCAGTCTTTCTGGGGTTTCTGTGGGAGTAAATTGTGTTTTATCGAGACCAGACACTGGGCACATTTTCCACGCTGAAACTTTTAAGATGAACCATAACTACAAGAGGCAATTAACAAATTAGAATTGTTCTACTAACGAGGATGTGAACAAATTCCCAACGCAGCCAGGTGAATAATCAGGCATGGTTATACGCTACTCTGGTATAAAAAGTTTTGAACGAAATTTACAAAACTACTGTTCGTGACCCAGCGTTTGAACACTCTTGTCTAGTGTCTTCAGGGGTTCTACTAACGTTTCATTGCCAACATGCAACATCTTCAGAGTAGTTATTTACATAAAAAGACAGAACCCATATCTCTATTTGTATTTCAGGAAGATTAAGTTACAGTGTGAAATAAGCAATCTTTCAGTGGTAAAGGAGAAGTAGCTGATTTGTATTTTCGTCCTTCCATTTGTAGCATTTTTCATTAGACCGTTCTACAAAATGATGCTGAGCAAGAAAATCGACCTGATTGATATGGAAAGTGTGGTACGTGATGTTTTGTGTCGGATTATTATTACTTTCTGACTTTATCTACGTCATTTGTTGTGTGTTTGGGTCTGTGTCTGTTTTTTTGCCCGTGCCTGTGTTTATGGGGGGTGATGTCAGGTTTGTTTTAGGGTAAATAATTTGTTTTTAGACTGTTTGTTCGTCCATCTTTTTGTCGATTTATGTACGTATTTGTTTAATTGCATGTCTGATTATTTATTTGCTTGTTTGTTAGCCTGTTTATCAGCTTGGTTATAGTCAGAAGTACCTTGGC
Organism: Nanipora kamurai; assembly: GCA_036872915.1. Lineage (NCBI taxonomy): Eukaryota > Metazoa > Cnidaria > Anthozoa > Scleralcyonacea > Helioporidae > Nanipora > Nanipora kamurai. The sequence continues at coordinate 268,710 of JBAHVQ010000042.1, forward strand.
ATGACGGAAATTAAATGTCCCCGAAAGCCGGAGGGAGGGGTAATGGGAGGGCCAGAGGCTTTTGGGACTTCTGCAACGACTCCACCAAATTCCGGACTTTTAGTTGGCCATCTTTGGTAATACCATGATGAGAAAAGAACAAAAATAACATTCCTGCTCGTTGATGAGAGAAAAGTTGAAAATTTTCCTTCTGAGCTAGAGAATTTGGTCAAAATTCTTTTCATCAATAAGTTGAAGCAATGAATTGGGACTTTAATTTCTCCTCTTAAACATAGGAAACCAAGGTAATTTTATTATGTATCCTTTCTCCTTTCTTAGGATTCCGAATACTACAACAGCCTACAGTGGATTTTAGATAACGATGCTGAAGACTTGGATTTAACATTCTCCGTAGATGAAGAATTCCTCGGCCAGGTCAATAAAAGCTCCTGTATTTTATCGTGTGCTGTGGTACCATTCATATTAGAAAATACTTTATGTTTTCTAGTTTTAAAACTTCTATTTCATAAGAGCTTGAAATGCGTTTTTAAGAATTTTTGTATGAATTAGCCGCTGGAACAATTTAGATTTCTTGCCCTTGTCATTCACACAGGTCAGTAAATGTACAGAGATCTAACATACGATATTTGATCGCATTTTAGGTCCAGGTTGTTGAACTTAAAAAGGGCGGTGCCAACATTAAATTGACAAACCAAAATAAGACGGAGTACATACGGTATGTGCCGTGGTTGTTTGCACTGTTTTCTAGTTAAAAATTAGAATAGCAGAGGTTATAATCGGTTAACATTAACCGATAATCTGTAAATTAAACAGAAAAAAAATTATTATCAATGAGTGCCCAATTGTTATAATAAAATATCATTGGTGATTCAAAGTGAAAACTAAAGGTATTTTGAAAAACAAAGGCTCCCTGTTTTTGAAATAGTGCTCTCCTTCATTTTATGTATTTCTCCGTCTCTAACATAAACCAATCGAGAAGCGGTAATTTTGAAATTACGAAAAATTTTCTTATCACCCGGCAAGAGACCATAGAGATAAACCGCTTACCTCGACATACCTTACTTCTGGTATGTTACTAGATACCAAAACCATACCTTTTCCACTAGTTTTTGATAGTTGCTGACGTTTTTGTTGCTTTTTTTACTTCGCTTTTCATTGCGTACAGTATACCAAATTTAATAACGTACATCTGGTTTAAGTTCTCGATCTTTATCGTCGCACGTCGATTGATCTGAATTTTCATGATTTCTTTTGTAACAGTTTGATCATAGCGTGGAGATTTGTCAATCGTGTTGAAAGGCAAATGAAGAAATTTATGGAAGTAAATAATTTTTTATCATGCCTTTTTAACATATTGTCCGTTTATTATCCTCATCTCACTCATATTTTGATTTGTCATCTTTTTCTTTCCAAATCTACCTGTCTGTCTGTCCGTCTATCAGTCTATTTATCTGGTTTCATATCTGTCTGTCTTCCAGTTCGCCTGTTTTCTGTCTATCTGCCTGTCTGCCTAATTCTCTATTTGTCTGTCAGCCTACCCATGTGTCTGTCTGGTTTGGCTGTCTATCTAAGTGCGTGCATCCCTATCTCTACCTTTCTTTTTGTCTGTCATTTATTCATTTTGTGTTTCTGTGTATTTGTTTGTTTTCATCCGTCTGTCTCCTTGTCTGCTATTACTTTTCGAGTTTTGTTTTTTTGCTTCGCAGTTATAGTTTCACTTCATAGAGTTTTAGTTTTTTATGTCGATCGATACTCGCGTATTACTGATAAAAATTTATACCTCAGGGATTCAACGAATTGATACCACAGAACCAACTTAGGATGTTCGACGAGAGAGAATTGGAGGTTTGTACCAGCTGGGAATTTTCTATAGTATTTTGGCGTTCGAATGTTTTGGTTCGCTTTCACCGTTTCAGCGCGTAGGAACGAACTTCTGGCTTTAAGTAAATTCAATAAACCTTAGATTTAGGTTTCCTCGATCTTCAAATGACAATGATCCTTATACCTCAAAAGCGCCTTTTTTTAATCCTTTTTTTGATCCTTTTTTAATCCGACAGCATATATCGCGGGTTTTTTTTTGGTTTTTACAGCTGTTGATGTGTGGCGTCGCAGTCGTTGATATCGATGATTGGCGCAAGAATACAGTTTATCGGGGAGAGTATCATGATCAACACACGATTATTCAATGGTTCTGGAAGGTCAGTATGCTTAGGAGTTTTCTTTCGTATTCCTCCTGTACCATCTCTTTACCATCTGTTGAACTGTTAGTAGTGCTATCATATCCCTGTACCTACCGGTGGGATATTAGAATTAGTGACACAACGTGACGCCACCTTAAGTAATCATCTTTTCAATTTGTTGCTTTTTAACGTCTATCTGAGCCAGTTCGATTGCGTTCACGAGCCAAGAATGTATATATCACGTGTCTTTAGGGTTAAAATACTTTTTTGTTCCAGGCTGTTAAGTCGTTTGATTTAGAAACAAGGGCCTGTTTGCTTCAGTTTGTCACCGGGACGTCTCGTGTACCAATGAATGGTTTTGCTGAGCTGTACGGTAGTAATGGTCCACAAAAGTTCACAATTGAACCCTGGGGTACGGCTCATTCTTTACCACGAGCTCATACATGGTAAGTCCACTTCAGTTGCCTCTTTTCATCAGAATATGTAACATATTTTTTGTGTTTGTATCTTACGCAAAAGTATTTTTCCATTCTCTTTATTCCTAGTTTCAATCGCTTGGACCTACCAAAGTTTCACAGTTATCACGAACTGAAAGAAAAATTAAAACTCGCGATTTACAACACCGAAGGATTCGATGGAGTCGACTGACCGAGACCTATGATCAGTGAATCATAATTGAGTAGTAAGAATTGAACGCAGCGACTTGTACATTTTACCGTGATCCTTTGCAAGCAGCAAACGCTCATTCTTGCTGAAATGTAGGAAAATGGGGTTTCAAAATGATTAAATTTATTGAGACGAAAGTCCTTGATTAATGGCCAGTAACATATTAAACGTTCTTTAGCTGTTGCCAGAGCAAATTTAAGTTTGCGAAGCATTGTGGTTTAATGTACATCGCTAACGTCAATTATAAATTTGATCCTACCTACAAAGGTCCTCCCCCTGGGTTGCCATCTTTGATTCGATCTCTGTTCCTGCCGTTTGCAGCGGCAAAAAACGTGACCTGCTCGTATTCGTCAATTTCTCCGTGGTGCGGAAACATGTTTGGCTTTATAGTCTAGCTTGCCCTGCCTGTGTCAATACATGCGAAGATCACCTCGCGTTGCTGAAAGCGTTCTGCGTTTTGCTTCGACCTTTTCCTTCGTTTGTCATTTTCTGCAAAGGCTAATTTCATGACGTACCCTTTGCTTTTCTTCTTCTGTCCCTGAGTTTAAAAACGAGGCGTCACAAACTGTGATACAAAGTGCTACTCAGACCTTCGTATGAGGAGCAATGAGTGGTGGTTTCTGCAGCCTTCAAAAAGTAAGTTCAGTCGCAAACGTTTCCCATATATTAAACGAACAGACATTTATATTTTTGTGTATGACATCTAGTTAGCAATGAAGCTTGGCTAGCTTGTTCAAAAGGCAATTAAATCTGTAATTTTATTTTTATGTTTTTGGCGATCAACTTTCTGCATAAAAGGTTTTTGAATTCATGCAAAGTTATATATCGCCATCCACGTGCATGTCGCCATGGAAACATAAAACAATCATTCAAATTTACGGACTAATTCCCAACACAGCTAGGTGAAGAATTAGATACGATTTGATGCCACCTGCTTTGAAAACTTTTTAAAAAGTTTTGAATTCCAAAAATTCCAAATTTTCAAGCCAGAGTAGTATCGAATTGTATGTCTGAAAGTAATGTAAAGTGGTATACCTTAGACGAATTTGGTTGAACTCCTTCTCTAGAAATATATTTATAATTATGCTCACAAAATGTCATCTAATTCAAAATTACGCTACTTGCTTTTTGAACACCTGACCTAACAATTTTTCAATAACAATTCAAATTTTTTGAACACCTAACAATTAATGACAGTGGCGTGGTGCCCGGAGAGGTAGCTCCTGTCCGAAGTGAAAAATTTTGTTATCACATTTCGTCGACAGATTTTGTCGATGAAAGTAGAAAGAGTACTCTACCAAAAGACGAGACGAAGGGGATAGTGAAGACGAGGTACGGTTTTTGGCAGAGTACCACCCGTAAAATTTTTTTCTACTTTGTTTAAACTGCCTATGCAGCACTCCATCTTTACTGTTTGTATCTGTCGTTAACTAACTGTCAGGGTATTTCGTTTCTTTTTCGGCGAATGGTCATATTCTTAGGTGTTAAATTGACCAATTCTTAGCTGTATAATTGACAAATTCTTAAGGGTAAAATAAGCGTAACTTGAAAAGATACTCTTCATGCATAACCTAACATTTTGGCACTTAGTGTCTTCATCATGTGAGATCGTTGTGAGGATTATATCCCATTTTTATACCTTCATCCTTGCAACGATCTCTGCTGATGGGATCTCGTCCTCTGACCGTTCAATAGTTTTTAAGTCGGATAGCGTTTACCTGTGTTTGATTCTTAATCTGGCTGCGTTCTTAATTTTTAACGCTTTTGATGTATCATGCTCTTCAAACTGTAATTAGCCAGTTCCTCAGAAAAACTCGGAGCTCAATGTTTAGAGCATCTGGCTAGAACTCAGAGGCTTGTGGGCTAGAATCCCATCTGGAGCTCAGAGTTTGTTTTTTTTTAAGTCCTTGGCTTTCTACAGTTTGAACGGCAAGATTCATACTTTAACAGTGCAACAAATTTAGGATTATACAGCCGTTCTGCCAACATAACTTTTCAGCAATGTTGGCCAATATTGCGAAACAATGTTCGAGCGTCCGTATTATTTTACTCACCCGCTAGACGATATCGACCGATCATGTCGAGTAGCGTAGCCAATCAGGTTGCTGCATTTGCTTTAGACTACCAGGATGTTTCTGCTAATATTGATTAATTTAGATTCTTAGCTCGAAATTTCCGTGAAACTTTATGACGAGTGGTAACATTTATTTTATAAGACTAGTTCGCGCAGTTATTGAGTTGTACACTACAAACATTTTAGAATTACTAAAATCAGACGTCACAATATCACTTGTGGCAACCTACTAAAATCTCGAATTATCTGAGGGCGTAATGTTATCAGGAAGTTGGTACTAACGAGGATCAATTGTTCGTTCAATCACTACTGAAAGATATTGTAGATTGGTACGTTCTACTAACAGGCCCGTCCAGGAGGGAGGGGTAACTGGGGCAGTTTTCCCTGGTCCCCAGGCGGAACAGGGCTCCAGAAACAGAATGAACTCCGCCAGTGAAATTACACATGAAAAATAATTTGAGGGGGGTTTTCAAATTTCTATTTTGTCCTAGGTCCCTGGGTCTCTGGGCGGGCCTGTCTACTGTTTATAGGATACATTTATAATAAGGATTTTGTTAACAAAAAAATATTCCACGTAACTCAAGTGAAAGTAAAAATAGAAAATAATATTTGCATGCAATATCATTTATAAAATGTAACAAACTTATGGTATAACCTTCAATAATTGTAAAACTTATGGCGATATTCCTTATTAATAAATTAATGTATTTTGTATTCCTCCTAGAAGAAGATATTTGTTGTCCTTTTTTGTGTCAATTATTGGGTAACTGCGTAATTTGCTACAATGATTTATCTTTCCTTTAAATATGTTACTTTATCTGCAACTTCGTAGGGCGGAAATTCTGTTTAATAAGGGTATAAATGAATGTTCTTTGTTTCGTTGGAAATATTCTCAGAAAAATCACCTTGGGCGTTGTCAAACCAGCATTCCTTGAAAGTAGATTCTTTCTAAAATGAAAAATAAGTGCATTTTTATACAGCTATATACACTGTCGTTCTAGGTCGTTCGTAAAACGTATTTACTGAGAGCTAAGGCGCCGAGAAGAGGTGTTTGGTATTTTATATTAGGTGAATCGCGTAAATGTCGATTGTTGCTATATTATCGATTAATATTTAGTAAAAGGAAAAATTCAAGACAAGTTGTAGCCTGTAAAAGTTCAATGTGTTTGTGCATAAGCTGATGCAAAACTAGTAGATACAGACACCAAGGGTATGTAAATGTGGTATAGAACTGTTGTTTATTTAATCTTCTGTATCGTGGTGCACAGAAAGTGATTAGACCTTAATTTCTTTCGAATCTTCCTCGTTAATGAGTTTTATAAAATTATTTATAGACCATGACTTAAAACCATAACTTTTCCTGAGTTTAAAGTACTTTATTGCATACCGTATGACATCGTTGATAATTAGCTCTACTCTCATGATTGTACATTTCATCCCTGTTAGTAAGTGTCGTATCAGTTCCTTTCTTCCAGGGCAGTGAAATAAGTGGTGCTTCGCTGACAGAGTACAGAGATGGCGATGTGTATCTTTCCGAGAATGGTGAGGTTGGAACGCACTGGCTCTCTAAGTCATGAACCGGATAACTATCTTGGAATTTTCCTAACTTCTTCGGTGGCTCGTTGATATTCCTAAATAGGTATTAATGGCAAATGAAAAATAGATCATAGGCTTGCGCCCCCCCTGAATTTTCTATGATTCCTTATTTTTTCGTCAACGTTAAAAAGTTAAACTTTAAGTTGGATAAAAGCTCGGTCTTCCCAGCTTTGTAATTATCAATATTCTTGCGATCACGAAGTACAGATATCCGATGAAATACTCTTTTTGTGTCGGACCAATCAGTATAACCTGTAGTTAGTTATACAACCTGAGAATCCTGGGCAGAAAAAAAGACTTTATGTAATAGATAAAGCATGAGCAGCCGATCTGTATCTGATTTACAAGGCGAGCTGCAAGCGAGCCGTAGTAAATCAGATGCAGCTCGGATGCGATTGCTTTATCTTATTTATCAAACGGACGCATCTAAATAGCTATGTTTTCAAACTATTTTTCAGGTTGGAGTGATTGTGGCTTAGTAAATCGAGGGAAAAAATTTATGTAAATCAAGGCGAAATCTCTTACCGATTTACAGATATTGATTAAACATTTAATTTCTTTTGAATTTTCCTCATGAATTATTAATGAGTTTGATAATTATGTTTACCAGTTGAACTCTGCATGTTTTCGTCGTATTTGTTCAATATGTTTCTCCAAAGCCACTTGTTTGTTTGATCTCTTCTTAAGTTTTTCTTTTCCTCTTGGCTTGTTGAGTTGCTTTGTTGTTTCGAACTGTGTGGTAAATGTCTCGAATGCACTACCATTGCCATCATGCCATCCTAGAGCTCCTCCAGTAACCTATGAAAATTAACCGGCGAGAATCATGAAACAGTTTTTAGGGATTTAATCTAAAAGAAGATTTGCCTACTGACCACCCCTTACAAAAATTTCGCACGTTATTTCACATGTGAAAACATGTGGAATTGGGACGTTTTCACATATGAAATTGAAGCATTTTCATACATGAAACAACTGATTCACGCTATGGTTCACAATTTCAAATATAAAAATTTCACCTATAAAATTCTCACTTCACTTATGAAATTAAACTTGTGAAATGACACGAAATTTTTGTAATTTTGTGAAACTTTCACAACTCCCATAATATAGTTCGTTTTGGGGAGGTTTTTTGGATAGAAGCAAAGGATTCCCAGTTCATTGGACCATTACCAACGCTTCGGTGAACTGGAGATTCTTTGTTCCGAACCCCCACACGAACTGAAGATTCTTTGATTCAGAACCCCCACACGAACAGTATTATGGGAGTTGTGAGGTTAAAGCTTAAGTAACAAAAGTTATCTCGCCCTGGCAACATTATTTTTGTTTTATTGAAGAAACAGCAGAGAAAGTGGCGATACCAAAAATCTGATTTAGCAAAAGGCATCTAACACTATCTTTATGCCCATTCCCAGCCGACAATTACAGAAAGTCAAACAATGAAATGAATTTCAGACCACAACCACAAAACATCTTATCCATATGTACACTATTCATTACAGTGTTTTTTCCAGTTATCAACGGTCACTACCCAGAGAAGTCTGCTAGGAGAATTACCTCTTTCGGTTTTCCTACTATTGGGAAAAGGACTTCATTCTGGAAAAATGTACCTTTTTTCTTTCAAAAACATAGGGATTTTTTTGTTCGTTATTTATTTTCAAGATTTACTGCAGAAATGTCTTTCTGTGTTGTTTTTAAATATCGCTAACAGCGAATGTGCACTTGTAATTTGCTTTTTACTTTGCTATCTGTTCCAAAAATCGTCGTTGTGCCCTTGGGCCTGGCTAGATTAATGTAGTATACGTACCATTGTAGGATTAATCTTTTTCGGATGCTCTTCTGTGTCCGAATCAATAATTACATTGCTGACATGTAAAAACAAAATATGTCATCATTTGTAATCGTTGTTGATTAAAAAAAAACCAGTAGGAAAATACACTGGAAAGATAAAATACGGCGAAACAGAGAAAAAAAGTTGGCCAGTATCCTGTGAGTAGAAAAAGTAGTCATCAAAGGATCAAGGCAGAAAAAAGAATAAAAAAACTGCAAATAGTTTTACCTGTTCCTTGTTGCATGACCTATAAATTCAAAGGGAAAGTACGTCTTCGTTTTCTGGAAGTTGACATTTGTGGGAAACTCGGAGTTTTCCCCTCCATAGCTTAGCTTCCTTTTCACAGTATATGATGACCTAAATCCAAAATGTTATGAAATACATTATTTTCCTGGTAAAATTGTGTCTATATTAGCATTTTAAGTGTTTAAATAAGATAGGCATGTATGTTTATATGTATGTATGCATGTATGTACATGTATGTATGTACGTACGTACGTACGTACGTATGTATGTATGTATGTATGTATGTATGTATGTATGTATGTATGTA
>JBAHVQ010000042.1:277706-311576 GCA_036872915.1 Nanipora kamurai
TATGTATGTATGTATGTATGTATGTATGTATGTATGTATGTATGTATGTATGTATGTATGTGTGTATGTATGTATGTGTGTATACGTAGAAAAGAATTCAATACAATACAATTAAAATTAAACACCAAAAATAATGAAGTTTGGAAAACTAGACATAGTCTTACCTTGCGTAGGGAATAGCTGACAAAAAGTCACTATTACCACTTCGAAAGTTGATAGAAGATGGTAAACCTCGTATGTTGGTTCCACTTCTTTTATCAGAAAAATCTTCCAACTCTGAGTAATTTTTTTCTGGCGTATGTAGTGGAACTTTTCCGGTCCTAGAATTTAATACTTCGTCCTTTAGATTTTGGTGTTTACTTTCAGAATAAAATGGTTGCCAATCTCTGGCTTCTGGATTAAAAAATATCTGCCGAGTTGGTTTTTGTAACGAGTGTTCATTTAGAAAGAAGTGGCTGTGATCCATTTACGTTAAATATGCAATGCTTGGCTCAAAAATTTCATTAAGAAAATAACTTTTTAATACATCTTCCGCCATTGAAGCAATTTTCCCGCCTAAAACTTTGCATGGGAACTGCGTGGATGTCTTGCAGGGATAAAGCAGGACACGCGTGTCTCACTTTCCCGACATGTTCCCACTAGTGCTCCAAGATGGCGACCCCACCGAATCAAAATGGGTAAGTTCAAATTTTGATTCATCACTAGTATCATTTTTAATTGCAAAAGTCATATTTTTTCGATGAATGTTTGCAAAAGAAAGAGTGTTTTACAAATTCAGATTTACTTTAAGTCATTTATCTTGTAAAATCATTTTGAAAATTACTTACCTACCTCTTGTCCTGATTTCTTGTAGTAAGCGTAGCAAATGGGATAACCCTGCTACAAATTCACCCTCGGCAACTGAAGCTGCTCGTGAAGCTGCTCGTAAACTCAACGCCATGCTTGCAGCTAAAGGAAAATTAAACACTCACAACACACTTCCTTTACTGGTAAGTAAGCTTGTAACTGAAAAAGAATGTTTTCTTTGATGTAAATCTACTGCAATATAAGCGGGAATTCAGGTGAGCTGAAAGAATTGTATTATATTGGTCGAGTGTCGGAGTAATTGATGTTTGTTTTTATTCAATCGTTTGAATTTAGCCTCCTGCGCCCAGATCAACTGCGGGAACAAATAATGATTCAAGTTCCAACACAGAGATGTTTGCTGAGGAGGTAGAAATTAATGACTCACCACGAAGGTATAAAAAAATAAATTTCATAATCTGATGGGTAAATCCTGCATTGTTCTTACAGTGATCATTTTAGTAGCTCACAGGGACTTGTATCTGGAAGTATCGCAAAAAGTATCTTGAGTGTTCAGAAATTTCAGATTAGTGAGTAGCTGGGTTTCTATTGGTTTTCTTTAATTTTCCTAAATTCTCAGTTTGCAGTGATACTAAACAATTTTTAAAATATTGGTATACCTCTAAATTATATATCAGGCCATTCTGTAAGTTTGACAGTGTATGAGGACAGGTAACTCCCAAAGTACATGGCAAAGTGGTGATTAGTAAAGTTACTTCATTTCCTCACTCCAGAAAACATTCAAACCTCCCCCACAGAGGAAATAAAAACATTGGTTCTCCCCCTCCTCTTTGGACATCCTATAACAATTAAAGTAAATTTGAAGTAATTATTATTCCTTACCCTTTGCACTGTTCAGATTTCCTTCATGGCCAAGCCTGGATCTTTTCTGGATCTTTTGGTGGGGTGTTGGTGGCACAGTGGTAGTGCATATGTCTTTCACCTCTGTGACTAGAGATTAATTCCGGCTCTGTGCAGTTTTCTGATTAAAGTTACCTTAGTTACATGTGAGAAGAGTGTTGTCCAGTTTGAATTTACCAAATATTGCAGGTTTTCTCTGGTTTCTCTGTGTAATAACATCGGACCCAGGAGGGATGACCCTTACTGGACCTCTAGGGAGAACACCATAGTTAGCTAATAAGGTAATCCTGTATAAATAAAAGAATCTTTACCTTTACCTTTCTGGGATAACCCTTTAAAAAAAATTACCCAGCTGACTTCAGTGAAGTACTAAAAATGGGTAACTATCTTTATCAACCACAAGCCCTTATTAAAATAGTAGACTGTATTATATTATGTTTTAAAGTAAGTTGTTTTCTTGTCAGACTTCTTTTATGCAAAGGAACTGTCCAATATGAGGTGAATGGAGAATGTCTTGATCAGTTGTAAATATAGATGCTTTTCAATTGAGATAAGTGAGATATTGTGACTTCATTTCAGCATTGATTTTTCATGAAACTCACCTTAACATTATTTAAAAAGCTTGCTATTATGAGCAGTAATTTTAGCTCAAAATCCTGATGTACTAGCATGTATAGTTAGAGTGGGTCGGTTAGACTGCAAAAGGCAACCATTAATCTCATCAGGGTGCATAAAATTGTAATTTAAACATGGTTCAAGTTTACAAATATTTGCTTGAGATTGTTAGATCAAATTATTTGATATCCCTAATGGATTTTAGAGCAATTTGAAAAAACAAATCATTACCTCATTTTTGAACTTTATTGTATATATGAGACATGTTCCCCAACAGTATGGTCCCATAATTTATACTTTTGTAAACTTCAAGTTTTCATTGTTCTCCCTGTCATACCTGTAACTGTTACAATATATATCATAATTAATGGATTGTAAGCCATACTCTGATTGCTAAGGCAAATGGTAGTAATTGATGTTGTGACATATTTTTAATATTACAACATTGAAAACTTTACTTATGTAATTTAATTCTTACAACAAACTTTTTAACAACTTTATGTAGTATGTACATTTAAAACAAATCTGTAAGATCTACATGATGGAATTATTTGGTAAATATGTTATTTATGCTAAAAATCTACATAACAGCATTTACACTAAGAGAGTCATAAAGTTACATATTTACAATAAGACCTCTTTGAAAAATCCACCAAAATTTTGGTCATTTGCATTTGAATGAAACAAAGATGCAACTTCACTTGTTAAAAAGTCACAAACTGTATTTCAAGAATTTGTATCCTTATAGATTACCCAGAAGTGACAGAGTATTTTTCTTTATTTTGTGCTCTGCTTAACAATTATACCTTTATATTGAACTTTAAAGATAAATAAATATTCTGGAGCTGCAATTTCAACAAAAGGACAGTACATTCCTGCATCAGAAAAGGCAAATTTTATTGGGTATGTATAAAAATTAATTTATATACAGATTAACTGATAAATAAAGGGACAGATTAGTAAATATAGTGATGTGGATAGAGATATGGACATAAATATAAAAATAGATTTGCATAAATATTTTTTGAAACAATAAATTCGCAATCATCCTGCACTGCTGAAGTCAACTGAAAAAGTTGACTCGAGCAGGATTTGAACTCACACCTTTGGGAATCAGGTCTGCTGCTCTACCTGTTGAGCTATCAAGTCTACAGGGACTGGAGGGAAGTTATTATCCAACTTAAGTGCATGAGATATTCTTGTGACAACTTAAGGCTATCCACAAAGGTGGATGATCAATGTTTCAATTCTATTTCAGAATCATTGTTAGGGTAATATGAAATATTAAGTTCATAATTATTCTGCACTGCTGAAGTCAACTGGAAAAGTTGACTTGAGTGGGATTTGAACTTGCACCTTTGGAAATCTGGTTCTGAAACAAATATTTTATTACTAACCATGGAGAAAGATACTGATTGTATTTGTAATGTTTTATAGTTGTTTTTTTCTTGGATATTAACTATTTGTTTGTTCTTTTGTGTTTAGACAGAGGCCATTGTATCTGTTCATTCAAGCACCATCAAGAGACAGAGTAAACAGTGAGTTGGACAAAAGGGTTTGATTCAGACTTCTCGTTGTATAAAATGTGGAATCTCACACACACATCTGCACAAAATTGTTAATGCATTTGATCAATCACACACCCATATGCTTTTCAGGACAATGCTTAGGCATGACTTGTATTGACTAGTTGATTTGAGATTCATTTTGCATGTTGCACTTATTGACAGATAAATAGATTTGAGCTTGGCCAAGCATGATTTTGAATCAATATATTTCTTGAGAAAAACTAATATGTCACTAAGCAGCAACTGTGAAGTTTCTATAGTAAACCTGCTGTACTGTATTTTAATAAAAAGAGAGTGGTTGTGTAGGTGTTTGTCATAACATGGAGAAATTCTGAATTATGTTCTGCATTACCAGTATGTTTTGGAGAGTATTTTGTCAGTTTTAGCAGTTCTGCATTATGGTTTGAAGAGCATTTTGTCATAGCAAAGATGAGGGCTCTTTCACACTATTCTTCTTGTTGCTTTAGAGAATAAAAACTGTTTGGTCACAATTGTGGCCAGATACTGTGTTTTTCACATTGCAATTTCTGAAAGGTGCAAGGCAATTTGCCTATTGTAATATGTTAATTCAAACTTATCTTGATTTTCATACACTAGAAATTATGGATTAACTGCATATAATGTTTCAAACATTACCTGTCCTCTAATAATTGCAAACAAATGTTTAGTGCAGATTCTAATTTTTTTTACATTGTTTTACATTCCTTTTCAGTGGCTGTAAGAAGAATTCATGAAATATTGCGTGGTGATGACCCATTCTCAGCTCCACCTGTTCTACCTACCAATGTCTCTAATCCTTACCAAGTTAGTCAATCTCCAGCTTTGCCATCTGGGGTAAGTAATGATAAAATCTTTACTTACTGAACTTTGAGGTTTCCAATAACCCTCAAAGCTGCAAACTGCAATTTTTATTTGAATAATTTCTGGGATTTTTGTGATTTTTGTATATTCTAACCAGAAATGTGCTTGTTTCTTTATTTTGGATTGTTGTAAAATTATTCTGTATTACTGTTGAATTAACTTCTGGAATATTTGTTAACCCGTTAACACCCAGAGCTCATTCCTGTGATGAGTAAAATTGACTGGTGTTAGCCCTTAATGGGTTAAGACAGAAAACAAGAAAAACAAGAATTTCCGTTAAGTTTATAGCTGTTACTAAACAGTTGTCACTTAGTAAGGTCACTCATTCAAATAAAACAAACTTTTTGAAACAATAAAAACAAAATACAGAATGGACCAAATTCATGCTAACAGTCAAAAGAGTTTTGGTAGAAATTCTGACAGTATGATGTGATTAAATATTAGCAGCTAAAAGTGGCCTGCTGCTAGAATCAATCAAATTGTTGGAGTGCAGGAAGTCTGCCCACTTATGATAATAGAAATAAATAAAGGTACTTAGTAGTTAACCTATATTACACAAAATCCTAGCAAAGCCATAGATTATGAATTGTTATTTGTTGGGCTTCTCCAGAAAATTTGATGTGATGAAAATTTCAGTTGGGTTTCAGCAATTTGTAATTGTGAATGATGTTATATTGTTTAGATGCATTATGTTCAAGAAAAAGTATTTGTTGGCCTTGATAGTGTTCCACCAGAATTTAATCTGAAAGAAAAAATTGTTGGGCCAGGTGTAAGTTTATATTGGTGCTTGTACCAGTAGTTGGTCTATAGAGCAGTAGATTTCACCATAAATGCAGTCATAAAGTTTAATTTAGGTCCTACTGATATATTTTTAACTGCTTGTCAGAGTAGTATTATACTTGCTACATAAATGGATCCTTCATTTACAACATTTACTTGTGATCCAGTTGGCTCTTGGGAACTGCCTGCTTAATAATGGCTGCTTACCCAAATTCATCACTTGTTTTCCTGCAAGTTGTCCTACAGATAACCAACAGTCAACAACATGCAATCCTTGCTAGACTTATTATGTTAAGAACATACTGTATTACTTAATGGTATAATTCAATATATTTTTCTTTATTTTAACAATCAAGGAGAGTTACTTCCAGCATATTACCAGAGAAACTGGAGCCAAGGTAAAGCACCAACACAGTTTTTATGATTGCTAGATTTAACATAATGATCAAAAATAACTTAGACTATGGAAACTATAACTTAAATAAAAGACATTACAGATACCTGCCCATTCTGTTATCTGTAATGATCCTTACTACCCATTGATGTTTTTCATAACCTGCTGTAACAGAGTTCGTCACTTTCGTTTGGCAGTGTCAGTAAACAATAAAAAAATAAATACAACAATTGTGTGTTCAATTTAAGGTTCAACTTCGAGGGAGAGGTTCTGGATTTATTGAACCTACATCAGGAAGAGAGGCATTTGAAGCTTTATATATTTACATAAGGTAAGTTAAAAGTAATTTGGTTTGTCGCACATGTTGCACAATGGTCAAGTGTTTTGATTAACATGATCTCTAAAGCTCAGATTGGTTTTCTGCAGTCATAACAGTTATGCTGGCTTGGGTGCTGCAAAGAAACTAGTTGAAAACTTGATTCAAACAGTAAGTATAAAGCTTGTGGACTTGTAAATATTCTCCTGTAATATATTTTTTATTTTTTGTTCTTACCATGTTGTGACATCTTCTATACATCCATAACTGAACAGATGACGAGCAAAAGAAATCTATTTGTTCTATACAATAAAAAAAAGTAAAGCAATACAAGAAAGCTATTTAAACTGATGATTGAAAACTTATGGAGAATTTTTGGGGCATTGAAAAACAGTTACCTGACATGATCCATGATCTATACAAATGAAGCAACATCACTGGTTCATGATGAATATGTGGAGAGTTGTGACTGGTTCACTGTTTTAGTGATGCTATAAGTATCTGTGCATCTGTTCTTTGATAGATCATGGCTAACAATCAACCAAAATGCACAAAGAATGAAGTTTATTGTATAATTGAAACTACTACAAGGAGCAAAGTTCAACTCTGCCAAGCACCACATGTTCTCACAGGTGCTCCAGATTTCTCCTGTAGTAACACTTGACCCATAAGGGATTGGCCTTGCTGGACCTCTTGGGACAACAGCTTAGTTATAACTGATAGGGTTATCCAATCTAAATAAAAATACTGTAAATGTATTTACAGTACCTGCTATTTCTGACATTTCCAATTTGTGTGTAAAACACCTTATACATGCAATTCCCATTTAATCTGTATGTTTGCTTCAAACTAAGAGTAATTTTCCACATCATAGGTTACCAGTGCCTACCAGACATTTCAAATGCAACGTTCATCCAACATGCAGTATTCAGGCTATGGAGGTTTGTATTTATTTGCAGGATCAAAAGATATGTTGGTGATAAAGGAATACATATTAGGATTGAACTTGGCTTAACTTTGTGTTATAGCTTACCTTGTCAAAACTGCCATGATATTTTCTAATCGTTGAACGGTCAAGAAACAGGCATATTTGTTGCCCTTGGAGAACTAAGAATGAAGCATATTTTATAACTGGCAAAAGATTAAGATTGAGGCATATTTTATAATTGTTGGAAGGTTAACAAAGAGGCATATTTAATAACTGCTAGAGTATTAAGAAAGACTTGTTTTTTAGAACTGTTGGAGGTTAAAAAAAGTGGCAAGTTTTGTAATTGTTGGAGGGTTAAGAAAGTGGATGGTGTTCAGATTTCATTTCTGCTGATATTGCCCTCCTAGAGCAAAAAAAGTAGTAGAATATGCCAGATATTTAAGTTTATATACTGTTATACTGCTACTACTGAAATTAGTTAAAGATCTTTGTTAAACAACATTAGTTTAAACAATCCTGTCTAATATTAGCCATTCATTCTCTGAAAGGATATCAGAAAGTGTGTACTTTTTCTATGTAATTTTCATCACAGCTGAGAAGCTACAAAAGTGCAGTGTCTGATTCTTAACCTGAAAATTCCAGATTGGGCAAATGCTTGTATCTTAGAATTTCACTTGGAAAAACCATGGTACTGTCTAGTGGAACTGCTTTGTCATCAGACAGCAACATGTATTTAGGATAAGTGATATTTGATTAGCATGATTTTGATTTATTGTGGTTCTGTTTGAACATTGTTTGTAGGCCCAAGGCTAAGGCCACCACAACATCCACCAATGTATATGGTAAGTTAATGTCTTACTTTATTGCGATGTATAATTGTGTATATATATCAGCAATCGATTGACAGGCGGGAATCGTAATTTTAGTACAAATATCAACGCCCAGCATAATATTTTGACAAGCGCCATCACAGTACGTAAAACACAAATGAAATCATAATATTTATTAAAGGTTCTAACGCTTCGTCAACACAACATCTTCAGAGAAATAATAGTTACATCAATGCAGGAAGCCTAGATATCCATTTACAATGTTGACATAAACTGTGAAGAAATTAACAAATCAAAGTGGGATACTATTACAAGCTAAGAATTACAAAAGAAAAACTGGCGCAGTGCCAATATTTCCATTTAAAGAAGGTTTAATATTGCGAATATATCTATGTATACAGTATATATGTATTGCTGCGAAGTACTGTATCATTTTTCGTTTCACTTGATATGAGGCATAAATGAAATAACAGGTTCATCCTGTGGACTGGTGACTTAGAGCATTCTCAAAGCATAAGATTTTTTTAAACTCAGCTTTTCTTCTATTTTCTAGCCTCGTGTACCTGGATTTGGTACCCCTCCTCGTCCCGGTGGTGTCCCGCCATATCTTCCTTATCCTCGACCACCTAATCAATATCCAGGATACAATCAGCCTCAGCAGGTATACTGAAATAAACAACTTCCTGGGCAATAGTTTAATTATTCATCTGTCACATACTTTCTTGTTTTGCTTTTCGTTTCAGCCATTACCCAACCACCATGCTCACTCCAACCAGCCGCAACCGCAAGTATTTTCCCCAAATGTACCATCGATTCCTGAAGGTTGGTGGGTTTTTATTCTTACCTTACCAAACCCATTAATAATTCATGAAGAAAATTCAAAAGAAATGAATGTTTAATCAATAGCTGTAAATCGGATACAGCATCGTCCTGATTTGCATAAACTTTATTCTCAGTTTACTAGGCTAAATTAATCCAACTTGAAAAATAGTTTGAAAACATGGCGGTTTAGATGCGTCTTTTTTTATAAGTAAGATAAAGCATTTAATGCTGAACACGAACTTAGTTCATGTGGGAGCTTGGTAAATCTCAGACGACTAGAGGACGTTCGTCAAGCACGTTCTCTCAGAAAAACGATTTCTGAGCCCTAGACGGGAATCGAACCCGCAACCTCCTGATGACAGGTGAGACGCTCCAACCATTGAGCTACCACGACTTAAAGTGAGCTAGGGTGCGGGTTCGTCATATTTACTGCCTAAGCGGAAGTCACGATATGACGAACCTGCACTCTAGCTCACCATCTGAGTCGTGGTAGCTCAATGGTTCGAGCGTCTCACCGGTCATCAGAAGGTTGCGGGTTCGATTCCCGTTTAGGGCTCAGAAATCGTTTTTCTGAGAGAACGAGCTTGACGAACGTCCTCTGGTCGTCTAATTTGATCAAATGCTCTTTTGAAAGGAATTCATCCCAACCGAGGCATGTGAATCCAAAACTTTAGTTTTACATATTGGGTCAAATTGAGCTTGCTATACCATCGCCCTCATTTTTCTTTCGGAGGTTAAATGTATTTTCTGTTCAATTGTATTTCCATCTCAAAAGTGAAAGTTAGCGCTTATTCTTTACAGGTACCAGATCCCTAATGAACGACCAACCTTCTCCATATGGGAGTCCCTACCCTTCGGCACCAACCCGACTGCCAGTACCGTACGCGCCGCCTTATCCTCCAACATCACGACCTGCGCAACCCCAAGGAACAGCTCAATTAGATGATAACAGAGCAGTGGTAAGTGTGTTATCTTGGTATCAAAATTTACACATGGGCTGGAGGAGATGTATGTGCTAGTTTTCGATTAGTCTTCAGCCCTGCAGTTTGAAAGGCACAGAATTCATATAAAGTTTGGTGTTCGTTCTTGAACAAGTTATCAAATTAGTGAATCCACGCGAATTACCATGTTGTTGTCAGTAAGATAGAGGAATAAACAGGTTCCAGGAATCAAGCAAGGAAACACCAAGCAGTCAAGAGAAAAGAAAGGAAAAAAAAGAGAAATAACAGAAAAAGGAAAAAAACATAAAAAAGGAAAAAGTTAAAAACATAAAAAAGAAAGAAACGGGGGAAAGAAGAAAAGAAAATTGAAGACAGAAGCATGGAGAGAAAGAAAAATAGAGGAAGAAAGATGGAGGAAGAAAGATACAGGAAGAAACAGTAAAATAATAATGAAAACACAAAAAAAAGTAGGAAAAATGCACACATTGAGTGATTCAGACTTAGAAGAGAATGATGTAGTTAGGCTTTCTATGGTCTTATTCGATCAATATTTCCAGATGGCTATTTGACGTGAAAGTAATTGATATTCCTTTTGTCTAGGATCAACAGCCATTTGCTGGTGAAAATCCCAGGTAGGAATATCACGAAATTCTAATTTGACATATCTTGTTAGGTCTCTGCAGATTGTGTCTTCCCTAAATAATTCCTTTTTTTTTCATTTCAATGTACGACGATGGTGTCTTCGAAAAGTAGTTATTTAGTTAATGGTAAAATTCCGTCGATTAATCAATTTTAGTTTGTTGGATTTAAAAAAAATTAATCAATTAAATTGGCATAAAATGCAAGGACCAGGTTTTATTCATCCCCAACAATACTGAGAATTTCATGAATTTTTGTTTTGGTTATATAGTCAAGTTGAGGACAAACAGGGTACAGCAATGGAAGATAAACCTCCAAATCCACCCAAGCGACGGTTTACTGAGGTAATGAACCATTCTAAGTCATTCATCCCCGTTATTTATGTTAATTCCTTTATACATATTTCATTCCAATACTCGATATTAACCGTCTTTTCTTGTTTTGTCCTTGCTTTCTTCGTGGTTTTCTTTCTTATTATTAACAAACAGGCACCAGCCAAGAAACCCGTTCCTGACCAGGCTATTGATCATGCTACGGACAAGGTTCTAATGATATTTACTTTCTTTCTTGTTTCTTTTTTTCTCATTTATTTATTGCTAAATTATTTTCCTCACTCACATTATCCCCATACCTTACCGAACTTAATCCCCCTCACTCATCCGCCTCATACAGTTCATTGCGCCCAACTTACCCACCTTGCATCACCCCACTTGTCCCAGCCCACCCCACTTAGCCCCAGCGCACCTCACCTCACTTCATGCCACATCACTGCACCTCACTGTCTCACCCACCTTGCCGTCTTCTTCATCCTACATCACTCCACCTCACTTTGTCTTACCCACCTCCCGGCCTTCATCCTACATCACTCCACCTCACTTCGTCTCACCCGCCTCACCATCTTTGTGTACTGATGATATGCATACCAGACTCAGATATTCTTCAGCCTTTTCTCTTATATTTTTAAATGTCACGGTAGTCGTATCATGTTGCCTTTCTAATCTTTTCTTAAATTTCACCACGTGCCTCACATCTTATCTTTTATTTCTGTTAACCCCAGCAGAGATCTGTATCTAGTTTAGATCAGCCGTCGGTTCCTTTATCGAGTTCGTCAGATAAGTCAGATGTACTACGCAAAGACACTATGCCACCTCCCATATTGCCACCTCCTAAAGTGAAGCCGGCTAGTAACGTCAAGCAAAATAACACAAGTTCTCACGGCGTTTTTAAACAACCGCTTTTACCAGCCTCAATTTCTCCCTCAGGTATTTTGTGAGCGTTGTATACTTACCCCTACTATTAAATACGTAGTTGTAACCTTCACTTTTCTTCTCATTTCTTCGTTTTGTCTTTTCTTTCCCATCTCTTCCCTCTCACAATGCCTCCCTCCTCTTCTCCTCCCTCCCTAACACTTTCTTCCTTCATCTCCCCTTGCTGCCTCCCATTTTGTCTCTGGTCTCTCTCTGCTTTCCCCTGCCCTCTCCTTATCTCTCTGTGTGCCATTCAGTCTTCATCGCTGTCACCCTCTTTCCCGTCTTCCCTGTCGGTCTATCTTTCTTCCCATCCTGTTTTGTCTTCTTACGTCTATCACATGCTGTTTTACTGTCTTTTTCGTCGGTCGTGTCTCTTCCTCTGGAATTTTTCAACCAAAAATCGATCTGTTTTGCTTCAGCCGCTAAGAAGACTCCACCTCCTCCCGCTGTCTCCTCGGGGAAAAAACGAAAACTTGAAGAAGCAGACAAAAAATCAACTGGTTTCGCCCTGCTAGGTTCTTACGGTGACTCTTCGGACGAAGACGACGAAGAGACAACGAAAACGTCGGCCAACAACCGATCGTGAATTCATTTTTTAAGATGTGTAAATGTTTAAGTTTGAGGCATGTCAGGTGATATGATTCTATGGTCCAGGTGACTTCTTCTAAGTAAGCATCAAGGCTTTCCACTTCCTTTTTTTTCGTCATGTCTTTCTTATGTTTCTCTTCATTCTTTTTTGTCTTTCTTTCTTTCTTGTTTCCATGTGAGACATTGTTTGTCCTCTTTCCTGCCCCTCCTTCCTCCAATCTTTTATTTTTTTCAACAGGTTAATTTTTTTGAAGAAATTCTTGATCGTTGTTTAGCTTATGGGCTTTCACTGGACTTCATCTGTTCATCATACGAAAACTCAGCGAATTGAGTTTTTGCATATTACAACTTTTTCTGTGTGATCTTCGCTAAGCTGTTGCTTAAAAAAATCATATATTTCAATATCTAATGTAGCACGTACTTATTTTATCCAGAAAAAGTTAGATGAAGAAAAGAACCTTTTTTCAACTACGCAGACCGTCGATGTGAATTCAAAACTTTATTCGTTGATTCATGAAAGGATCTTAGTACAGTAAATTGAAATAATTTCAAACCAGAAAAATTGATCTTTTAAACAAAGCTACTGCTAAACAAAATTACTGACAAAGGGTTCATGTTGACCAAGTTGAATCGCGTTCGTAGACGGGGATGGTTTGGGTTGTTAAAATGGCCAACGTAATGTTCGGTTATCGAAGCAAGCTTAATATTTTTTTTTAATCTCTTCTGCATTCATAAATACACAAAATAACGCCAGCGTCTTCCCAGTAGTCAACTGGCTTATAGTCTGGATACGCCATTTTTATCGAGTTTTCTTGCCTCTGTTCAGCATCGAAGACAGATGGTAAATGGCGGTAAAAGATTGTTACTTGCTCATGAACACAAAATAGTGCCAACGACTTCTCGGTAACCTTGGCATTTTATGTTGCGCCGTTATTAATGTAATGTTTTGCACCTTTTCAGCATTGGCCGACTTTGAATGAAGTGGAGTCAACGAAAGGTTGGACACGTCCAACTTTCGCTATTTTGGCAGATTTTTACTCAAACAGAAAATAACTTGAGAATTTCCTCAACGGTTAACTGGCTAGTATACTCGTTGCGTCATTTTTATCGATTGTTTTACTCCTACCTAGCGCCGTAGACACGAACTGATTACAGTATTACTTAATAGAGTTTCTGCAGCTTAGCGGCAATTTTCTTTTTCTCGGAAGATTTTGTCATTTCGTCAATTTTTTAAATTTCAGTATTGCGTTTTTCTTCCACTTGTAATCGTGGCAAATTTAGGTCGCGATCACAACCGTGTAAACTGTCGACAAAATTTTCGTCTTATTTTACCGAGGATTGTTTGCTTTTGACAACTTTGTGGATGAAACTCACTACATTTGTTGGTGAGAAAGTATTTAACAAACTGTAAGGTCAAAAAACAATCACAGAAGATCTAAATATTTTAATTACTTCATTTAGTTAATTACCTTAGTTGCTGAGGTGTGCTCGTGGCGCACGTACCTCTCACCTCCGAGACAGAGGTTCGATTTCAGCTTTGTGGAGTTATCTCGTTAAAGTTACCTTGGCCACTTGTGATAAGAGTGTTGTCCAGTATGACTCTACCAAGCAACCATACTAGTCAACTTCATGGACATAAATCCAGGGAGGTTTTTACAACACCATCAACATCCCCCGTACATTTCTTGAGTTGATGGGGTGATACCGTGGTATTTTGGAACTCTCGCTTTACTCCAACACTCGATCTCTCTAAATTGCTGTGAAATCATCTCGGCAGCTCTGTTGATTTCACTGCACAAACTACCGCGTGACTTGCTCCATCATTGGTATACGGAAACCGATGATATTCCGAAATTTTTTGACAGTATTCGTTGTGAATCGCACTGTTAACTTGAACAAATCCGGGAGATTGGTGACGCCTTGGGATGAGTCATGTTTTCAACCAGTAGGCCTTCTAAGGAGAACAGCTCAGCTAGCTGTTAGGGTTGCCCAGTGTAAATTTACTTAACTTGGCCTGACAGCATGTACCGACCATTTAGAAACGTATATAGAATGGTGATACTTGTCCATTAATTTACAATCTTTCACAAAATATTATAACCCAATTTTTTCGTGTGCTGTGATGAATGTGAAAAGTGGTTTTCTGGGATTGAAAACATGGAAGTATATACGTATATGGCTACAGGATCATTCCGATCTCATCTGAGCTCTTCAAAAATGTCCACTTTGGTACTAGTCTTTGTTCGTAACGGTTTGGTGCGAAACTAAGCGTAGAGGTTGAGTAGCTCCGTATTTAATGTTAAAAATACAGCAATCTTTTTGGTTGGTGTTGGATGGCGAATTCATTTGCATTTCCTGCTGTGGATAATAATAAACTACAATAAATTTTATCCACGAGATTAAAATATTCGTGGCTTATATGCGTAATTTACTTTTCACTTAGTGAGCACTTTTCACTTAGTGAGCACTTTTCTACTAAGTTCTTTAGCCTCTAAATTTACTTTTGGCGGATAACTAAGCAATATAAAACTTTGGTTTTAACATATTTAGGTACTGTTAAACTCGCTATGCTATATTACGCTATAATGCGTTTTAAGGGATTCTCTCCCTTATGGGCTCGTTCCGTGTTTAACAGTAAAAGAAATTAAGATGGCGAACTGATTAATTAGGTGTATCTGATCTTCGAGATTTCTTAAATCATTGTGTGAGCTATAAAACTTACTATCAACGCATACGAAAATAACATCCTGACATACTGGAGTTAATGAGAAAAAGTAAGGGTAATTAGAGACCGCTGAGCCCTCCACCCCGGGACATAAGATTGTAATATAAGTAAAGGAAATCAGCCATTATTTACTCCGTTTATTTTATGGTAGCACTTGCTGTTTATCGCAGCGTGGCCTCCGGTTCAATATTTCGTGTCTTTGTTTAAATCCTTGAGTTCTTTCAAGCGTTGTGGGTATGCTGCATTATTGTTGGAGTAGGGGAACAAGCTGAATGAGTTCTCGTGGTTAAAACAACACAGGAAGCTTAGAACGTGAGTGTTGAGAAACACTGCTAACTTTTAACGAAACGGATGTAAGTAAAAGCATGGTGGATTACCTTGGGATTGTAAGGCTAAATCACAATACAGAATCAGCAAACCGCAGGGTCAGCTCTACCTTGTCAGTGTATTTTTTTTCTAGAAAAATCGCTTTTGTGAGTGTGGTAGTATCAAATTTAGGTCGCTGCAAAGTTTTTTGGGATTTGGTATGTCATTTCATTTAGGCCTTATTTGCGCGAGAGGCTCCAGGTCAGACTTATGAGAAAGAAAATGTTTGAAAGGTTAGTTAACAAGAGGCCGGCACGAAATTCTTGTTAGCAAACACAAGTCTTATTCGAATAATTCCTTGGTCAATTACTCCAGTCTGGAACGGAATAGTTATCTATTACTTTACTCCGGCTCCCACCAAGCCTGTACTCGCATGGTACTCACTAAACGAGTCGGGCAACTGGTGAACAGGAAAGAGATAAGTATGCTTAATATTTCTCTAAAATAAATCGTATGACTTAATGAACCAGTCAATAAGATGTTTACATTGTCTAGAAACTTCGCATGCCTGCTTGTAAATCAGTTTTTCGGTAAAAAGAAATTTCTGCAGACTTCTTAAACCTTCGTGGAGAGGGTTTGGGCTGTATTTTGGTGTTAAAAGTGTTTTGAGAAAATAATTCTGCTTGGTATATACTATGTCTGAATCAGTGGCTTCTCATGATTATAGCGTACAACGTCTGTATTAATGGTACGCCCTATACAGACAACTCACCTCTTGCTTTCTTTTGTAATAAATCATAGACTGGTGCCAGGTGAATTTACGTCAAACAGTGTGAACTGACTGTTCTCAGTATTCTTAAACACTGAACAGTAAGCCTGCTCATGTGGGAGCTTGGTAAATATCTGAACAACTAGAGGACGTTCGTCAAGCTCGTTTACTCAGTAAAACGATTTCTGAGCCCTAGAGGAGAGTCGAACCCGCAATGGTTAGAGCGTCTCACCAATCATCAGAAGGTTGCGGGTTCGATTCCCGTCTAGGGCTCAGAAATCATTTTTCTGAGTAAACGAGCTTGACGAACGTCCTGTAGTTGTTCTGTTCTCAGTATTAATATGCATTATAGAGGATGAATCTGTAGCTACCGATCCCAAGAACTGTCGTAAAAACCACCTTCAATCCCTTGTAAATCACATAAAAAACTACCGCCCATATTCCCTATAATTTAGTTTCTATTCCCAAGACCATCCCAATTTTTTTCACTGCGATAGATCCCCACCCCCACCCACCTTTTGTAAATACTAAAATAAACATTGTAAATGTATTTTTAAAAGTATTATGTGTTTATAATTTGTTGTAATACTTGCATAATTATTTTACATTACTTGTCATAGTTATTTCCATTATTTGTCATAGTTATTAGCACGCCCCTCATGGAAATCAGCTTTTGTACGTTGTTGAGGCTAGCGTGTCTAAATAAAGTATGTATGTGTGTATCACTCCAGTCATTCTCACTATGTTGGCACTGCATCGTGGAACTGTTTTTAGGGATGCTAACAAAAAACTCGTTCCTAAGAACAGCCCCTTGGTGCCGTGGCAACTTTGTGATAACCAGGCGATAACCAGTGGAGTTAAACGAGGAACGCGGTATGTAGAGGGTTCTGAACAAACTATGATCGTTCTATAAATCGGACTATCCACCTTTTCTCACTTTATTTTGCAAGTTTCACTTTTTTAATCCTTTACATGACGTTTCTCCACCAGGCTTCAACTTGATCAAAAAATCGTTTGGCTTTAGTCAGAGTAAAATTAATAAGTAGCCAAATGGCAAAAGTGGCCAAGAAAGGGTGAACAAAATCGTGAGAGAGATGATCTCATAAAATTTAATGTAAAATACAGTCTTTTGCAATTAGCTAAATTTCGTAGGCCCATACTTGTGTCTAAGAACTGATGACTTATTCATATACATCGCTGTTAAAATCTGAAAAAGTATACACAGGAATAAGTTAAAAATATTGTTAATAAAATCAAACGTTTTCGACTATACAATCTTCATTTATCCTGATGATGACTGTATAGTCGAAAACGTTTGATTTTATTAACAATATTTTTAACTTATTCCTGTATATACTTTTTATCAACTGATGACTTGTTCAAAACCTACATAAATTTTATAAAGTTTGTTACGAGTACATAATTTGATCATTTTAGTAAATGTGTTTTGTTTCCATTTTTTATAGTGTTTCACAAGCTTGTCGTACTTGAGAATTAGGGCGCCTGTATCAACTTCATTTTCTATGCGTGGGTTTTTCATCCGCAAAAACTGGAAGGTTTCCTGGTGTTCTTAATTATTCTGAGTTGGATGGCGTATCGACGTTGCACTCGAATGTGCAGGTTTATTTGTGCGTTCTTGAGTACTTTCTCCTTGTCTAGCTTGATAAGACAATACACCATAGAGCCCGATGGGAGTGATGGTTGCCGGACTTTAAAACCTTTCTTTCGATACAAGAATTTATCCGAAGAAACAAATGCGAAAGAACTAGTGCTTGTAGCCGTTATGACTCACTATGGCACCATAAAGACGCGAGCTGTGGGAATTAAGGAGACTTGGGGTCGAGAAATCCCTGGAAAACTGTTGTTCTTTGTGGGACAATCGACAAACGAAAGTCAAGTGGATTTACCTTTGATAACACTTCAGGTTCCTGACGATGTTTATCCGCCGCAGCGGAAGTCCATGTTCATGTTGAAGTATATTCACGAGAACTACGCCGGGCATTTCCAGTGGTTTATCCGAGCGGACGACGATGTTTACATACGGGGTGATAAATTGACTCGCCTGTTGGAAAGTGTTAATAGCAGTGACGATGTTCTCCTGGGTCACCCGGGAACTGGAAAGAAACGAGAAGAAGGAAAACTGGGACTAGATAAAAACAGTAACTTCTGTATCGGAGGAACTGGAATCATTATGAGTCAGTCAGTCTTGATGAAAGTTTATCCACATCTTGATCATTGCATTCATGAAACTGTGACTGACCATGAGGATACCGAAATAGGCCGCTGTTTAAGAAGATTTGCTGGAGTGCAATGCCCTTGGGGATTCGAGGTTTGTACAGCGGTGTTGGCTGTACTACTTATAAATGACTAACTGGGAGTTATCCTCCCAGTTAGCGTAATTACACTTTGCTGTTATTGCCTGATCAGTCCCTCCCCCTCAATATTTTGTGACTAGTATGATTGACTGTACTACTATGCAACTAATCATCCGACGGTTTGTCTTACCTAGGTAAGCGAGCTCTTTCATCAGGAGTATGGTGACGCATCAAACGCTTATCGTGGTGAACTGGACTACATCATTCTCGAAAGAGCTGTGAGCTTGCATCCCGTTAAAGATGTTCGCTATCTGTACCGGCTTCACGTGTATTACCTTTCTCTCAAAGTACGACAGCAGCAAAATCGCGCTCGCAGACTTCGGGAGGAACTAGGACACACAAAGGAACTGCTCACCATTACCGAAAAAAGTCTACTTCACGTGGCAAGGACGCCTCATTGCCACAGAAATAATTGTGACAAGTTTCACGACAAAGACGGCACACACCACCAAGATGCACTTCCAGTGATTTGGACATTAATGAGTGACTCTAAAAGTTTCAGCGCACGAGCCTCAACCATTCCCGTTGATGCCATTCAAGGTTCAACAAAGGGAAGTCTTCGACGAGTTACTGAGAAAGCGAAGTTGGCTATAAAGGTGGAGTTAAAAACGGAACTTTATCGCAGTTTATATTTTGGCAAAAATGCTGTTAGTTACTCGAGATTACGTCCTATTTATGGAAATTCATATGAAGTACATTATTTTGTCAATGCAAGGCTTTATGGTGATGGTAAAACCAAGATGGTTCGTCTTGCAAAAGGCGCGAAAATTAACGCACCATTTGGCACAATTCTATCGAGGATGGACAGAAGAAAAGCGTCTGATCTGGTCAACATTGTTCTGCCTTTGTCAGGGTCACTCGACAGCTTTCGAAAGTTTTTAAAAAGCGTGGAAGAAATTTTAGCAAATTTTAAGGAAGATTTGCGAGTTTTGATCATATTTTATCGTGATGTTGCATCACCGAAACCGTACAAGTCACTATTTGACTCTTACGCCAAGAAATTTCTTAAAGCAAAGTTCGTGTGGCTGGAAATAGATGGTTCGTTTAATTTAAATTTTGCTTTACAAGCATCATTGAAGTATTTTTCCAATGAGAACAATCTTATGTTTTTTACCCAAGTCGAAATCCTCTTCGACTCAAGTTTTCTCCGAAGGTGCCAACAAAATACTGCAGCAGGAAAGGCATACTTCCCTGAGTTGTTTCGGACTTACAGGAACACAAACGACGAAATAAAGTTTGTCTACGGAAAAGAATCCGGTCAGTGGCATCAAGAGGACTATTCCGCATTTTGCGCTTACAGTAATGACGTTTTGAGTGCAAGCAGAGGTTATGCGGAGAATGTGAACTTGGGAGGAGGATTATTCATAGAACTTTTCTTAAAGCACAAGGGTCATGAGGTCGAAATATTTCGTGCGCCTGACCCTGGCCTCTTGCAGACCTTCAGTCAAGAACTGGGATGTCTGGAAAACCATGACAAAAGTTGCGTCAATGGTTTTACTTCCACAGAAGCACTAGTTGATTACATGATAAAGAAGAATTATTTGAAAGATTACTTATGAAATATTTCAGATTAGATTTTTTACCTCACCGATGAGCAGACCCTTGTTGAATATCGTTACCGTGCTGCACCGCTTGCGAGAACGAAGGGAAACGCACTGAATTCTATATATAGACTGGAAGGCTGATTTCAGACAATTAGCAGAGCAAAAAGTGAAACCAAATATGGCGGACATGGTGGTCTTTCGGACGGTTCCTCGGGTTCCAGCGCGGGTTTGGAAGTTAGACTCTGAGACTAATTTATCCCGGGGATTTTTGTTCGTCAAACCCCCTGGATGGGTGTGTCTTCAAGGGCGATCTTCCCCCTGGAAGTGTTGATAAGTCTTTGGTTAAGTTTCGCACGAGACTTCAATGGCGTAACCTGGTGATGACCGGGAGAAAGGGCCACATATCCACTACCGTGGATTTAAAGGATGGACGAAGGTTGCTTTGCTGACTAGTTAGCTATTGTTAAATGTGCACTGTTTGTTTCGAAAGCATAAAAGATTTTAGTAAATAAATTATAGACTGTATAGCAGTCTCTTTTCACTGGATTGAGTGGTGAGGAGGAGACCCATAGCTCGAACACAACAAGTTTTTACAACCTTCAGTAGTCTCGGGCAAGGCAATCTATTATATGATTCTTCGCGCCCCTCTTGTTCGAAGTGTATAATTGAATTAAAGTGACGGAATCGGGCTGCAAGAATGCCAAGAATACATAAATTATATTGTGTGAATGTTTGTATATGTAAGTACGGTGAGATTTAATCTGTTATATTAGTTAATGTAATTAATTGTAAATAGAGACTTTTTTTAAAATGAATGATACTTAAGTACTGTAGAAAAAACATTCCCTTGGAAAACAGAAGCGTATGAACTCTGATGGGCTACCGTTTTCAAATAAGCTTAAATAAAAATAAATAATAGAGTTCCTGTGCATCTGTACATTTATAAGGGTATAACGTTATAACGAACGAAAGGCTCGTTCTTCAAGCTTTATGAAAACTCAGAAAAGTCGTGAGTCGCAACTTTTCTGAGTTTTCATAAAGCTTGAAGAACGAGCCTTTCGTTGTCTATATGCAAGCTTGCAAACACCTACACTCTCTACACTCTAACGTTATTTGATCAAACGTACATTAATAGGAGGTTCTTGGGTGAGTACCTTAAGGCAAACTTGTCTTCACCAGCTGAGAATGGTGTCCCGTAGATCTTAAATTCGACTTAATTTCCCAGGGCTATTCGGGATAGCCGGGATGTTTATATGTAAATAACACAGATAAACATTCATGTTAATCAAAAATAGTGAAGATACGAATTTTTTTTTCTCCTGGAAAACTAAGGAAAAACTTTATGTAAGTTGAAAGAATTTTTCATCACATTTACTACTAGTGATTAAAGATTAATTTCTTTTGTGTTTTAATGATGAATTATTAATGAATATTACAAAATAAACGATAGACCTCTTTCTTAATGAATACCAAATTAAAAATTCTTTTATGTGCATCGTAATAAGTCTTTCTCACCTCGTTTGTGTCTGCAATTCAAAAGAATTTTTTGCTTCCTAATGAGGCTGGAAGGACTAATTTAAATGCATATGAAGCAATATTAAAAATGGTGTCCATCATGAAAGAGTTTTATTACATTTGTCAGTTCAGATTATTACAACGTACATTATGTCACAAACATATATCTGTGACGACGGTGGAGACAAGAATTTTTGGATTCCGTTTACTGAATGCTGCTCTTAGTCTACCAATGAGCTGGACAGAGCACTGGTTATCTTCCTACGCTTGAAGTTAAACAAAGATTGAATTAACATTGGAAAACATTTTTTAAATTTCGATCATAGTTTCTCTATGGTTTTCTCATGTTAGCCCGCGTTAGCCTTGCAAGACATTTCTTACCTTATAGACCACTTGCACTTATTCCCCTGTTGGTGGAAAAAATGCTCACAAACAAAAGAATTTCCATAAATTATTCGATCTGTTGAACGTTGGAACTTTGAAGTTGTCCTCCAGATGGGTCGATTAGCATATGAGTGCAAGAAGTCTATTCATCGCCAATATGATTAAATAACCGAAGTCAAGTACAAACTCACCAGTTGACCTCGTTATCTTCGTTCTCGTTGTCTCGTCCGTAAATTTTTAACCGGAGGCCATGCTATAACAATGAATGTGTTTTAGATCCTAAGACATTCTTTTCGAACATCAAGGAATGAAGTCAAGCCTGATGAGGATCATCATAAGTGTAAGATAATAGTCCAGGCATAACCCAAGAGCCGAAAAAAAGATGAAACAAAGAAAAGTTTGTCAGAATTGGTTTGTCTTCGCAAGACCAAGAGGAGAAGTCATGTTTTGCTACGAAAGTCGCTCGTGCAAACCAGGCTTACGGCGTCAACTTGAAGGACGATGTGCTTTAAAATTTCCTGAAGAAACCGCGGTTAATTACCAACAGTATATTAAATTAGTAACCTCTTTTTCAACTTCAAAAACACTACAGCTCTTAGAAAACGACTGTAGTAGCAGTGAATCTTAAGCTACAGCGCATGAAAAATGATGCAGCCTTTCCTGAAACCACAAAAGGACCGTGGGTTCTGGGTTACAAGCGCGAACTATAATTGGTTGACGTTTGCACTTGTAAACTTTCATCGAATGACAGCTCTGTTGGGTAACTTAGAACCCAATCCTTCCAGGGTTTCTATCACTGACCTCTGTATAACTGGACTGCGGATCTCAGATACTTTTGTACTTCCAAAAGTGTCCTCAGTTGACCGGCGCCATCTCAGTGTGTCGTCCGACGAGTTACGACGAGTAATACTACATAAAAAAACACTCAGAATTATCTTCCGATGGGAAACTTGTAAAAGATGTCCGAACTTAGTCAAATTTTCGGTTTTCCGACAAATGTTTTTAGCCTTCAGAACGTTGTCAACTTACTAAACTCGCTTTTCTATCGAGTTTGGTCCCATGTCCCTTTGCCATCCCATGAAAGTCATCTTACATGTGATTGGTTGAGGAGGAATTATGATCTACCAAGATGGCAGACTCTTGAGGCCATTTTCCAGATGTTCATCCGCAGTCCAGTTACATAGAGGTCGGTGGTTTCTATAGTGGTCAATAAGATTTCTCTTCCAAAATAATACAAATTGATAATTTGTAGTCCCGGCTCCACTCAAGCATTTCTACGTTTGAATGACGATGTCAGCACTTAACACGTAGAGCTTTTAGCTGTGTTAAAAGAAAGACGTTAACTGACCAGCTAGAATGACTAGGAAACGCTCCTACCGGAAGGGAAAAGAATTGCATGAGTTAAGCATGTGCGGTTTGCTTTACGGCCGTAGAATTTAAAGCATTTTGTTCGCTTGCGTCGGCGTTGCAGCTTTCGTATACCTGGAATTGCTCTTGGTTACTACGTAACTTCCTGTCCCATTTGGAAATCTTAAATACTGTTTACATATCGAAAGTTTATTCAAGCATACAGTCATAATCAACTACATTACTTTGGTATTATGAGTATTATTCTTGTAATTTCATACCGATAACACCACGTTTATCTATATCGAGCTTTTTCGTTCGTTTAGATGCGGTCAAAGGTGGCTCGGCGTGTTAAATTCAATAAAACTTAACTAATAATGAAATTCAAATCAGTTGATATTAAATATCACGAAAGGTTGATGATTATCCTAGGTAACCCGAATCTTCACAATAGAATTACAATATTTGATCAGCTTGTTAATGTATGGGAACCTGTCAAGGTAGAAAGCTGATCTTTTGCAGGCGGTAAATAAAACGAAAATGTTTCGAAACAGTTCCATGGCGTCCTTCTTTGAATTTCTACACCATGGTAATATTCTAATGGTTTCCGTTGCCATGACAAAGCCTTCGATTTCTTGATTTGTACTGTGGTAGCATAATCAAATATGTCGCTTGGTGGGCTGGCAACTAGCTTCCTTATACATAATTTCATTCAGGTTTGTAAAATCGTTAATTCAAGTCGGGTTTTGAAAGTGGTGCAGGCGATTCGAGTATGGACCTTTCTTGTTGGAATGACGTTGAGCTTTACAATTGGCCTTTGGTGGTCTCGGTACTTTGTCCCTCAGTCGACTGGAAAACAAGTTTGTGAACGAATACAGCAGGTAAGACTGATGAGGCCTCAGTCCCTTGACCAAGAACTTCAAACAAGAGAACTGCTTTTCATCGGCATCATAACTTCCCAGAAATTCTTGACTACTCGAGCGAAAGGCGTTTACGATACGTGGGGTAAACTTATTCCTGGACGACTGATATTTTTTGCTGGCGTGGGCAAAGCAAAACCGAGAATTGATTTGCCGGTAGTGTATCTTCCCGTGCCGGATGATGTGCACCCACCACAGCGAAAGTCTTTGGCCATGTTGAGGTATATTCACGATAATTTCATTGATCGGTATCAATGGTTTATCCGTGCAGACGACGATGTTTACATCAGGCCGAAGAAGCTGGTTGCCTTTCTACGTAAGCTCGACAGTTCTGAGATTTTGCTACTTGGGCAGGCTGGAGTTGGGAAAAAAGAGGAGAAAGGAAAATTGGGACTCAAGGACGATGACAATTTTTGCATGGGGGGACCTGGTGTGATCATGTCGAGGGGAGTGTTGGAAAAAGTTTCTCCCCACCTGGAATTCTGCTCAAATAATACGGTGACCTCTCACGAAGATACGGAAGTTGGACGATGTCTACGGAACTTTGCTGGGGTGATTTGCCCTTGGGCATACGAGGTTTGTACCCGTTAAATTCTTATTTCACTGATACCAAATGTAATTACCGTTTATTAAGTTGTCATGGTTACTGTAAATATTTGAAGTTTTATGTCGTAATCAAATCATGCCCAGATGCTTGCGAATAAATAACAGTTAAGTTTTAAGCTTTTGTTGTACTAATACTGTCTGTTTAGCCAATGTTCAGCTTTTAACGTCTTTCTTCCCCATTAATAACATACACATTCAAACGAGCTTCAGTACAACTTATTTAGCGGAAGTCAATCGTCATGTAGATAGATAGATAGGCAGATAGACAGATGGACAGACAGACAGACTGACAGATAGATAGTTTATTCACTTAAAGATTGCAGCCATAAGCTGAATTAAGTTTACAAGCTCATAAAATAAGTACAAATATTTGAAAGAATTAAATTAGTTAATATACGAGAATTAGAATAATTAATTAATTATGCTTTCAATGAATTCAAAATAATAATGAAACTCTTTCAAACGATGTGTGACCGCTATGTGAAGCGGTAAGATTTCCTAAGACTGGAAAACTATTGTTTAACAAGTAGAAGAAACACATTATAGCTATAATTATAACGATTTACACAGTATAGTTTCTTCTAATTTTATGGTTATAGCTGCGGTATTTTACTGAAGGACAACTTCGAAGTTTTTTTTTTAAAGTTTTTCTTTTATCTTCACTAGGCTCGAGAATTATTTCATCAGGTTTATGAAAACCAGGACCAAGCATATCACGGTAGTTTAGCTTCCTCGGTAATTGACAAAGCTGTAACACTTCACCCAATCAAAGATCCGGCCTATATGAGAAGACTACACGTCC
The DNA here is from genome assembly GCA_036872915.1 of Nanipora kamurai. NCBI lineage: Eukaryota > Metazoa > Cnidaria > Anthozoa > Scleralcyonacea > Helioporidae > Nanipora > Nanipora kamurai. Next base: position 303,236 of record JBAHVQ010000042.1, read on the forward strand.
ACTATCTAACCTTGAAAACAAAAGCTTTAGGCCAGAGGTCTTGGTTACTAAAGCATCAAATACACAACCTAAAACACGCCACTGCCAAAGGAAAACCGTCGAGCCCAACATTTCCAAGACGCGCTGACTTTTTCGGTGACATGTCCAATAACAGCACTATTTCATGGGAAATGTTTAGTTCTCGGCAAATATTTTCGCTCCACGAAAAAGCGCCATTGCACTGGATCCACCATTCGGTGCGTGAGGGACTTGTTACAGGAGTGCGTAGAGCTAAAGGGCTGGTTCAAGTTCTCGGTGTGACCCAGAAATACCATTCTATGCGCTTCACCAACGATATCATTGGCTATCTTAACCTACACCCCGTTTTGGGTTCTCAGTACATGATTTGCTTGTCCACTGTCAACGTCAAACGAAGGACACACAGGGACGTACCGAAAAGATCCACCTCTAAACACTGGTTTAAGTTCCAGCAGCCGTTCATGCCTCTCCTCTCCCGACAAGTTAATACTTACAATCTAGACACTGTACATTTTGTCGTTCCACTCGCAGGAAGATTGGCAAATTTTCGTCGCTTCTTGGCAAGTTTCGAAAATGCGTTTCTTCGTCACGACAAAAAAGTCAAGTTACTGGTGGTGTATTTCCCGAAGCTGAAAGACCCGAGTAGACACGAGGAGGCTTTGCGGATATACAAGACGAAGTATCCGTCAAGCGTGTTTCACTGGCTCAATGTCAACACGGGTACGTTTCAAAGAGGTCTGGCACTAAATATAGGGTCAAAGTATTTCGGTGAACGTAAACTGCTTTCGTTTGCTGATGTAGATCTTGTTTTTAAAACAGAGTATTTGTTTCGTTGTCGGGAGAACACAAGAAGTGGAAAACAAGTGTATTTTCCGATAATGTTTAGCGAATATCACCCCAACATTTCTCACTCTGTTAAAAAAATTTCCAGGAAACAGTTCACCTTCCACAAAGACGTTGGTTTGTGGCGTATTTACAGTTATGGTCCCGTGTGCGTTTACAGTGATGACGTAAACGCTATCGGAGGATTCAACACTACAATAAAAGGCTGGGGTCTGGAGGACGTTGAATTTTTTGAGAAATTTGTCAAGCTCAGAAACCTGACCGTGATGAGATCACCAGATCTCGGGCTCTTGCACGTATTTCACAAGCATGCACCTTGCTCACCCAAATCAACTTTTCAACAGCAGAAAATGTGTCATGATGCTACAACTGCCTATATGAGCTCGGCTTCGTTCACTCTGGACTATCTTATTAGGAAACGTTTCTTACGAATATAAATATTTAAAGTGAAGGAACTGGTTTATCTTAATATATTACGGCTTGTGTTCCACTCATGCATGCATTTTCTGTCTAAGTGTCTGTCTGTGTGTCTGCTTTCTGGCCTGTTTTCCGTCGATCTATTCATCTGCCTGACTGTCCGTCTATCCCCAAATCTGCTTGTCTGTCTGTCTCCTTGCACGCGTGTTTGTCCGTCTATCTGACCATCTGTCTGCCTGCCTGTCCATCTGTCTGTCTTCCTCCCAGTCCGTCGATCTACCTGCCTGTCTGTCTGTGTGTCTGTCTGTGTGCTTGTTTGTTTGTCTGACTCTCCGTCTCCCTGCTTCTCTGTCCATCTGCTGGTCTGCCCCACTGCCTGTCTGTCCATCTATATATCTGTCCGTCGTCCTTACTAAATGTCTGTCTGCCTGTAAATCTGACCGACCGACTGTTTGGGTCGGTCTAAATGTCCTTCTGTTTATATGATTGTTTGCTTAAATGTTGTCTATTTGTCCTTCTTTGCAGACTTTCTAGATCCGTGTCTCTGTTTGTCTATCTTTCAGTCCACAGAAGACCAAAAGGATTAAGAAACTGCCAAAGAATGTGAGTTCGTTGAACTGACATTTGGAGCGAAGGGCCTTCGCTCGAAACATCAGTGATACAAACTTTAATTTTCGCCAGTTTCTCCCCCTTTGGATTCATACACTACTTACGCAGTCCTCAACTTTTCTCATTCTCACATACATATATATACATACGAACACGCATCACACAGATTGAAATATCCATCATGTCTTATGCACACACTTCGACGGACCAAATTGGCTCTCGTGCGCCTGCAGGAACGCAACCAAGGAGGAGCATTATTGTAGGCCATTCCCCCCTCGAAATTGAGAATCTTTTAGTTCTCTGGCTACAAATTGTAACTTATTTATGCTGCCACAGGGTGAAAATAGTTTGCACATTAATGATCCGAAAACTCTTCAATCGATCGATTAATAAAGACCATTCTTTACACTAACGAAGGGCCTTTGTCCGAAACGGTAATAATTCATTTTCAAAATGTCAGCATTACGACAAGATTAAGTTTTGTATTTCTACCCAAAGGTTTGCGTCAACTCTTTAACACTCCGTGTCCGACATATTGGACACCAAGAATAAAAGAACATTCCTGAAAATGAAGCAGAAACAAAGAGAGAACAATAGAAAAAATTTAGACGTTAAAAAGTTAAAGCCGAAACCCAACAAAGCATCACAAATGTAAAAATAAGTGAGACCAAAAGAGATCAGTGCCTGGGACTGACTCCACCCTTCCACTGTTGTACAATCCGGGCACGGACCCGCGGTATCCACGCGTGTTCAGATTCAAGTTTTTGATACTCGTGTGCTGGAAAATGGCGGATTAAGGGAATGGAAAAACATGTGCCATTTTCTCTTAATTTTTGTAGCTGAACGACCGAATAACTCAGGTTTTTTATGACTCCTGCATTTTAAGAACAAATTTATTGGATTTTTATCGCAATTGTAAACTTGATTGTAATAAAGGTGAAGTTGCTTCTTTGTATAAATCATCGCAGTTCGTTTGGTATTACCATGGTCAGTCTTGACAAACGGTACAAGAGTGTTCTTTTTGAGTATTGTCAGAAGAATAAGATCGGCCGGCCGTCTTTTAACACGGTAGCAGCAGGGGGAGAACCTTCTGGATTTCAATCCGAAGTTACCATCGAAGAAAAATCGTTTGGGTCTGGCGGAGTGTTTTCAAAGAAGAAGCAAGCGGAGAATGATGCAGCGAGAACCTGTTTGATTTTATTGGGACTTTTAAAGGAACCCAAAGAAGAAGGAAGGGCTGAAGAGGTGGCAGAAATAGCGCCAGAACACCCGGAATTTGCCGCAGGAGAACAACAGAACCCAACTGAAGCAGAACAGAGGTCGGAAGCAATTGGACCAGAGAAGTCAAACCTAAACGAAGTTCTACCTGTAGAACCTACTAATCTTGTAACCAGTTCCTCTCCAGTTGATGCACCAAATGTACCTGCAAATGGTGTTTCTAGCACAAATCCTTTTGGTTCTACTGGTCAATCTCGTGTTCTCTCGATGCAGCTGTCCAAAAGACCAAAAAGCATTCTTCAGGAATTCTGCCAGAAATCAAAGATGTCTCTACCCCTGTATGATACACAGGAGAGTTACCATGGCAATAAAGTTTGTGGTTACATATGTGTTTTGACTGTAAACGATGTTACATACACAAGTGATACAATTTTTCCCAACAAGCGTGATGCTGAACATTCTGCAGCAGCAAAAGCACTTGCTGCCCTTGACCACATCGACACCATGCATTCACCTCACACTAGCAGTTCTTCAGCCACACTTTCATTACCGCCACTGGGCAGTCCCGGAGTATCTTATAAGAATTTACTTCAAGAGCACATGCATCAAAGGAACTTGGAGAATCCAATATATGACACAAAAGTTAAAGGTACGGTCTTCTGAAATTTGTTAAACTTTTTAATGATGGTTGAGATGAAACTACCTCAGTTAACACACAGCTAACTGTCAAAAGATTCTGCTCTTATATTTAAACCAATATTAAGCACTTTTCCTGTGATAGCAACATTAGGCTGTCCAAAATTATAGAAACAAAAGGTGCCACAACAGACACAGTAACAAATTCTTGTTACTCAAAAACCAAAACTTGCAATAACAGTGGCATGAATGAGTTTACCTGAACACCAGTCTCCATGAACCAAATGCCTTTATGCCTACATGATTCGACAGCAATAAAATAAGCCATGTTTAATTTTGCCACACCTGTAATATCATCTAACTTCCATACATTGTGAGGTTAACTAGTGATCAATGAACTGTTTCTAGATTCGGGCTATAGAAGTACAGTTAATATTGAGGGAAAAGTGGTTGAAGGACTGGAGATATGTTCGACCAAAAAGCTTGCTGAACAAAGTGCAGCTAAAGCAGCTCTGATCGAGCTTGGTATTAAAGATCCAGATGCAGTTGCTCTACGTTTGTTGAGAAGGTATAGCTTCAGTTACACTAAACTTTGAAACAAGCAAACACATGAAAAAAAATATGGAAAGATTGTGGTCAGGAGAATATGTCATAAAAATGACAGGGTGACTACTAGTCAAAAATAGACTACCAGTACCACAGCATTCAACAAGTTATCATTGTTATGTAATGATTATTTTTGATTTACTGTTTTTGATTATTTTTGATTTTGTGAATATTATTATGTATCATATATTATTATGATATATTATGTATGATATGATCATATATTATTATTATGATTTTTTATTGTTTTTGATTTACTGTTCTGTCTTGTTTTAGGAGATCAAGAGGACAGTTCAGAATTCCTGCAGCATTCCCTTTTAAAACCAGATTACCAACAGGAAATCAGAAAGAAACTTGGATCCATACCCGTCCAGAAATAAGTTTTGACACAGATGACTATGATGAAGCAGACAGTGGTTACACTAACTTTCAAGAATCTGAAACAACTCCAGTCAAGTTAGTTTTGTTGTACCACTCAGTTTTGCAAGTGAAGTCAACACAAGCTTTCTTATTAAATATTTGGCTAATTACCTTGAATTTTTTCCTTTTGTCTTTCTTTTAAAGGAGAGGTCACGAGTCAACTGATGATGAAGAAACACCAAAAAAAAGGCAGAAAGTTGGAGATAACTCAGAAACCAGAAGTGGCCCTTCGTACTTTTCAAGGAGGAGACGAAATGATGGCTTTGAAGTGGCTGATGTTCATCTGGGAAATTTATCTGTGGGTGAGGCATGGCCAGAGAAGAGGAACGTGGTTATTGTTGGTAGCAATGAGACGTCTATTCCACTTTACTGCAATGGTGCTTATGGACGTTGTGCACTGGAGAATAAAACAACTTCAACTTTAGTTGATATTCTGCCTGGTAATGTAGCTCACTATTCCTTGTTTTACCAGAATTACACTGGTTCAGTTGCTGTGAGCAAGGCTCAACTTTTTTGATGTGAAATTAGACTTGAAATATAATATCCTAGCTAAACCAAACATTTTCACCAGAATATATAACTATAATTAATGGAAAGAACATGAAACATTGTCTGTTGTAGGCTAGTAACTTCTAAACAGGGGTTTATGGAACCCTGTCAAGAGCCTTTGGTCTGAATTATGGATATTTATTACATACAAACAACACTGTCTACTGAAATTTTTATGTCATGTTGCCTTGATTCAGGTCACCGACTTGTTGGATTGCAAGGACACTACATTGAGCGAGGGGGACAAATTGTTTTGAGAGCAAGACAATGTCAAGAAATTGTCATGCCTCCGGAACCTGATAAAGTTTTGGTTAGTTGCGGAATTGTCGTTCTGCATTGCATTCCAAGGAAAAGAGAAGATGGGAACAGGTCAGTTATCAACGAATTTAAACTAATACATCTAAACAGAGGGATGAAACTAAGCCAATGGCCACTTAAATCAGTAAACTTTCGCTAGTCAACAAACGTATTCTCTCACTAATGCTGGTAAATAAATTCTCTTATATTTTCGGTTCAATACAGCTGCGACGTGAACATTCTTCTCAAGCGATATCTTTGTAGCCAAGCCTTTGTAAACGTCACCAGAGGTTTGGCCCAGTACTTTCGCCAAAAAATGTACCCACGGCCGGTAACGCTTGACAGATCGTCTATTGTACTACATATCGCGGAGTGGATGCTTGAAGAAGTTATGGCTGTTGCCTCTATGACTGAGGAATCCCTTCGAAACGTCTTCAAGCATACGATGAGATTTGATAAAAGATGGGCAAGAACCCTCAATCCCGAGAATTTGCCAGAGGACTTGAAGGAACTTCAGGTTAGTTTTTGAGCATTATCGGTTGAAGCATTTTCTTGTTTTACCGTCCACGAAACAGACATTAGTGGAGCAAATTGCCTTATGACCAGCTCATATTCGCATCTTAATCTTCTCAAACTATAAAAACGTGTTTTTCAGTCTCTAGCCCAGGAAGAGCTATCACGTCGTGCCACTAAGGGAGAGAATCAAGATCCAGATAGGTACAGACCGTGGAGATTGCCAAAGGGAAACTTTCACCATCGCATTCTTAGCACAGGTTAGTGATACTTTCGTCATCTTAATGACAAACATTGGCGATTTGGCAAATTCTAGAACAATAAAAATTTTGTACCCAGAATTCTTAGCGCACTGAGACGTCTTTACTTGGCAATCACTTTTCACTCGCAACTTCTCCAAATTTTCCAGTACTTTAAAGGTGGTAACTGATTGTCTCTATGCCCAAGATATTTGCACTATATTACCGTTTTCGCCGCTCATTTAATTTTTTTTTTCTGACCTGTGTAACCTGGAACTTGCACTGCTTAAGCCTATTGAGAAGTGAGGTATTTTTTCTGTGTATTATTTTACAAGGAACGGAAAATGGAATAACTTTATGTTTTAGGTGTTTTTATTGAAAGTCCTGCTGAATGTGCGATGAGAGAGCTGCGAGAGGAGACTGGCATTCGACTGAAATTAAATGACATTGCGTCCTCCCCGTATGTTGATTTATATCAAGACGATAATCTTAACCCACACAAAGGTAAGCCTGCTGACAAAATGGAAGTAAGTGGCTTTGATGTTGGGCTATGTATGTATTACCTTAACCCTGGATACGTGGTATATACTTGAAATAAGTGATCTTGATATTAAATTTTATAGGAGACGTCGCTCGGTATTACTTATGTGGCATCATAACCGAAGAGGAAGACATTACTGAGCGATCCAATCAACCACAATCTGCCGAAGGTATAGGAAAAATATATGACCCAGTCAGTGACATTCGTATACCGTTATGGCTCGAGGAAACTTGTTTTCCTTTCTATGTTGCCGAAAATACATCTCCAAATTCCAATAAAAAAAAGAAAATAGAAATTGATTTTCTATTTGAATGGAGACGTAGGGCCAAAAATTATACCCACCCACCCCCGAAAAGATGACAGAAAATGACGCGCATATTCATTTACTATGGATAAAGAGCTGTCCTAAAATAGATGTCGTGCCTTGTTCCCTCAAGTAGTACCGATCACCCCGCTGGTTCATGCACTATTATTGAAAATCGTGCCTTGTTAATATTTTCACCATGTGTTATAGAAATTCAGGGTAATCCTGCTGCAGCTGCTACGGTAACAAGTGAAGCAAAAACGCCAGGTGGGAAGATCTTTAGCCCCTTACACGAAATGATATACTCTACCCTACAACGAGTTTCTAACGTTTCGTGTACCCAATTTTTGCGTAGATAAAAGTGGAACAAGCGAAGATCCAAACATTATTCGGTCTCCGTCCGTTTCTGGAGCTCTTCACGAGGAGTGCACATGGTACGATGTGGAGGAAGCCAAGGATATTTCACAGATTTTTAACGAAGTTTACCAGAGTAATGAATTCCAGAAATTACTGGCAACATTGAAGAAGATTGTTTCTGAAATGTGAGACGAACGATTAATACATTTTATCTGGCATGAATGTTTTTGAAAAACTGGTTGTATGATTCGTCCGACCTGCAAGCAATCACGAAGGAAAAGATATATTCGTAACTGAATCTTTCCGGAACACCAGAGTTTTTGACCACACTGTTTGCCTACTAGAAGAGACCATAATTTCAGCGAAGACTTCACGTGCACAACACAAGTAACTGAGCAACTTACTGAAGCAAAAATCTGTTAAATGGCTAAAGAACGTTGTGTCAATCAGATATGGTTTAACGCTAGCTTGGTTTAAAAAGTTTTGAACGTAAATACAAAACTACTGTTCATGGTCCTAGTATCTTAATCAGGGTGATCGATCTGAATTTGTGATCATCTGGACGATTTAACTGTATTTAAATTTATTTACACACGGTAACATTTCAATTTTTTTTACTGTTTTTCAAATGGCCGTGCAAGAATCTATACAATTCACTAACCATTAGCTATCAAAATCTACTATTTACAATATTGAAACGCTGAAAACGTTTCAAGCCAGAGTGTCGTTAAACCATTTCTGATTGTTCACCTGGCTGCGTTGGGAAAATGTCGT
>JBAHVQ010000042.1:312279-322402 GCA_036872915.1 Nanipora kamurai
TACAAAACTACTGTTCATGGTCCTAGTATCTTAATCAGGGTGATCGATCTGAATTTGTGATCATCTGGACGATTTAATTGTATTTAAATTTATTTACACACGGTAACATTTCAATTTTTTTTACTGTTTTTCAAATGGCCATGCAAGAATCTATACAATTCACTAACCATTAGCTATCAAAATCTACTATTTACAATATTAACACTTTTACCACGTCTCTTCGTAATTCTTTGAAAAGACTTTAAAGCAGCGTCATCATTAATTTCATTTATTACAGCCATTGTAAGGTGTTTCAGGTCACTGCTTGATACGTTCAGTTATTTTTAAGAAAGTTTGTTCTTGGCTTAGCCAATATGAGTTTTCTATCACTGCTACGTGAATTGTAGTTAGTGTTTTTACTGGTATTAAAAACACTGGTTGAATAATTTGAGGCCATTCCCTGAATCAATTTAAAAGCCATGTTTAAATCACTGAAGACACTAGACCAGAGTGTCGAAGCATTGGGTCATGAAACGTAGTTTTGTAAGGTACGCTGAAAACGTTTCAAGCCAGAGTGTCGTTAAACCATTTCTGATTGTTCACCTGGCTGCGTTGGGAAAATGTCGTAACAACATTAACAGGAATGAACAACACTGACCAGCCATCGGTGATGTTCATTATTGTTTTAACAATGTTGTTCAGCATTGACGAAGCAACCTCGCTTGTTCATGGTAACTGGGACAGAAAAAAGGCAACATGGACAGAAGAATGATGTAAAAGTTAAAGGAGTTAGGGAAATGCTGAAACCTCAGAACCGAAATCAAGGCCTTCGCTTCGAATTGCTGATACGTCAGTATCTGCAATTCTACGTATTCGGCAGTCCCCTGACCGTTTTGGCTTTATAACCAATGACGGAAGAACGACTTTAACAATTATTTGTATTACTGTTTAACATGGTTGACAAGTTTTTACAGGGACCTCTGAGCGTTTTCAAACGAGGGGGGGCAAGAACACGAGGAGAGATGACAGTGCAACGAGTCTTTCTGGGAAGGACTCTTAATCGCGTTTTTTTTCTTTCTTTCTTTCTTAAATTTTTTTCTGGTCTTGGACGTTGACCAATTTAAAAGCAAATCGGTGTTCGTAATAAACAGCTCCGCGGTCCTTGTGTTACAGCATTGATGGTTGAGCAGTGGAGTGTAGCGTAAGGTTGTTCACGCCAGGCAACAACCATGAACAAATTGTGCGTTTTTACTACCTGTATTTGTCTACATTTAGACTCATTACGTAGTGTAATTCTTAATACCTTCCTATTCTGCAGCGACATTCACTAGTATAAAAATGTCTTAATATAACAACAATCGTCTGTTAGAGCTGTCTTGTAAACATTTTTTCAACCAGGAAACAAATCGCTCGCCACAGCTGGTTTTTACGGTGCATGACGAATATGTACTTTTCGCTGTATTGTCGCAATGTTTAACTATATGTTTAAGCCGCGTAAATGTCGAGAAAGTAGACGAAGTCAAGCTAATAACCACACCACTCCTAGATGTAACCCCTTTAGTAAATCGTCTGGCAGTAACAAGAGCAAATTAGAATATGTTCACAGTGCAAAAACCGTTATGTTGATAGTCTTTAGTTGATATGTTTATGAAAGTTGATCGTCCAGGTTAGTGTAGTCTTGAGAAAGACTGTTGGTGTAAGTGACTGACATTTACTGTTCACCTTGACTTTGAAAATGACCGCGGTTCACCAACATTCTTTCTCAAGACTACACTAACATGGACGATCAACTTCCCCAAACATGCAACGATTCGAATCATTTACTTTTGTTCTCACTGATCTCACCACCAGATGTTTCTCCAGTACAAGTGAAATCGTCGGGTGTTAGCCAGACGAAACTAGGGTAGAGTATATCATTTCGTGTAAGGGGCTGAAGTTTAGTTAATGGTACATACAAAAAGGTATTTCTCAGGGCCTTACAAGACGATTGGAGAGTGAAGTAAATGGTTTGAACCTGGGAGAATCATGACATGTTTGTGGAACTTGATCGTCCAGGTTAGTGCAGTCTTGAGAAAGACTTGGTGGAAGTGACTGACCTTTTGCCAACCTTGGCGGCGGTCACCTTCAAAGTCACTCTTCCTTTGACGCGGAAGATGACCGCCGCTGAAGCCGTCGGAACGTCAGTCATTTCTACCAACAGTCTTTCTCAAGACTACACTAACATGGACGATCAACTTCCACAAACATGTCACGATTGGAGAATTATGTTAAAATGCAATTAGTGGAATAGCTCAGGGAAAAAAATCGGCAAGCCCGTACGCATTACGTATCTATTTTTGATAAACTTCTGATCAAAATACACAAATGGTTGGAGAGGTGTTGCAACCCTAGGTTTCAGATCTTTCCTGTCTTCTTTTTTGGTCATAAGTTAATAATTTGAGATGGTTTTTATTGAAAGGATACTGAAGGTAAACTATTTCAAGTCAGTATGATCTGTATTTGATGATCATCTAGTCTGTTACTGTGAGTCTGAAGTCAAATTTACTTACAGTATCCTATGCTGTTTGGAATTGTCAACTTTTTGTTTAATCGTTCAAAGAGTAAAAAGTACTTAGCAGAGGATAATATCTGAAGTCCCAGAACCTGAAATATGATTTTGAGGATTCATTCAAACACCTCAAATTTGTATCAGGAATTTGTTCCAGTCTAAGCATAAGGTGATGATTGGAACAAATTCCAAGTACTAGAAAACCAAGGGCAGTCTTGATTTCCAGCCTTTAAATGTACATAAAATTTTTATCAGTAAAATGAAACATATTCAACCAAGGTGACAACAATGACCATCGTGGTCATAAAATGTTTGTTTTTACTAATAAAATTTTATTGTACCATTCTGTCATGTTATAATACATACCGCGTGGTCAATGTATTCTTTTTTATTTTTGAAAGCTTATCAATGTCCAAAAGCATTTGTATATTCCAATGCCAAACTTTGATTTAAGTCATAAAATTAACAATATACTTGCACATGATGCAAAAAGCTTTATTTGTTTACTTCCAAGCATTTATAGTTATTTGCAAACTGTTAAAACTGCCAGACTACCGATACCAAATGCTGTAGTTATTAAAGCACTTTTCCACCAACTGCTTCCATTACCAACTCCGATATCTTGGAACCTTGTATTGAAGTTATCCTTGAATGAAAAGCAACAAAGATTTATTCTTCTTTTTGCATCAATGTAAGTTCTGTAGTTGTCAAAAGTTAAGTTGACTGTTACCCAAATGCCTATTTTCAATTGTTTAACTAAAAAACACCCATTACCAAAGTGTGGTTAAAATCAAGCTTGCAGCTTACTCTGTAATTGTGGCAACAGGTTTTTTTATTGAGCAATATTTCATTAATCTTATTTTGTTATTTTATTTTAAATATTTCATTAAGGTATATAATGATGCTTATTAAATATTCATAAGTATTAATTATTGCACGAAATATTTTCAATCTAGTAAACTTTTAAAGCACTCACTAAGGACTTCATAATGACAACTAACGCCATATAGCCATATTGCACTTGGCAATAAGAAATTCTTTACATACCAATACCTTAACCCTTCTGTAACCATGGAATCGTTGGGAAAACCACGGTCAACACGTTTTACTAATGTGCTTCTTCAACACCATCTTAAAGTGTTTGAACAAATTAATTGTACTTTCTTTTAGAAGAAAAATGAAACCATGAAACACGTTCGTAGCATGTGGTTTGACCATAACCCGGAAATGCCATGAATGACTTAAAAGCCACAGAATAAAATGGACAGCTTTTTGGTCCACAAAGTGACTTAACGGATTGCAAATATACTCCGGAAACACTGGCGATGCAGACTTTAGGCTATTTTGTACACAATATTAGTACTTTAAGGTTTAAAAATTACACGATTTACCTCTAGTTCGTTCTGGGTACAGTCTTCCGTAACTCATATCAAAATGTAAACAAAATATCTTGTGGAAAGTTTGAATGAAACAGTATTAAACATGTCCTTACCCATCCTCCTTGTTTTTCTATCCAGTCACTGAGATCCGTCACTACAAACTTCCCAATCCAGTCAGGAATATTGTCAGACTGTTTACTCATACTGCTCTCGCTACAATACCTCCCTAGTCTAGCTCCGAAGGCGAAAAGTACGGCGACTCTTCCCCAGTTTATAATACCGTCAGAAAAGACTTCCTTCGCAATCTTCGAAAACGAATTATAACCAGTCTGATTTGAAAAATTAAGCTTTGAACACAACTGTTCTAACAAGTCCGGATTCCGATTCTCAATATCGTCCGAAAGTTTTCGCATTGTTTTCGCCGTAGCGTTAGCTGGCGGCACATTTCGTCCAAGTTTATAGTCGATGAGATCCCTTGCCAGATTCATACCTTCAAGATAAAAACGCGACTTTGTCGTTTCGTCGTTTGATCCGTTATCCATTGTTAAAAACTGTCGAAAGCTTTTGTCTCTTGGACTACGAGGTTAATTTCGAGTACAAGAATCAACTGCTATTATTGTGTAACTCGCTGCTCTACGATAGATCCATTTTGACCATGATAGAGGCTGTTTTCTACGGTCTTTTCATCAATGAACTATATACTTCTAGTTCTTCCGGCAATGTTAATTTGGATATCTGTCCATCAACAATTTACGAGTCTCTATTCCGACCACAAAGAAGGATAAAACGGCAAAATTACAAAGCGACGAAGGTTCGCGTAGCAGGAAGGCAAATTGACCTTGTGCGTAAGCAATTATTGATTGATTTGTTCTATTTTTGTTGATGATGAACAACGTTTGTTTTTGAACGTGATTGGTTAATCTTAGAGATTAACTGTTGAACTTAGCCACGTGACCTAATACTGTGCGTCATCAACATCTGATTGGTGGACAATTCGATTGTTCTCTCTTACATAAAATAATCATGAAATTTTTCAAACCAAAAATTATAGCAAAACAGGCTAGTGTCACAGCCGCAGTAAATGAAATTGATTTGTATTTTTTTAATGCAAAGATCTGTGACACTTTCTTCCGACTTGACGTGGTCAATCATAGAGTTAAAGACAGAAACTGCATAGGAATTTATCACGGCCATTTCTCAGTTAATATCGAATTTAAAGAATATCGAAACCGGCGCTGGTCATTGCATAATCAAAACATCGTGAAGGTTAGTTCCTTGTTTTTCAAAAAGTTCCTTTCATGTTCTATTGTGTCTTATATAGCTTTCAAGTGACTTGGATATCCAGTCTGATCTCTTTTACGCAGAGAAAGGCGATGGGTAATCGTTTCTGTGTGCTGTTGCTGTCCCTTATGCATCTATTGCTAGCAAGTCAACGCGTGACGCAGGCGACTGTTTAATTTCTTTTATTCACAGTATGGAAGAAGCCGAAAAGAACAACTGCGATAACTTTCAAGTCGAACGGCAAAGCCAGACTGAGGCAGCCTGTGACGATGCAGAATTTGTTCAACATAGACAAGCAAGCCACTCCGATGTGGGAGACATCGAAACGCAACCAGTACAAAACGGTGGCCATGTGTGGACCTCAAAGGAGATTGGTAAAATTCTAAGAAAACTGGGAGATAATCTGGAGATGAGAGCGAATGGAGGGACGAGTTGGAGAGCTCAAAAGAAAGGATAAACGTAGTTTTAGCCAAAATAAACGTAAGGATTATTTGTGACGACATTGATGATGCTCGGCCGGAGCATGGACAATGTTGCTACATTCAGCTACATTCCCAGGTTCAAGATAACGTGAGAGCGATGGCTTCCAAAAGATAAAAAGCATCACGGCAGGAATCAAGCCATTCAGATCCGATTCAAAGGTGACAGAGAAGGTGGGTTTTACATTCAAGCGGTCGGTCTAGCGTTGTCTAAAATGACCGAACTCTTTCTCGATCAGCCCGCCGGTTGCTTTGCAGCCAATATTTCTGCTTTCTTTGTGAAATCAGTTACTTTCCGGGCAACTTTATCAGTTTCATTGTGAGATGTTGTTAGGTAGCGCCAAAGTTGCCCATACTGGGCCGAGACCTGTTCAATGATGTTCCCGTTGTAAATATATAATAAAGGTAAAACTGCTGTTATCAGCAAATTGTAATTATAAATACGATCAGGACCCCGATTCATTTGTAAACATTCCGTAGTTTTGTAAAGCGCAAAAGAAGTAAAAGTCCGTTTAGATAAGACCAATTTATTTGGAATCAGATGTAGATGTGTTTGGGTGGATAGTGTTTGTATTTAATGTAACAGTGTCTCAAACTGGTTATATTTTGTCGGCCTTGGATGTTTGCTACCATCTGGCAACTTAATACGAATTAAAGATCATTTGGTTTTAACTCTTGTGCATTCTTGCTGTTAATTAGGAAATCGTTTTCCCATTTGGTGAAGGTTTGGTTTCATTGAACCAGCCAGGGTCTTGGCGCGGGCTGTTTGTAACAAAACTACGTTTTGTCACATTGAAGGCTGAGCGAAGTCAACGAACCGTGTCTTTAACAATGGCAACCAGCAGCATTGTATTAGCACTCGAAGATAATGGCAGCTTCCGGGGATTCCCTCACTAGTGTCTATATATTTTTATTTTCTAATATACCAGTGACAGAAATAGGCAATAATGAAGACAAGATCAAGAAGACATGCTTAATTCTTATATTTCTCGAGAAAATCACCGATATCAATGATAAACAAACGACTGGACGCGACCTTTGAGTTTGTCCTCGACCACTTTGGCATTCTTCCATCATTGTCTTCACCGGCTGAATCCGACGGTTATCTCTTGGAGTCATACTGATTTGCCGCCGGCGAAATGTTTCCGTGGGTTACGGCCGATCACATGCAAACCACCACATGCGATAAGAAAAAAACCGCAAAAACTGTAAAGCGTCTGTCGTTTATCGCCAATTTATCGAAAACTGGAGTAACTCTAGAATATTGCTTGTTTGGAAACGAAGAAATGGAGGTGCACCAGCATTTCACTTGACATATCTTGAGCAAATCTACACAATAGCCATCAACCGTCGGCCAGTGCAGGTTAACTGATCACGTGTAATGTACAAAATACGTTAATGGCTAATTTTTTTTCTACGAACAGCTGTTAGCGTGCAACCTACGTTTTGGGATTAAATGGATTAAGTAATAGACTAGTATAAAGAGTAAAAATCCACGAAAATTCGTAGAAGTATGTCTACGTACCCGGTAAGGGGTATATCGGGGTAAGCTGGATTTTGTTATAAACAAGAAGGATAATTAAAAACATAAAAGTTGTTTGCTAATCTCCACTAAGCCAAGCTCGGAATAACATCCAAATTTAGTCCCAATGATGACCCGGGTCTCGCTGTTAAACATTTTTATTTTTTTAACATAAAACGCCTCGACATTCCCAGCAAGCTTTGTTGTCTACTTGCTCAACCGATTTTGAAGAGAACATTCAAAATTTGAGGTGGACTGTTCAAGTACAGCGAACTAAGTATTATATCTAACACACTTATACAGTTATTGAACGTTAAATATACTGTATCTTCTCAAACAAACCAATGTTTTAAGAGAAAACCGGAGTAAAAGTTTACTTAATTTATGCACGTGTTTCATTGTGTTATCAAAACTCGTCTTGGTTATTTTTCCCTTCGTGTTTTCTTTATGAATCATTAATAACTTCGCGGATGTAGTCTCAAGCCAAAATTAAACTAAGAAAATACTGCTTAACATCCTTTGAAAAGGAATGTTGACTGTCGTTTTAGGAGGGCTGGCCTAACAAATCAAATATTGTTTGAGCAAACAAGCACAATATTGAGAATAAAAGAGATATTGCACGATGTTTGTCGGAATGTTTGACACAAACCAAACTTCCTCTGGAATCGAACAAGATGGAACCATTGATCTCGAAAGAAGACTGGATTGAGCAACCTGTTGACCATGGTTGTAGAATAAAATGACAACTGGCAAAAAACGAGTGGAGTACAGGTGACGAGTGACAGCGCAAGTGTTTTCGGGATCGTTTGGAGGCACAGATGTCATGCTTGATGGCTTTATAACAACGAAGCTGTCCCTCCCAGTGAGCTCTATACGCGACTGGAGGGAGAACTCCAGTTTATCGGCCAGGCAAAAAGTGAAGCTAAACATAATTGACATGGAGGGCTATTTTGCACTTCAGTTTCAGACCGCTACGCGGTCTCGGAGTTGTTTGGATTCACTTGGGAGTCGAAAGATATCTCTCAGTTATATATAGAGTTCACGGGTCCCTCCAAACGACCTCAACAACACTAGCGCTCCAACCTGGTCACCAGTCTTCCGCTCGTTCTGTTAGTTGCGAATTTCAATTCAAATTACGCGCTGAAGTGACCATTTGCCGCCAACGCGGACTGGAACTACTTGTCGTACATGAGGAACTTGACATTAGGGAGATCGTGTATAGCCAACAATCAGCATGGTAAGACACAATTAGGGGCATTCATTTTCAGACCAAACCCCAATAAATATGTTATTCCCACTGAGAGATCCGTGCAAGAAAAATATTTTATCGAAGTCTCAAAACCAACCCGAGCTGTCGGGTTGTCATTGAGACAGAAAGAAAATATTTTTCAATACGGATCGACCGAAACCGGTATATATCACATATATATTCTTGTTCGAACTGTTTTCTCCACAACTGCTCTCTCACTCGTCTGGTTCACCGTTTATGGTATCCGTGTTGTATTGTCGAGGAGTGTATTTTACCAAAAAATTGTGCTGACAAAAAGATGATTTTCGAACAACTTGTTAATAGCTTGATACTAACGTGCTGGTGGCGCGTTGTAGAACAGTGTTGTTGCAACTTGTTCACAGAATTGCTACAGATCAGTTGCGAACACATATTGTTGACAAGCTGGGAGACTTTTACGTGCCTAGTTTTCCTGATTTTAAAGAAGCGTCAGAGCTTTTCGTAATAAAAAAGTTGATACACCAAGTGGCCATTTCAATCAATTTATTATCTGTACAATACTTTAAAGTTATTTGCCCAGGAGAATGTAAAGTCACAAAAGATATTGTTCTAAACTTTGAACTTAAATGAAAATGTACAATTTACAGAGATAATTCAGAACACTATTTGTTTGTTTTTTTACTTCTTTTACAATTAGCATTTATCGTTCCCACCGTATGTAAGGTTAGTAAAACAAACGTTTTTTCCAGTTACTTTGCTAATTTCTTCAGAAAGAAGTTGGTGCATTGATATTCCATCATGGCGGTACACCCAAGAGTCACTTTCAGTAAAATCATATCTCTTGGGACCACTGCAGAAATAGAGCAAGAACTAAAGGTTGGCATTTTATCACAAATTGGAAACAGGAACAAGCAGAAGGGATTCATCTTTGTATCCAGGGCAGGGAAAAATTCCCTAGGTATGAGTTTGTAAGGGATTATTAGGAGAGATTGACAAATAGAGCCAGAAAATATGAGCGAAGTGCAAAAAACGAATAGGAAAAATTAGTCATAATAAGAAATAAGGAAAAAATGACGATTAACCTAGAAATTAAGGAAACAATAAAGTAGAAAAGGCAAGCGAAAAAGAAACATAGGAAAGTGGGGAAGTAAAGAAATCATAACGAAAATTAAGAACCTGAAGGAAAGGAAGAGAAAGAAGGAGAAAAGTCATAAGATGAACGAGAAAAAGAAGATAAAGAAGAAAATAAAAAAGAACAACAACAACAAGAGAGTGATGATGGTGATGGTGATAATGAGGGTGATGATGATGGTGAGGGTGATGATGATGGTGAGGGTGATGATGATGATGGTGATGATGATGATGATGGTGATGATGATGATAATGATGATGGTGATGATGATGATGGTGATAGTGATGGTGATGATGGTGATGGTGATAATGATAGTGATGATGATGGTGATAATGATGGTGATGATGATGGTGATGATGATGGTGATGGTGATGGTGATAATGATGGTGATGATGGTGAGGGTGATGGTGATGATGATGGTGATGATGATGGTGATGGTGATGATGATGATGATGGTGATGATGGTGATGGTGTGATGATGATGATGATGATGATGGTGTGATGATGATGATGGTGATGATGATGATGGTGATGATGATGATGGTGATGATGATGGTGATAATGATGGTGATAAT